>CM062292.1:55645419-56168057 GCA_031216915.1 Pictodentalium vernedei
GGGCAATGTGGGTGAAGTGTCTTGCCCAAGGACACAACGCGGTTGCCGCAGGTGGGATTCGAACCGAGAACCTCTCGGCTTGCAGCCTGCACCTCTACCAACTGAGCCACCGCGCCCCCTTCTGGTCTTAATAGGGGCATGCTTGTCCAAAAATAGTCCCAAGATAGTACCCTATTATACTGTTGGACCTTAGCGATCATGTCGTCTAACACTTCCAGCGAAGATAGTGTCGAAACACTGATGTTATTCACAAAACTATTTATGTCAATTTTCTTGAGATTCCGCATCTGTAAGCCTACTGGTTTATTTTGAGGTTTAGACAGTTGAAGTGATGCCAAAACAGCAACGTGATCTGAGATAGCTGCGTCCCAGGTTGAAATATCTTGGATGAGTGACTTGTCACACGATCTAGTAAACATAAGATCCAGAGTATGACCCTTTAAGTGTGATGGTACATTAACATGTTGTTTATATCCAAAAGAATTTGTTAATTTCCAGAATATGTTAGCATCTCTACCATCATGTTGATCGACATGAAAATTAAAGTCGCCAATTATCAATAAATTATAAATAATATGTAATTACTTTAGTTTTTCTTACATAAAATGGTGTTGTTCACTCACATATTGGCTTGGAAGGGGCCCTAATGAACAGGATAAAAACAAGTGCAAGCCAAGTGATTTCAGTACTCATGCTGTAATATCTGTGTGTCTGTTGATCTGGGCTTTTTCTTTCTACTTGTGTAGGTGTACTTGACATATACCTTTGCATCAAATGACCAGGCATCTGCAACCCCTTCCAGCTCTTAAATAGAGTCAAATCATCTTTAGTGACAATATTTTCGCCTTCAGGTAGCCGGAGTGCCAGGAGAGAACAGAGTGTTGGGTGTGTCGGTGTCTTCAACTTCAAAGGCACAAGCAGAGTTGTTTATGATTTATTGTTTATTGATGTTTAAGGTCACATACTTCTGCATAATTGCTAATCGTGACCCCAACATGGAGGTAAAGTCAAGTCCAGTCAGTCGTTCATGCCCATGTTGCCCATGTTGCCCATGTTAGAGGACTTCCACCCCAAGCAGTGGTGACTGGGTCCTATTTTACCAGGAAAACAGAGCTTGTTTACAACTGTACAAAAATCACTGTTTCACTTCCCGGTGTTCCCACGGGGAGGGGGCTGCAGGGTTAGCATCGATTGAAGGCGAGTGTACCGTCGTCGTGCCCTTCACCTTAGTACAGAGCTAGAGCGAATCTGAGCAATCGGGAAAAAATTTCCTGCACAAGGAAACGACTCAAATAACGCGGTTCAGGGTGTAACGAGAATGAAATACTTGGGTTAAACTAACTCTGATGTTAGTGAATTTACAAAAAGGCTCCTCTTTGGGGTCACTGTTATTACTGATGACGACCCATCTTTGCATAATTGATATTGTGATTAAAATCAAGAACTGTTAACCTACCAATTTAAGTTAGTTCGATGGTGTTCAGGATGTTCGTTACAATAAAAGTTGGATTCAAAACACATTTCTTAACACTAGGAAGAAGTGGTGGATGGGAATAAAAGTGCGGAAATCTGATTCCTTCTACTTGCCTTTGGGCTAACAGAAAATCAAGGCATTTTCAAATCGTTTCAGAAGTGATAGAAGTGGGGATGAAGAGTTCGTTAATGGATTACAGTGTTACAGATAATAGTGACATACACACACATGTCAGGGGACAAAACAAGAGGCCGCACGAGTGTACCGTCGCCACGTCCTTCGCCTTAGTACAGAGCTAGAGCGAATCTGAGCAATCGGGATGAAATTTCCTGCACAAGGAAACGACGCAAATAACGCGGTTCAGGATGTAACGAGAATGAAATATTTATGTTAAACTAACTCTGATATTAGTGAATTTACAAACAGTCTCCTCTTTAGGGCCACTATTATTACTGATGACGATCCAGCATTGCTTAACTGATATTGTGATTAAAATCAAGAACTTTTAACCTACCAATTTAAGTTGGTTCTTTGATGTTCGGCATGTTCGGGACAATAAAAGTCGTATTCAAAACATATTTCTTAACACTCGGGAAAAGTGGCGGATGGGAATAAAAGAGAGGAAATCGGATTCCTTCTGCTTGCTTTTGGGCTAATAGAAAATCAAGGCATTTTCAAATCGTTCCAGAAGTGATAGAAGTGGAGATGACGAGTTCATGAGTGGATTACAGTGTTACAGATAATAGTGGCACACACATCATGTTAGGAAACAAAGCAAGAGGCCGCAACTGACTGAATATGAACCGAGTACAAGCCACTGGTCAGACTGAGGATGGCCTGTATTCTATTCATCCTCATCTTTTCTGAACATCCAGAAACGCTCGTGTGAGATTACATGTGTGCAGAGCCATATTTAACATATTTGATGGCAAGAATCCATTTGCATTTTTAAGCAGACTTTTGAACCCGTGAGCTCGCATTTTCGTGTCTGGAACAGGATGTTTCATTAACCCTTTACCCAACGTAACGGCCAAAACAGGTCAGCGCTATTCTCAAAAATCGCCGATTAATTTTCATTATTTTTTTCATTTTTTGTCTCAAAAACATAGGTTATGACCCCTCATTGGAACGAGCTCGTCGAGCTCGTTCCAATGAGGGGTCATAACCTATGTTTTTGAGACAAACAATGAAAAAAATTAGTTATTCAAGAATTTTTTTGCAAGTGTCGTCTGCTTTTCATGTTAGGTAAAGGGTTAAATAGAATGGCTGGTAAGTGAATGTGTGGGGTAGACCAATCAATATTTTCAACGTGCAGCTTCGAGGCAGCACGTTGAAAATATGAATTGATCTTCCCCCATATAATGAATATGGACTCTTAGAATTGCTGCCATCGAACTAACATGGAAGATACCACAAAGGTGCAAAGAGTTAAGAATGACGCTCGTTTCATTGATGGACGACATTACAGGTAGATATGAAGTGAAAGACAACGTTCAGATTCGAGTTTCTATCGGCAATACTTTTTTTCTCGGAAACCTTAAATTTTCCGACGCCTCGCAATCATCGACCGCGTTTCAAAGTAAAAACTTTAATGTCTGGAAAAATGAATACGTCGATTATGTGCACAAATGTTCGCGACAATGCAAATTGAATATTTCAGTTATTATTGACAAAAAAAACAAATGAAGATATTGGAAAATTGATATCGTGTACCAGGTAAACACCATGACGTTTGGTGAGGCGAAAGCAACAATTAAAAAATGGTAATTTCTCTAACATTTCATCGAAAAACTTGGATATGATAGTCCTGGAACCAAACGCTGACAATAACGTGGTCACTGGTGCTTGGGTTTGAAGGAGTTGAGATTAAAAATATATATATTTATCCTAAGGAGTTAAGATTAAAAATATATGTCTCGACCAATACGGTCAGCCTTGTACACAAAAAACTAACATGTAGATATAGTGTGATTATCATCAGGAATCGGGTACTTTTTAGAGATAAAGTGTTCAACCTCGTGTGTTTCATCCATTCATTATTTATCATAAACCAGAAACCGGAAAGATTCGCAACTGTAATTTATTTATAAAGGTTTAACGACACATTATCATCCACGGTCATATCGCGTCGGTGACAGTTTTACGGGTGGAGGAAGCCGGAGTACCCGGAGAGAACCACAGAGCAACGACGAGCAGTTGACAGCTCCCCAACATCGTAACTCCGCATTGCAGCAAAGGCAGGATTAGATTGGTTGAAGACATGCGCACCGTCGGCGTGCAGAACGCCTTAGTGCACGGCGTCATCGCGCCCCATGTGATCGATTGAGGTTAAATGCCTTCCCGTGGACACAATGCGGGAGTCCAAATCGATCGCTCAGACGGTCACTCCATCCACGGACTAATGTGGTCGCAATTGTTATATCCATAAACAAAACTATAGAAAGCGAAACAAAACAAATATATGACAAACTATCTCCCTGACAATGATGCGTGAATCAATTTCCACTTACATGATTTATAATTCAAGATTACTGTTATACCCCTGCGAGTGCATCAAGTACGTACTCGATAGTTGAAAACAAATCTCCTATTTATATATTTAATTGAGTTTAACCCTTAGGGGCCGATTTCCAATTGTTGCCCAATTAAGTGAGTCTATCGATCTACGATCGTAAGTTCGGACTCAGATTGTGGTGATTACTGAGAGAACTACGAATCTCCATCAACCCCGAAGGCCCATCAGCCCGTGACGTTTTGTGATTCCTTACCAAACAATATCAGACACAGGCTCCAGATTCTGGGTTCAAGTTGGTTACCTCACGAACTTGTCGTGTTCAGAACAACGAAGACCAGTTTACCAGTTATCTACGATTTTCATTAAACAAAATGTACATTCTCACTGCGACCACTGTTGTCTCTGGCATGTATAATACAACAACGTTCATTCAAGACCAGTGGCGGCATCCATCTTTCTACTATCAGGTGGGTTCGTACTCGTAGGAGCCCAGAGACAACTTTAAACACCCAGATGTCGGTGCTTATATCCACCAGATTTTCGATGCCAAACCTGATTACGTGACTACCAGTCAGTGGAATCGTTAGAGAAAGCGCCCGTGACGTGGCAGTCGCCATTGTTATAGTTAAAACTAGAAGTCCTGTCATGAAATGCGCACAAATAGCACGTTGATATGCGCGTTAATGTACGCATTATGGCCTAAGTAAAGCTATTAAATTCTGTACATATGGCCTGTGCACAAGCAATGTTTCAGCCAATGGACCTCCGGGTAACCCGGAGGTCCATTGGCAGAAACATTGCCTGTGTTTGCTTTGAGTAACCAGGAAAACCTGTCGAGCTTTGGATGCCATTCGATATGGCAATTGCGCGCAATTCCAACGCGCAGTTAAGCCTAGAAAAGCGCACTATTCGTGACAGGACTTCTAGTTTTAACTGTAGACACTTCTACTGCCATGCAGACTGTCGGCAGTCTGCATGCAATCTATCGAGTGGTTGTTCCACAAACACATTCCGCCAGGGTTCTGTTAACCGGGGGAATTGTGTGGTAGAATTTACAATTGCAGTGTTCTGGGAGTGTGATTTGTGGGTTGATGACAGCTATGACAGTTCAAATATTATCAATTCGGAGATTTCCGCCCGTGATATTTAACAAATAAAACTAGACTACCGGCGTTATCTCTGATCAGTTCTTCCACCGAGTGTAGGTCAGTCGAGTGTAGGTCAGAGTATTTCTATACTCTGACTGTTAGTTTATCAAATTCTATGAATATCAGCTTTAAGGAAAATTAATATGAGTCCCATTCAAACTAACAGAAAACTGTCCTTTTACTTCTATAATTTTCATGGAAGAGCTATAGGTCTTCTTTCGAGCTTGATTAACCTCTGTGGGCCCACTTCGCAACACAATTTGTGTGAGTTTCCTGACCTGCATGAACATGTGGAACATGGCGGTTTTGCTGATGAAAGTTTCAGTACCATGGCAGAGGTTTCCAGTGAAGTCTTGCCTACCTGTTTTGGCAGCCGAAACTTCACTAGATGCCACTGCTGAGTCAACGTGTTTCCTTCAGATGAGGGAGATGAAAATAAGTAGAAATTCTCTAGACCCTTAAAGTATGTTTCTGAAACTATGGCAAGATTTAAATGAACATTTTGTGATTAGCAAAGTTGACTCTCATTGTTTTCCATGTGATAAGCAGTTGCGAGAATCGTTTCTGATTTTCGTGTGTATTTTAAGCTCTCGTGGTGATCATTACACAAATTTTAACTGTGGCCTTGCTTGAAGGCGTCTGCATATTCTGTTTAACATTTGTTAATTGTTATTAAAACATGATTATGACGTCAACTTTTGTTCTTTTCGTTCATTATTGGGTATATTATCCCACGGGATCTAGTATTGATAAACTGTGTCCATTATTTTACCGGTAAACCCCTATTTCAATAAAGGGCAGTTTTCGCAGCTAACTGGACTGTTATATGCATTGCAGTGGACTCCTGACAACAGAGATTTTAGTCGGGATCATGCTAACGCACGCGCGCGCAATTTCAAACACAGCATATGAAAACGAAAAACAGTAGATGAAACAAACCCAAGAGTATCGACTCGATATTTCTATAATCCATAGAGACATTTCCAAATTTAAAACATAATTTCCTACACAACCAGCACAGAAATTCTATAATGGTTATCATTCAGTTCTTTTGATACAGACAATAACTCATACGTAGAGTGAAGTTACGAAGTGTAGGCCCTGTTTATACAGAACTCGAAACGAAGCGAAGCGATACGGCCGCGAAAATTATTCGCTTTCGATGCGTTTTCATTTGACCATTTATACAGGGCGCGTCACTAAGCGAAGCGATGCGACGCGCTATTTCAGTTTCGCTAGTTTAGCCAGGAGTGTTGTGTCGCTTATGAGCGCTTGCTTAATTATGCAGTGTGCAACAAGATTAAAGTGTTCCTGCGCGCGGTGTATAAACGGGTTTAGTGAAGCGCTGCACGTCGCGTCGCGTCGCGTCGCGTCGCGTCGCTTCGCGTTCTGTATTTAGTATTTATTTATTTATTTATTGGTGTTTTAGGTCATATACTTATGCACAATAGCTAATCATGACCGTGACAGTTTTAAAGGTGGAGGAAGCCGGAGTACCCGGAGAAACCCGCCGAGCAGCTACGAGCAGCTGCCAGCTCCCCAACATCGTAACTCCGCACTGCAGCACAGACAGGGTTAGATTGCTTGAAGACATGCGTACCATCCACGTGCAGTACGCCTTAGTACACGGTGTCATCGTGCCCCCATGTAGACAATTGGGGTTAAAAGGCTTGCCCAAGGACACAACGCGGGAGTCCGAATTGATCGCTCAAACGGTCACCCATCCAATGATTGACCGGGCTCGACGTTGCTTAACTTCGGGGATCTGACGAGAACCGGCTATCGCAACCCACCCCCCCCCCCCCCCACCCCTCGCGTTCTGTTTTAACAGTGCCTCAGGTGAAGCGTAGGCGAAGATTCTCTCAGACACAGAGGTCCATGCACTGATACTCAGCGCGTTCTGTTGTTGTTTGTCACATATTTTGAGATATTATGTTTGCGTGGACTTTCTCTCCCATTGGTATTTTTGTATCAGTGCACTTTTGATAAATTTTATGCAAGTGTGACATCGAAAACAGTCTTTCGAATTTGAGGCTAGCTGTCGCTCTTACGCCCCGTGACACCTATAATTTTCACCTAGCGAGCGATTAACCCTTAGGTAGAAAAAATGGAAAACAATTCAACAAAACCATATCAGTGAACCCCTCATTGGTACGTCCAAGCTGAGCTCGTTCCAATGAGGGGTCACATTATATGGTTTAGTTGATTAGTTTTCAATACATTTATTTATATTTATTGGTGTTTAAGGTCACATATTTTTGCACAATGGCCAATCATGACCACAACATGAGTATCAACTCAAGACCAGCGGTGAGCGTTAGTAAGCCATGTTGCCCATTTTAGAGAGGGTTTGCACCTCCCAAGCATTGGTGACTGGGGAATAGTTTTCAAGCATTGGAGAACAAAATTGAAATAAATGTTGGTATCATGTGTTTTATGTAAAGGGTTGAAATCTGTTCTTGAAAAATAGTGCAATGTGAACAATATGCCATGAATTATTGGGTGTACAGTTAAAACTAGAAGTTCTGTCATGAAATGCGCACAAATAGCACGTCGATCTGCGCTTTAAACTACGCGTTATGATCAAAGTAAGGCTATCAAAATCTGTACATATAGCCTGTGCACAAGCAATGTTTCAGCCAATGGACCTCCGGGTAACCCGGAGGTCCATTGGCAGAAACATTGCCTGTGTTTGCTATGATTAACCAGGAGAACCTGCCGTGCTTTGGATGCTATTCGATATGGCAATTGCGCGCAATTCCTACGCGCAATTAAGCCTGGATAAGCGCACAGGTCGTGACAGGACTTCTAGTTTTAGTTGCAGACTTCCAAGACATCAAACTAATTGAGCTTCGGTTTCCGAAAATTGGGAGGTAAGCAGCATAATTCGATAAACTTCGAAGGCCAGTAATGCTACTTTTTTTTTTTTTTTTTGCTTATTCATTCCGTGGAGAATCATTTGATTGACTTACGGTTGCTACATTTTAGTTGCATTTCATGTATTATACCTTCTGTGCATCAGTGGAGTGAACGGTGTGCAGAAGCTCGTTGATGTTTTTCTTCTAAACATTTTCCCCTGCCGGGACCCAACAATTAATAGAGCTCTTTACTTCAAATGGTAGAGAGCGACATAAAATGCGTCTCCCATTTCAAAATGGAAAGTCGCGTCGTAAAGTCTACAGGTCTATGTTACGAAGAAAATGATGGCGTCTTATGCAAACTACAGAGGCTTCATTTGGGACATTTTCTTTTTACTTTTTAGATTAGTTTGTCGCATTTTCAACTCGGACTGAGAGTTTCCACATAGGGTGTGAAATTGCAACCCCGAGTGGGAAATTGTCAACGTGGAGGAATATAGTTTTCTCGTGTCGAAGGCTTCCATGTAGGGAGATACGTTTTTTTAATTCGGCATTTTCTCTTCATGAAAACTTTCAATCTCGGATGGAAACCTTTCACCAAAGGAGGAAGCCTTGACATCGGGAGCAACAATTGCATTCTCGGGTTGGAAATTTCCACATTCGGTTGAACGTGTGATGAGGATCGATATAGTACAGTGATGAGCGCAATGGATTTTAGGTCAACAAGTCGACGGTCCGATACAGACCCGCGTCATCTGGGCTCTGTCCTTCGGCAAAACGCTTAATTCCGACTACCCAAGTTGGCGCACAGTGGCGCCGCGTACCATTGAGTATTGCACGTCGATGGTACACTTGCCTTATTTATATATATTTATTGGTGTTTAAGGTCACATACTTATGCATAATGGCTAATCGTGACCGTGATAGTTTTACGGGTGGAGGAAGCCGGAGTACCCGGAGAGAACCACAGAGCAACGCCGAGCAGCTGTCAGCTCTCCAACATCGTAACTCTGAACTCTGCATCGCAGCACAGGCAGGGGTAGATTGGTTGAAGACATGCACACCATCGACGTGCAGTACGCCTCAGTACAAAGCGTCATCGTGCTCCCATGTAGGCAATCGGGGTGAAGTGTCTTGCCCAAGGACACAACGCGGTTGCCGCAGGTGGGATTGGAACCGAGGACCTCTCGGCTTGCAGCCTGCACCTCTACCAACTTAGCCACCGCGCTCCCACACTTGCCTTCAATCAATTCTAGACCTGCTTGCTGAGTTAGCAAGATGGGGAGTCTGACAGTTACTTGCTGCTGTTCGGATTTTCTCTCCGGATATTCCGGCGTCCTCATCCTGTTAAACCATCAGACCAAATATCATATCTGTTTCTGGAAGTGTTCTTAAACCCCAAATGCTCGTTTGTTTATTGGGGTTCAACGACACTTTCAAGCCAGGTTCATATCACGTCGGATAGTTTTACAGGTGAAGGTTGCTGGATTATCCGGAAAGAACCGAGCGTTGAGTGTGTCGGAGTCTCCAACCTTCTAACCCGCCACAAGCAGGGTTAGCATCGATTGAAATCGAGTGTACCGTCGCCGTGCCCTTCGCCCAAGTACAGAGCTCCAGCGAGCTTCAACGTAGACAATCGCTACGAAATGTCTTGCCTAAGAAAACAACGCAGAAAACGTGGTGAATCAGGAACGAACCGCGGACCTTCTCATCATCTTAAGTCCAATGTGCTAACCACTGAGGCACTGTTCTCCCGTTAACCCTTCACCTAACAAGAAAAGCTGACGACACTTGCAAAAACTTTCTTGAATAACTCATTTTTTTCATTTTTTGTCTCAAAAACATAGGAACGAGCTCATTGGAACGAGCTCGACGAGCTCGTTCCAATGAGGGGTCCTAACCTATGTTTTTGAGACAAAAAATGAAAAAATAATGAAAATTAATTGGTGATATTTGAGAATAGCGGTGGCCGGTTTTGGCCGTTACGTTAGGTAAATGCTTGCATGCTGCTGAAGGATATTCCTGCCCGCAACAGGATTTTTCCAGCCACTGAAATTTGTATAAGTGTGGCATATTCAAATCCCCCCCCCCCCCCCCCTGTAAATTGAATGGATTTTTTCACCACTGGTTTACTGAATTGAAATTAAATGATTGTTTCATCAAATTCAGTAATGGCTGCTTCACAGCAGCCATAACTAGATTTGGTGAAAAATATCTTGAAAATTATCAGCGGGTTATGGGTTAAACACAAATAATAATGAAGAAAAAAAATAATTACATACCATTAGATTCATTTTCATCCAGGGGAATAATGAAGTGATCGAACTGTAGCAAACAGTGTTGAAGAACAATGGTTGTAACTTGTAATATGATTATTATAAAGTGTCAGGTCGTTAGTAGTTTTGAGATTCATTTTCCCACTTCTGTTTCGAAATAACACATTGCCTTTTGGGCACTTATGGGTTTCGTTCTCCGTGTGAATACCATCTTGGGTTTTCAAGTTATAGTGTTTGTTCTATCCGAGACTTTGAAACGGTACTTTTTTCACTTATCCACTTTCGATGCAATGTGTTTCCCATTTTGAACTTTTCATACAAATTCCACTTTTATTCAGTTTTTCCCCTTGGGTTTTGTAAAACATTTTTTTTTGTATATTCTTCCATATTTGTTCATTTGAACAAGTTCAGTAACAGATATATTCGAGAACAGAGAGTTTCAAATGAAAAACTGATTCACTTGCGGCTGTGGTTCCTGCGACTGGGGAAGCTTGAACATGGTCAGCGTCAAACGCGAAGAGTTTTCTTTGAACAAAATTTACTTCCTTTGTCGATTCCCGTGAGTGAAACCATCGGAATACCAGGAGTAACGGTAGAGATTCTATCTTTCATGTCTGACTGAAGTAATTCAAAACTCTTGTTCTTGTCCAAGGATTACATTTTCAAAACGTCAGAAAACAACATCACTGATACAATGCAATTTGCTGTTGGAAGAAATTACCAAGTGTATGGTGGCCCGTATGCACAAATTTCCATTACGTAAACAATGTTACCATCGCGTTTTTCTCGAGCCAGTGAGTTTGTGTTCAGTTGAATAACATTATTCATTGGGGCAAACTCCCAATTACTGAAACAATGGGTTTCCTGTTTGAAGTGGGAGAAAAGCATCAAACTCTGATTATGTTCCATTTGTAAAGCGGCCCATACACTATCAATATTATTGACAATAATATTGAGTAAATAATATTGACAATATATTTTTGCCACAAACTACACAATAGATTCTTCAATATTTTCGGTTATTTCTTCGCCTGCCACCGCGCTGTAAACATGGATCCAGTTGTGGGTTTAGGCGTGGTACTGGCCCTGAGTAACGAAAAACCAAATAAAAAGAAATGGTGGACTAAACGATGGTTTTTAGAAAGACACACATTTGGTCATGGTGCCCTTATGGAGGAACTCCGGATTAATCAACCTGATGATTTCAGAAACTTTCTTCGAATGGATGAAGATTCATTTAAAGAGCTGCTACGGTTGGTTACACCTTTAATAGAGAAAAAAGACACAAAGATGCGCGATGCAATACCACCGATGGAGCGATTATCAGCCACATTGCGTTTTTTGGCTACTGGAAATACATTTGAAGACCTGAAATTCCTTCAGATTTAATGAAATATTGCGTAATATTATTGACGGAACCCACACACTATCAATATTATTGACCGTCGTAAAATATTGAAGAAAATATTTCAGAGCTCTCAGATATTCGTCAATAATATTGATCAATCTTCAATATCTCCCACACACTGGCAATAATATTGTCAATACCGTTTATTGACAATATTATTGTCAATAATATTGATAGTGTATGGGCCGCTTAATACTTGGAAGCCCCACCTTCTTCTAAAAAGTTTTTCAAACGAATACCTTGTTGACTTTTTGAACGCGAAAGGCCGCTTTTTTGGCCCAGGAATACGATACGCCATAAAAATCATTAATGCAATGGCTACTGAGTGAATGTGTGGGGAAGACCAATCAATATTTTCAACATGCAGCCAAAGGCTGCATGTTGAAAATATTAAGGGCCTATATAAGTAATGAAATTTTGTTTATTTTGAAAATTCACACCTCCGATATTCCTTCCATTCAAATTAAATATACACAAAATGTACATCAAAGTGAAGGTTGGGATGTATAGAACACGAAACACATGTGTAATCAACTCATAGAGTCGACTGTAGGCACCACTGGTTCCTGGAAGTCTGCTGCCGTATTCGCACCAGAACTGATAATTTAATAATATTTCACGAAAACAACTTGTAGCCAAATGTGCTTTACATATCCAAGAACAAAGCTAGGGGATAAAAATTCTTCAAAACACGGCGACAGAGCTGCATTGGGGAAAATTCCAACGCCTTTGCTTTTGTTTACGTATGAGTATACTTTCGATTTCTGGCCGACGTCATCGGACAGAAAAAGCATGTAAAAACAACGCCGTCTGAAATCAAATAATGAAAAAGATCGCCTTCATACAGTATACTGTTATTAGATAGAGACTGCACAGTTGCCATATTCAATGCAAGGTATCATGATACCTGTTGAAATTTCTTAGAATTACGATTTTGTTTTTTGATGGAAATTCGTGGTAACGAGTGATTTGCGCATGTCTGTCGAGCATGGAAACCATCTTCAATAAAAAATGCAGAAAGTGTTGTCCTTTTCCAAAATGCAGACCTATCGCTATATTCGAAAGTGTTTTGAATGCCTAGCTTTGTTCTTGGATATATGAAGCACATTTGGCCACAAGTTGTTCTGATGAAATATTATTTTATTATCAGTTCTGATGCGAATACGGTTGCAGACTTCCAGGAACCAGTGGCGCCTACAGTCGACTCTATGAGTTGATTACATATGTGTTTCGTGTTCTATACATCCCAACCTTCATTTTGGTGTATACTTTGTGTATATTTAATCTGAATTTAAGGAATATCGGAGGTGAGAATTTCAAAATAAACAAAATTCCATTACTTATATAGGCCCTTAATTATTCTGCCCCAAATAATGAATATGATCTCTTCCAATTGCCCTCATTGAACTGACGTGGAAAATGCCACCAGGATTCAAAGGGTAAAAGCTGTCTCTTCCCAGGCGTTTCAACTGGTTGAGTATTATTTTTCCCGTTGTATGAAGTTTACTGCCCCCCCCCCCCCCCTCACACACATACACACACACACGCGCGCGTACTCACTGTTAGCTGGGTAAAGTAATGCAACTGCATTGAAAGCGATCAGTGGGGAACTTGGGTTGATACCTGTTGGAGACAGAATAGGTATGAGAAAATTATGCCACCTGAATTATCTGGAAAACCACCCAAACAACAGACAGTGTGAAGTGGCGTTTAACTAAGTTTGGGGCTCCAACATCAAGGCAGGTTGGACAGGGAGGTTTAGAGAGCTAATGGAGAATTATTTCACTGACAATGAAGATCTTGAATTTGGGCTGCAGCAGGGGAGCAACTTCACCAGGGGAAGATTGCTCGAAGATGGCAATAGAAACAGGTCAATGGGAGCTGGGGCAAAAAAACCTCGTTGGAAGGACAATGCAACAAAGATGCACCAGTTTTTGTTTGCTTGACAGTATTGGATTTCCAACAACATGAAAAATACAAAAACAAAATTACACAATTTTAATAAAAATTGTGATTTGTCAAATGGATTCAGCGATGAGCTGATGATTTTGAGGAGCACCTGAGTGGGGGGGGGGGGGGGGGGGGGGGTATTGTTGTTCAAAGCGCAACTAATGTCACCGAAGTTGAGGGTGAAAATTGAAGGTGGGGAACGCGGGTGGCAAATTGCAGCTTAGGGGTGACGGAAAGCTTGGAATATTTCATTTTTGAATGCCCCGAATACAAGAAAGGTGGATGAGGGATGACACAGTGGAATAATATTATAGTTGTGGAGATTGAGAAAGCGTCTATTGGGGAATTAATAACACAGCTTGTAATTGAATGTTGGAAGATTAAGAGGGAGAACAAGGGAGGAAATACCCAGGTGAAACGAAATTGATGTTGGCCTCCTCGTTAGAGGACCGCGGCAAAGCATCGGAAGTCAGGTGTATTATTATTATTATTATGTGATATATTAACGCGCCTTTATTGATCCATTCTCTCACATAATATACATTTTCGGCTTTTCTCATTTTTCGAAGCAACTTCGTCTTACATAATTGGGGTCTAATACCTGTGAAAGGTACACCAAAAATACTATTTGTGAGCTTGTATTCAAAATCTTTTTTACAACTTGTAATTCAATAAGAGTTTCAACTTTAGTGGACTCCAGCATATGCCCAACTTTTAATTGTTTACTGAAAAGCTCTCTGATAAAGAGTTTTGTCCTAAATAAAATAAGACACTTCAGTTAATCTATATATACAAAATTATGTGGACTGTATACAATTAACCTCACAATATAAGGGAAAAGACGTTTGATTTTCAAAGTTTGATTGGCAGATATATAAACTACTATTTTGTCCCCATCATGTCATGTCGACTCCTAAAAAAATATAGTTTCGGGTTCAGTGAATCACGCGACGCGCAATTGGGTAGGGCTTCTTCATACACCTGCACAAAGTATAATATTATATCAAACGCGATTTCCTTTCCTCTGATTGGCTACCTACACTTTATTTCGTGCAGTGTCCTTTGCTATCGCTAGCCGAGCGCTATATCCTCTATGTGTGTGTGGGGGGGGGGGGGAGGGTACATCACAAATTGCTCAATGGGCAGTCACTATTACCTTTCTATATTTAGCGCAAAACACTCTGGGTTTTCGGCCTCTAAACTCACACAAAATAAGCGATGAAGTATGAATGGGACATGCATTTAAAGCCAGTATTGAGTTTGGCAATCTTGCGAAATAATGGAGTGAATCGGTGGGCACTGTCGATAAAAAAGACGTCATGAATTGGCTTGGAAACTTCCCAACACATAAAGGCTCCCTGGTTGGCGATCTGTAAGATAGATTTGCTTTTTGATTGTTCACTTTACGTAACAAATCAGTCAGATTTGTCCTTGAAGGGTGTTTGATATAACGATATAATATTATAAGGTTAAGTGCATGTCTTGTCGTTGACTACGCTCATATAGTGCCAAGTAAGGTGGTGTGGATCCCTCTTCTTCGCGTCGGGAGCTACAGTTAAAATTAGAAGTCCTGTCATGAAATGCGCACAAATAGCACGTCGATCTGCGCGTTAATCTACGCGTTATGGCCATAGTAAGGCTATCAAATTCTGTACATATAGCCTGTGCACAAGAAATGTTTCAGCCAATGGACCACCGGGTAACCCGGAGATCCATTGACAGAAACATTGCACGTGTTTGCTATGAGTAACTAGGAGTACCTGCCATGCTTTGGATGCCATTCGATATGGCAATTGCGTGCAATTCCTACGCGCAATTAAGCTTTGATAAGCGCGCAGTTCGTGACAGGACTTCTAGTTTTAACTGTACACCATCTCTCTGGGAACTTTTCGGGCGTAGTCAACTCCAAGCCATGCACTATTCCAAATATACAAAGGATATCTACTCTGTTTTAGTGCTTTAGAATATAATAAAAAGAAAATCAACGCTATTTTAGTGAATATAAAATTTTCAGGTCCACACGCATGAGATAATTCCCGATATTCACTAAAATAGCGTTGATTTTCTTTTTATTATATTCTGTGTGACATTTTACTGCGCAATATTCAGTGAAATTCGATTGCAAACGCGAACGTTTCATTGTTTCAAAACAATAACAAAGATCAGTTAATCGTTCCTTCAAGGAGACGTCATGCGCCGAAGCATAAGAGTGACGTCATTTTAGGAAGCTACTGAGGGATATTCCATTGGATATCGAGAAATAATTTGCGATAATCCACAGGCTAGCATATAATAGCAAGCGAAAGCGACCCGCAGGGTCGCGTGCAAGCGATCCAAAGGATCTCTTGCTTCGCAAGTTATTCGGCAACACGTGTGTACCGTTTGTATTAACTCAAAGCCAATCTCATTTCAAAGGCATCAACTTCAAAATTTTTCAACGGAAGTGGTACACAAGGACACTGACATGTTTGCGCATGGCGGAAATTGACATTCGTAAGGTTCCGCTCCATAGTTTTCCAGGCTTTTCCAAATATGACATGACATACACTCTCTTCAAATGCAAATATTCTGTAACTTAGTTATCTAACCCATTACATGTATTACATTTCCCAAATCCACAAAAAACATATAACACTATCTGACTAAGTAGAAATAAACAATCTGAATGTGGGTAGAATTATTTATTGTCAAAGACAAGACTTCAACCTGACAAATTGCCTGAAAAAATACCGAAACCAGTTATTTTCAGCCGCCTAGCAGCCTCAAAAGCAGAATTTGCTCACCAACCCCACCTACACACCCCTGGAGCAGAGCATCCCCTGTTTCTAAAATGCAAAAAAAAAAATATATGTTTCCTTCTCATTTTTTAGTTACCTGTCTGGTAACAAACCCGTGTAAAAATTACATTTGAAAAAATAGCCAATCTTTCGAAGCCACTGTTTCCCATAATTCATCTGGTAATTTACCCCTGTGTATCAGACTCCAACTTTGGGACCAAAACGTCAAATTCTCTTGTCCAACAAAAAAACCTAATGTAATCATATATCTGATACTAAAAATATATCTCTATTTTCCATAGCCTTAGTTTCAACATATGCCCTAAGTTTAGGATTTCACCCCTGTGCAATAGTGCGAAACTGTAGGGCGGAACCTTAAGAGAAAACAAGAGTGATCGCCCCCCTGGATTTCACTCAGGCAAAAGAATCTGGAGTCTATCCTGAGTTGAATGAACAAAAACCACAAGTCTCTATTTTCAACCAGTAAAAAGATACAGCATGGCCTTTCTGTTTGCCGAATCGCTTTTGCAGGCAGTTTTTGCCCGATTTTCACAACCACACCACACGACCTCATCCCTCCCATTTCTCTGACCCACTTCAGAGAGTGTTTTTATTACCACCAGCCACATTGACTCCCCAGGTCCTGCCAATATCACTGTTAAATACAATCAAATGTAAAACAATAGGCACTAATAACCATAGCTTTGTGTGTGTGTGGGGGGGGGGGGGGGTGTTGCTCTCTAGATATGAAAGTGTAAACAGCTTGACGGACGGATGACACACAGACATGACCCCAATGACCAAAATGAAAACGTAGACACCATGAATGACTGCAAATCTCTGGTCAACAATAACAACCACGCTGTCCATAACTGCATATATATTTGTCATGAATACAAGGCTCGGTGTTTAGGAAAGGCAGTGCTCTACCTTAATGTTTTCGAAATCTTGTCGAAAATTCAAAACGAGTGCGAAATTAGGCTACATCAATAAATTTCTAAAAATTTCCACTTATTTCCTTCCAGTTGTGCTGAGATATCACTTGATGAATGTTAACTATTACTAACAATTGCACACAAACCAGAAATAATGAAAAGTTTTTTGAAAAATGGTGTATTTATAACTCATACACAAATAAGGAACTTCCTGGTTCAAGAATTGACACCGACGGCAGAATGCTCTTTAAGGTTCCGCTCCACAATTTTCCAGGCTTTTCCAAATATGACATGACATACACTCTCTTCAAATGCAAATATTCTGTAACTTAGTTATCTAACCCATTACATGTATTACATTTCCCAAATCCACAAAAAAACATATAGCACTATCTGACTAAGTAGAAATAAACAATCTGAATGTGGGTGGAATTATTTTTTGTCAAAGGCAAGACTTCAACCTGAAAAATTGCCTGAAAAAATACTGAAACCAGTCATTTTCAGCCACCTAGCAGCCTCAAAAGCAGAATTTTCCCAGAAACCCCACCTACCCACCCCTGGAGCAGAGCATCCCCTGTTTCTAAAATGCAAAAAAAATATATATATATGTTTCCGTCTCATTTTTTAGTTACCTGTCTGGTAACATCCCCGTGTAAAAATTACATTTGAAAAAATAGCCAATTTTTCGAAGCCACTTTTTCCCATAATTCATCTGGTAATTTACCCTGTGTATCAGACTCCAACTTTGGGACCAAAACTTCAAATTCTCTTGTCCAGCAAAAAACTTAATGTAATCATATATCTGATACTAAAAATATATCTCTATTTTACATGGCCTTAGTTTCAACATATGCCCTAAGTTAAGGATTTCACCCCTGTGAAATAGTGCGAAAGTGTGGAGCGGGACCTAATTGAAGAAATGATTTATTTTCGTAGGAAGTAGTTAACGAGATGAGATTTCACGAGAATGACTCTGGCTGATTAAACTTTTAGGCATTTTTCCCAAAGGAACCGGGGACAAATGAGGTTATACTTTTTCAAGGATATTCGGAAGCAAGAACAAGTGATGACTGTCCACCATTGCTTTCACTCTCATTGGGTGAAGGGATCCTTAATTTATTGGGTGTGTGGGGGGGGGGGGGGGGAGATGGGAGCTAATGGGTCACTGATTATGTCACGTGACGTCCATAGCAAGTGAAGCACACCCCTAGCAACGGGGAAACTACTGGGTCAATTTTGATAAATGGACCCAACATGCATTGCAAACGAAAACAAACAGATCAATGGTGTCGTCGCGTGACTTCCCTACCAACCAGAGCGCCCCGTTAGCAACGGGCTAACTACTGGTCCAATTTTGACCAAATTCGGTATACGGACCCGAAATGCGTTGCAAATAAAAACAGACATATCAATGTTGACGTCTCGTGACTTCCCTAGCAACCAGAGCGCGCCCTTAGCAACGGGCTAACTACCGAGCCGATTTGGACTAAATTCGGTATACGGACCCAGAATGCATTACAAATGAAAAACAGATAGATCAATGATGACGTCACGTGACTTCCCTAGCAACCAGGACGCCCCTTAGCAACGGGCTAACTACTGGGCCGATTTTGACCAAATTCGCCATACGGACCCAAAATGCATTGCAAACGAAAACAGACAGGTCAATGGTGTCGTCGCGTGACTTCCCTAGCAACCAGAGCACCCCCTTAGCAACGGGCTAATTGGTGGTCCGATTTTGACCAAATTCGGTATACGGACCCAAAATGCATTGCAAATAAAAACAGACATATCAATGTTGACGTCTCGTGACTTACCTAGCAACCAGAGCGCGCCCCTATCAACGGGCTAACTACTGGGCCGATTTGGACCAAATTCGGTATACGGACCCAAAATGCATTGAAAATGAAAACAGATAGATCAACGATGACGCCACATGACGTCCCTAGCAACCAGAGCGCCCCCTTAGCATCGGGCTAACTACTAGGCCGATTTTGACCAAATTCGCTGTACGGACCCAAAATGCATTGCAAATGAAAACAGACAGATCAATGTTGACGCCACGTGACTTCTCTAGCAACCAGATCGCCCCCTTAGCAACGGGCTAACTACTTGGCCGATTTTGACCAAATTTGGTATACGGACCCAAAATGCATTGCAAATGAAAACAAACAGATCAAAGTTTACGTCTCGAAACTTCCCTAGCAACCAGGGGGACCCTTAGCAACGGGCTAACTAATGGGCCAATTTTGACCAAATTCGGTATACGGACCCAAAATTCATTGCAAATGAAAACAGATAGATCAGTGTTGACGCCAGGTGACTTTTCTAGCAACCAGAGCGCCCCCTTAGCAACGGGCTAACTACTGGGCCGCTTTTGACCAAATTCGGTATACGGACACAAAATGCATTGCAAATGAAAACAGACAGATCAAAGTTTACGTCTCGTGACTTCCCTAGCAACCAGAGCTCCCCCTTAGCAACGGGCTAACTACTGGGCCGATTTTGACCAAATTCGGTATGCGGGCCCAAAATGCATTGCAAAAACCCAGAAGCACAGGATTAGCTGTTTCATAATTACTCTCAGAATTATCTGTTGTGATAACTACAAACAATACCGGTACGTCGATATTTTTTTCAGTGAAATTAATGAAAATGGCTCATTGAAATTGGCACATAAAGCTCTAGGCCTATTTAATTCAAAGGACAAGTCTGTGCTGTCTTGTGAAGTGTGTATGTCTGTGCTGGCTTATGTAGTTTGTGTGTCTGTTGGGCATATCGCTCAGAAATCTGGTCCAAATCGTCCACAAACATGGTCCGAATCGTCCAATAGTCTGGTCCGAATCGGCCAGAAATATGGTCAGAATCGTCCATAGATCTGGGGCCGAAACGTCCTACATAAAAATCTGGCCCGAATCATGAAACTACATTTGTGATACTCAGTCTTATTATTTTAAAGATGTCCTTTTCAGTAAAACTGCATTGGCATATTATCATCGTCCTTTTCTGCACAGCACTACTGCATTTTCTTGTTGTGGCTACTAACAGTTGGTAATAGTAACAATAAATGCTACACGCTATTTGTGAAAAAATAAAAATGAATGCAGCAATTTCCGTAACTCTTCGGATAAATTCCGGAAAACAACGACGCCATAAATATATTTTCCAATCAAAGCAATGATAAAATTATCTTTCAATCAGAGCACTGGAAAATATCTTCCAATCAAAACGCAGTAAATGTAGGCCTACAGCACTTTAGGCCTAATGCATCACTTTCGCTCGCTTTTAGGTTTGCCTAGATTCCATATTAAAGTCTTCTTCCTATACCATTGGATTATAATTATTATGGCAGATATCGGTATGACAGACATAAAACTATTGTCACCAGTCACCGTAAAACGTACCAGAAAAAGTACAATTTGAAGGTATACAGATGGACAATGCCATATTTGTAAATGAATCTGGGTATATTAATGCTTCGCATTTTAGAGAGGTTATTTCCGTGACCAGCAGCTCTTCGTTGATATTGCCGGGAAACGTTAAACTTTCTTTCAGCAGTGGTAATGTTTAGTGAGATTCCAATTAGAATGGCTGATGGCATGGGTGCAGGTATTGTTTCTGTTTGATAGCGAAAACTACACCCAGTCTTTATTTTCAATATTATTTATGTACAATTTCCACCAGAACTCTACGTATTGTGAGACGACGAAGATGACTGAATCGATGCCAAGTTATATTCCATTGAAAAGATTCGAATAGAAACGAATCGTGAAGCCGATTGGAATCGAACCAAATAGCAACTTTGAAATTAATGATGGCATGGGTGCAATACCTGCACCCATGCCATCATTAATTTCAAAGTTCTTTTTTTAACTTTTAAATCTCGCTTAGATATTGCACCTGGTTATTTGAACTCTCTTATACAGTGTTACGAACCTGTCAGAGCTCTTAGATCTTCGTCAGCCAAAAATTTGGTATACAACCCTGGATACCTTGTAACTGCCGGTGATCGAGCATTCAGTATAGCTGGACCTTATTTGTGGAACCAACTGCCCGATCACCTGAAGGTCGTCCAGGACATAGTTTCGTTCAAAAAGTCACTGAAAACCTATCTGCTTAAATTAGCCTATCCCGCCGTAATAATATCTAGTTAGTTACATATTCATATTAGATGTCATGTACTTATTGTAAAGCCCGTGATCACGTTCAGTGGAAACTCGGCTTTAACCCTTTACCCAACGTAACGGCCAAAACCGGCCAGCGCTATTCTCAAAAATCGCCAATTAATTTTCAAAATATTTTCATTTTTTGTCTCAAAAACATAGGTTATGACCCCTCGTTGGAACGAGCTCGTTCCAACGAGGGGTCATAACCTATGTTTTTGAGACAAAAATGAAAAAACTTAGTTATTCAAGAATTTTTTTTGCAAGTGTCGTCTGATTTTCATGTTAGGTAAAGGATTAAACCATATTATTATTATATTATTATTCGAAATCGAATCGCATCTCGAAGCTTCGCAGAGCTCTACAGCTTATACACTAATACGAGACAATGAAGCACTCGTACCGAATGTAATTAAGGAATGATCGTTTCTTTTTGTCTATTTCTTGAGTTATGAACCCCCAAAAACAAAGTCCAAACTGTGTAAATGGGCGTAGCCCATTTACACAGTTTGGACTTTGTTTTTTGGGGTTCATAACTCAAGAAATAGACAAAAAGAAACGATCATTCCTTATAATTAAACGTTCGCGACCCAAATAAATAAATAGTGTTAGTCGTCCTCTACTTCAGCGAACAAAGACTTAAAAACTACAACTGGTAGACATATTATTTTTCTGGCATAAAAGAGGGCGCATATTATTGAAATGCGGGTAGCAATTGACACACTTTCCAAGTCAAATGCACTTATGTCATTAAATTTTTTATTGACCAATGAATTACGTAATGCAAAGAAAACGTCATAAGCCACGCCTCCCTCAAATTTCATTCAACTGTTCACTTCACGTAAAAGTTACGTTCCGTGGTAGGTGGAAGTAGGCCATCAGTATTACATTGTATTTTGGTTTTGACCGTTTCCCGAGAACTGAAAAACACAGTTTGTAAATGTGGAGTTAGATATAAAGCCAAATATTCTTCCTCAAATATAAAATCATTTTGATTTCCAAAAATTTCATTCAAATTAGCAATGTCAAAATTGCCGTATTCGTCGTGACCAGCCGTTCTTTACAATCGATTTGGGTAAAACGATGAACGCAGACGATCACTCAGTGTGCGTAAAAATTGAAATGTCAAATAAATACAGTTGTGAAGAAAAAGAAAAAGTGACCCACCACGGTCATTTAAATATTTTATAAATAATTTCATGGTGATAAATTAGTAATGTAAATTTATTTTTCTTGTTCACATTTAGAACGTGCCAGTGTTCTAACTTCTATTGATTTAACACCATGTTGCAACTCCGAAGACTAGTCTTTTAGGGACGTGGCTGGGGGAGGACCTAATTGTGTTTTTTTCGGTTCATTGAGTTATGAAAAGAAAAAACAGAATCGTGTGAGCCAATCGTTTTATCTGAAAACGCATGAACCGAAAAAAAGTTCAATTATTTCCTTATAAAATTATAAAACTGTAAAATATGCAACATTTGCATAAAACAATTGGCAATTTACATTAGGTCCCGCTTCAAAAAGCTATTTTGACGAAATAAAAATCAATATAATAGAAGAACACTGTTAATAGCATTCGGTTCGCAATTAGTAAGTCTCATATTAAATTACATTTCAGAAAACAATACAAATACTCTTATGACACAATGATGACTCTTTATCAAGGTATTTGCCGTCAATACGGCTATAGACTTTTCCAAATAGATTTAAGAACTGTTCCACCCGTGGAAACCTCGGTAACTGAAGCAGTGCTTGTTTACTGTAGTAAACAAAGCCAGTTGTACTGGTAAAATAGGACACTCTCACTAATGCCTGGGGTGGAAGTCCTCTAAACTACACAAAAACTGCCGTTTACTGCTCACTTTCCACAGGTGAGCAATATTTCTACGGACGCAATAATATTAGGCTCCAAACACTAATCATTGGAATAATCATCAAAAATATAATTAATGAAGCACCGGGTTCAACCCGGTGCTTCATTAAACTAAAAAAATTCCGATAATGACTTTTATTGCCCGGTAAACGCACGCGATGACATCACTGCCCACGCGTGGACTACGACCAATCCACGGCTACAAAACTGCATGCAACATGGGTATACAAGATTGACTAAACTTGACTTTGTCTCTATGTTGTAATCACGGTCAACCATTGTACAAAAATATCATATGACTTTAAACACCAACAATAAATAAACCTAAGAACTGTTTTTCCTTTAAATAAGTACGTGGAGAAGACAGGATTAATAACTTTGAAACAAGAGGGAAGTAAAGAAGGGTTAGGTTTAGTAAATAATATAATCAGAAAACGAAACTCACCTAGAAATGCACTTTTATCTCATGGCGAAATCACTTCGTAGATCTGTTTTGGTTATAAAGAGGAAGACACCAAGTTGGTACCTCACTCGGATCCACGACATCAGGCAGAAAGGGGTATCAAAAAGGAAAGGCCAATTAATACTTGTGATTGGAATTTCAAAGTGATGCTACATGGTTTATGTGCATATTTTGATAATAGTATTGACTCTTCAGTCATGTATCACCGACATCAAGCAGAATGGAGCAAACTAATGGAATTGAACAATTCCCTATTGCCTGTAATATAATTCCACTCCAACTGAATTTATTATTCGAAGACAACCAATAAAATGGCATGAACTTGCTTCTTCAGCTCTTGAGATGCAGTTCAAATATTTTACAGAAAGCGGAGTGTGCTATAGAGACGGACACTCGAATTACAACAATTAAAAATTTTGTTCATAATGTGTTTACAAAATCGATGTTTCACGAAACGCAAGTCTTGTTACGACTAACACAGACATGTATCCATACAGAACCTGTTTGAGCTATTCTAATGAATGTAAATAAAAACCAGTCACAGCCGTTAGTGAAGTTTGGTAACCTTTTGAAACCGAGAGACCGCGTTTTCCGGCCCAGGAATATGATACGTCTTAATTAGGACTGTCGCGATTATTCGATTAGTCGACTAACCGTCGACTATTGAAGTAGTCGACGTTTTTTATTTTTAGTCGATCGTCGTTCATTTTCAAGGTGGTACACGTCTACTGCACGTCGGGGCTAAATTGCATTGTTTTGTGAGGTGAATGATCAATGATCTAACCATAGTTAACATTCATATCCGGAAGACTGTACGACTGTCACTGGCTGTGTAAGAAAGAACACTCACAGTTACTCGAGAAGAATAGATTCTTCTGAATTTCTCCAGTCTTGTTTGTACACACGAATGCACCCATTGGAAAACCCAAAGCGCGGAAGTGACAAAATTATGACGAAAGTCAGAACGTCAGATCACTTCTCAAAGTTCGGAACTTCAGACTAAGATCCAATTTTAACAACTGACGAGGGAATGCATAGATCTCAATGTTCAAAATTTCGAGAAACTTATTGCAGAAAGGAAACATATGCAGGAACGTTCTTTGGTAAATTCATTTTAATTCATCGGCTTCAATCTAGTTCAAACTTGGACCCGCAATCAGTAATATTATTTTTGGGGTTGGTACGTCCTACAGGACGTACCAACCCTAAAAATTATATTACGGACAGTGGGTCCAAGATTGGACTACATGTAGCTTCAGTCGGGACCGATTTGTTGTTCCCACAACCCCACTTCGTCTGAACACACTGGTGCCATTGTCATTTTCAGAGTTTTACAAACAGAAGAATGATTTGCTAAAAAATCATGGGAAGCGACTATTAATCGACTAACCGTCGATTACTGGTCACGATTAGTCGATTACAAAAAATGATAGTCGCGACAGCCCTAGTCTTAATTAAGTATGATGTGAATGTGTGGGACGGACCTATCAACATTTCCAACGCGCAGCCCAACTGTTGTACATTGAAAATATTAATTGGCCTATCCCCAAATAATGAATCTGAACTCTTTCAATTACTGTTATTGAACTGCCATGGAAGATACCGCCAGGGTTCAAAGGGTTAAGCCCAGTCTGATACACCCGGAAGTCACATCGCAAACACACCATCAGTTTGTACAACTAACTATCACAGGTAAGTATTGTTTGGGCTTGTAAAACTACTGTTCTTCTCTTGACAGAAACTTTCGCCGCCCCCGGGTGTGCTCCACAAGCCGATAAAATTGATTGCAGGAAAACTGCAATAAATGGCATTATTGTTCTATCCATTGACTAGATCACATTTCCAGCACCTTCCTCGCCATCACTGTCAGTTAAAAACAGCTCTTTAAAAAGGTTCACAAAAAATCCTTTCAGAGACTGAGAAGATAAATAAGGGAGGAATTCTGTAAGCTGTTGATTACAGCTTTTTCTATGGATGTTGTAGTTCAACAGATGCTTGAGGAAATCACACTTACCCCTTGGAACAGTGGTGGTATTTTCAATGTCAGTTGAAGAGTTAGAAGAGTCCATATTCATTATTTCAGGGTAGACCAATCAATATTTTTAACGTGCAGCCTTAGGGCTGCACGTTGAAAATATTGATTGGTCTTCTCCACCCTTAACTTAGCAGGCATCCTACTCAATGAAAGTATGACGTACCATGTCATTGGGCCGGTAAAGGGGCTACTGGTGTTCACAGGGTTAAACTCCAAACAACTTCTGACAATCTTCAATAATTTGTAATAGAACAATTTTTAATGAACAAAAATACCAAAAATAATCTATCCTCAACCAGTTAAATAAATATTTATTTTGTACACATATGAGAATCGTGTTGCATTTCGTGAAGAGAATAACAATACTGTATCAATGTATACGACATAATGCATCGCAAACCGGGATGTGATAGCGCTAAAATCACATGGTAGTTTTGTACATTTCAATTTGGCATCCGAAATAAAAATGAAGAACGCGGGCTGAAAAAACGAATGCGCCGGTGCCTGAGAGTCAAAAGACTGATTTTCTTTTGCCGTTGTGATATGTTTGTGAACCGCCACTGCTGAACAAAGAGTTCGTGGAAGAGGCAACAGTCTCTCGTGATACAAGCTGTAGCCGAAATCT
Organism: Pictodentalium vernedei; assembly: GCA_031216915.1. Classification (NCBI taxonomy): domain Eukaryota; kingdom Metazoa; phylum Mollusca; class Scaphopoda; order Dentaliida; family Dentaliidae; genus Pictodentalium; species Pictodentalium vernedei. Next base: position 55,671,920 of record CM062292.1, read on the forward strand.
GGTCGCACGCTTACTTGACATTGTATTAACAGACGAAAACATAAAACAGCCATTAACCCTCTGAACCGTGGTGGTATCTTCCATGTCAGTTCATATGCAGCAATTAGAAGAGTCCATATTCATTATTTGGGGGTAGACCAATCAATATTTTCAACGAGCAGCCTTAGGGTGGCACTATGAAAATATTAATTGGTCTACCCCACCCTTAACTTTGCAGGCATCCTACTTAATGAAAGTATGACGTACCATGTCCCTGGCCGACAAAGCGGCCTCTGGTGTACAAAGGGTTAATTCATTTGTTACCTGAATTGTTTATCAATGTCAGGATTCTTGTGGACAAAAACTGGACTTTTTCTTTGGCATCAATACCTTGTTCTAATAATTAGGAATCGCTTTTATTACACGCCTGTTCTATGAAATCCCCATCTTCAGCAACACTGAATCATGCGGAAAATGAAAATCGACAAATTCACTTAAAGTTTACTCAGCAGCTATGGTTTTGGGCAAATGACTTCCTGTCCTCAAGATTACAGGTACTTGAGTTCCCTGAGTGACAGCGGCACTCCACCGGGAGGTGGCATTGACAAACTGTAGGGTGTTGCCAATTATTAATTCACTTGAACTGGGTTCAGTGGTTAAGGTTATCAGTTATATCTCTCCCTGTCCTCAAGAGTTCATCACTTGGGATCTGTTAGAGACAAAAACATCCCACCCAGGAGATGATACGTGCAAAATATGGGATTTTGCCAATGATTGATTCGCTTAAATGTAACTTAGCAGCTACGTTGATCAATTAGTTGGTCTCCTTGTCCTGAAAGTTACACCATCTTGACATTTCCCAGAGACAGCGACTCCACACTCAAAATGTGGCACTGACAAAATATGGGATTTTGCCAGCGATGAATTCACCTCAGACCGGACTGGGTTATCAGTTAATGACACCACCTACCCTTAAGGCCATCTGAACTTAAGGTCTCTGAAAGCCAAGGGCTCCACACACAAACTGACAAACATACACCCTCATTCCGCGGCATTGTATTGAGAAACCTGCATCTGTGTGCGCGTGTGTGAGTTTGGACATTGCAATAAGTAGCCGAAGGTAGCACTGACAAAATTTAGGTTTTGCTTGAGGTTGAAAGTTGTCATATGTCATACGAAGGGACAAGGGTAGCACTGACAAAATTTAGGTTTTGCTTGAGGTTGAAAGTTGTCATATGTCATACGAAGGGACAAGGGTAGCACTGACAAAATTTAGGTTTTACCTGACATTACTTTTCCTCAACATGACTTAATAGCTGGTGTTATCAGTTAAACTTCGGATCTTCCTGAGGAAAAGTGGCTCACATTACACGCTCACAACTGCCAAGTGTAGCTGATAGGAGGTGGGTTGGGTAGGAGGGATTGGGGTAGGGGTAACACTCGAAGGCTTTGGACTTTGCCTGAGTTATACTTGGGATCTTTCTGAGGGACACGGGCTCACATCCCACGCTCACAACCACTGCCAGGTGCAGTTGATAGAAGGTGGATTGGGTAGGAGGGATAGTGGTAGCTCTAACAAGATTTGGGTTATACGTGGGATCTCTGAGAGACAGGGGCTCAAGATTTGGGTTTTGTCCGAGTTATACTTGCTATCTCTCTATGGGGACAGAGGCTCACACCCCATGCTCACAAACATTGTCAGGCGTACTTGATAAGAGTTGGGTTGGGTAGGAGGTGTAGGGATATGGGTAGCTCTCACAATATTTGTGTTTTGCATGAGGTCGATAATTGTATTTAATTTATTTATTTATTTATTTATTTATTTATTTATTTATTTATTTATTTATTTATTTATTTATTTATTTATTTATTTATTGGTGTTTAAGTTCACATATTTCTGCACAATGGCTAATCATGACCATGACAGTTTTACGGGTGGAGGAAGCCGGAGTACCCGGAGAGAACCACCGAGCAACGGCGAGCAACTGTCAGCTCCCCAGCATACCAACTCCACACAAGCAGGGTTAGCATTGGTTGAAGACAAGTGCACCATTGACGTGCAGTACGCCTTACTACACTGCGCCACCGTGCCCCCACCTGGGCAATGGGGGTGAAGTGTCTTGCCCAAGGACACAACGCAGGTGGGATTCGAACCGAGGACCTCTCGGCTTGCAGCCTGCCATGTAGCTGCTGATAGGAGTTGAGTTGGATAGGAAGAACAAGGGTTGCACTGACAAAGTTTAGGATTTGTCTGAGATTCCTTTTCATAAACATGACTTGGCAGCTGGTGTCATCAATTATACCAGTCACACACCCTACCGTATGTGGCTGATAGGGGTTGGGTTGGGAAAGATGGATAGAGGTAGCACTGATTAAGTTAGGGTTTGCTTGAAATTACTTTACATAAGCAAGACTTGGCAGCTGGGGTTATCAGTTATGCTCGGGATCTCTGAGTGACAGAGGCTCCAACATTACCTTCACAAACACACACTACATTCAGAACCTAGAGGGATCTATGTGAGGCGTGTGTGTATGTGTTGGGGTGTCATATGCAGCTAGTGAGAAATGGCATTGGGCATGAAGTAGGAGGAATGAGTTTAATATCTGGGTGGTGCATAATAAAAATTGGATTTTTGGCAGTCTAATATGTAATTACTTTAGTTTGTATTTCTTACATTAAATGGAGGTGTTCACTCAAATATTGGCTTGGAAGGGGCCCTAATGAACTGGACAAAAGCAAGCACAAGCCAAGTGATTTTAGTGCTCATGCTGTAATATATGAGTCTGTTGATCTGATTTTCTTTCTACTTGTGTCGGTGTTCTGGACAAAAACTTTTCCATTAAATGACCAGGCATCTGCAACCCCTTCCAACTCTTTTGCCTTCTTTATCATTTTGCTGTTAAATTGATCCACATCCTCTTTAATGGTAATAGTTTGGAATTTCAGGTAGCGGGAGTACAAGGGAAGAACCGCGCTCTGCGTGTGTCGGAGTCTTCAGTTTTCTAACCCGGCACAAGCAGGGTTGTTTATTGTCTATTGATGTTTAAGGTTACACACTTCTGCACTATGGCTAATCGTGAACGCAACATGGAGGTAAAGTTAAGTCCAGGCAATCGTTTATACCCATGTTGCCCATTTTAGAGGACTTACACCCCAAACATTGGTGACTGGGTCCTATTTTACCAGTAAAACATAGAATTTTTACCACAGTGAAAAATCACTGTTTCACTTTCAAGGGTTACCACAGGGGACAAGCAGGGTTAGCATCGATAGAAAGCGAGTGTACAGTCACCGTGCCCTCCTCCTTAGTACAAGGCTAGAGCGAACCTGAACAATCGGGATAAAATTTCCTGTCCAAGGAAAAAACGCACATAACGCGGTTCAGGATGTAACGAGAATGAAATATTTATATTAAACTAACTCGGATGTTAGTGAATTTACAAAATGGCTCCTCTTTAGGGTCACTATTATTGTTGATGACGACCCATCATTGCATAACTGATATTGTGAATAAAATCAAAAACTGTTAACCTGCCAATTAAAGTTAGTTCGTTGGTGTTCAGGATGTTTGGGATGTTCGGGACAATAAAAGTCGGATTCAGAACACGTTTCTTCACAATATATCTAACATGAAAAGCAGACGACACTTGCAAACAAAATTCTTGAATAACTATTTTTTTTCATTTTTTGTCTCAAAAACACAGGTTATGACCCCTCTTTGGAACGAGATCGACGAGCTCGTTCCAAAGAGGGGGTCATAACCTATGTTTTTGAGACAAAAAAATGAAAAAATAATGAAAATTAATTAGCGAAGTTTGTCAATAGCGCTGGCCGGTTTTGGCCGTTTCGTTGGGTAGAGGGTTAACACTAGGAAGAAGTGGCGGGTGGGAAAAAAAGTGGGGAAATCTGATTCCTTCTCCTTGCTTTTGGGCTAACAGAAAATCAAGGCATTTTCAAATCGTTCCAGAAGTGAGAGAAGTGGAGATGAAGAGTTCGTAAGTGGATTACAGTGTAACAGATAATAGTGACACACACGCCACAGATGTTATGAGACAAAGCAAGAGACCGCAACTGACTGAATATAAACCGAGTACAATCCACTGTTCAGATTGAGGGTGGCCTGTACTCTATTCATCCTCATATATTCCGTGTTTTCAGAAATGCTCGTTTAAGATGACATGTGTGCAGAGTAACATTTACCATATTTGATGGCAATAATCAGTTTACATTGTTAAGCTGCCTTTTGAACCTGTGAGCTCGCATTTCCGACTCTGGAACATGATATTCCATAATTCCATTAAGTAGAATGGCTACTACGTGAATGTGTGGGGTATACAGTACGTGCAGAGTGGATTGTAACTAAATCACCCGCAGAGTGGAGATTCCACCCGAGCAATAATTGCAAATTTGTTGCAAAGCATAACCAGCACAAGCAAAGTTTCAGCCAATGGACCTCCGGGTTAAACCCGGAGGTCCATTGGCTGAAACACTGCTTGTGTTTTTTGCCGATAAGTACAAAATTTGAAAGTTCTAGCTTGGGTGATAACTCCACTCCGCGGGTGATTTAGTTACAATCCACTCTCCACGTACTGTACCTCAAGCCTCAAGGCAGCACGTTGAAAATATGAATTGGACTTCCCCCCTATAAGGAATATGGACTCTTAGAATTGCTGCCATCGAAATAACACGGAAGCTACCACCAGGGCTCAAAGGGTTAAGCATGATGCTGGTTTTATTGATGGACGACGTTACAAGTAGATATGAAGTGAAAGACAACGGTCAGATTAGAGTTTCTATCGACAATAATTTTTTTCTCGGATACCTTCAATTTTCCGACACCTCGAAATCATCGACCGTTTTCAAAGTAAAAATTTTAATTTCTGGAAAAATGAATACGTCGATTAAGTACACTTTTTTTCGCGACAGGGCACATTAACTATTTATAGCACATTTTAGTTATTATTGACATAGAACAAGTGACGATATTGGAAATACACAGAACGACACACGCGCGTGAATGGGTTAATCAATATACAGTGCGTGGAGAGTGGATTGTAACTAAATCACCCGCGGAGAGGAGTTATCACCCAAGCTATAACTTTCAAATTTTGTACATATCGACAAAAAACACAAGCAATGTTTCAGCCAATGGACCTCTGGGTTTAACCCAGAGGTCCATTGGCTGAAACATTGCTGGTTCTGGTTATGCTTTGCAACAAATTTGCAATTATTGCTCAGGTGGAATCTCCACTCTGCGAGTGAATTAGTGATAATACACTCTCCACGTACTGTAGCATGCGTGCCAACGAGGAAGGATAAAACGAGGGGGCGAAGGCCTCGAGTTTTATCCTTCCGCGATGGCACAAGCTTATTACACACCGTCACTTCCATAAAAAGAACAATTATTGGAAGGACTCCAATTATTGGAACTCATAGAACGATTTTTTGCAATCGCTAGCGATTCAAATTGTAATTACGTCGCAGGAGTTGAAGAAAATTCCTGTGAAATTTCGCGTCTTTTTAAAAACATATGTGCGGAACAGATTTTCATTTTCCTCATGGTTTAGAGTTGCTGTAGATGGGGATTTCATAGAAAAGGCGTTATGAAAAATGGTAATTTCTAACATTTCCTCAAAAAACTTGCATATGATAGTCCTGGAACGAAAAGCTGACAATAACGTGATCGCTTGCGTGTAAGTTTGAATTTATTCATTTATTTATTCGTGTTTAAGATAATATATTTCTGCACGATGGCTAATTATGACCACGACAGTTTTACGGATGGAGGAAGCCGAGTACCCGGAGAGAACCACCGAGCAACGGCGAGCCAATGTCAGCTCTCCAACATACTAGCTCCACACAAGCAGGGTTAGCATTGGTTGAAGACAGGTGCACCATTAACGTACAGTACGCCTTAGTACACAGCGCCGCCGTGCCCCCGCGTGGGCAATGGGGTGAGGTGTCTTGCCGCAGGTGGGATTCGAAGTTTTAAAATATGTGTCCTGGCCAATACAGTCAGCCTTCTGCACAAACAATTTACATGTGCAATTTATATAGCGAGATTATCATCAGGAATCGGGTATTTGCTAGAGATAACGTTTTCAACCTCGTGTGTTTCATTCATTTATTATTTATCATAAACCCGAAGCCGGAAGTAATCGCAGCTGTAATACCTATAAGAGAAAATGCAGAAAGCGAAACAAAACAAATATTATGACAAACTATCTCCCTCACAATGGTTTGAAGTGACAAAATACCCACTTTGTGTATTAAATGCACTGGAGGGAGTCGACAAACCTCTAATGGTGTGATGTAATATATACAGCTGTAAATATAAGTGGATACTATATGATTTAAAGCAGTGATGCTGAACTCCTGATGCGGGAATCAATTTTCATTTCTTACATAATTTATGATTGGGGAGTACTGTTATACCCGTGTGAGTGTAACAAGTACGTACTACAGTTAAAATTAGAAGTCCTGTCTCGATCTGTGCGCTTATCTAGGCTTAATTGCGCGTAGGAATTGCGCGGAATTGTCATATCGAATGGCATCCAAAGCACGGCAGGTTCTTCTGGTTACTCATAGTAAACGTAGGCAATGTTTCTGCCAATGGACCTCCGGGTTACCCGGAGGTCCATTGGCTGAAACATTGCTTGTGCACAGTCCATATGTACAGAATTTGATAGCCTTATTATGGTCATAACGCGTAGATTAACGCGCAAATCGACGTGCTATTTGTGCGCATTTCATGACAGGACTTCTAGTGTTAACTGCAGATAGTTGAAAACAAATATTCTATTTATTTATTCAATAGAGTTTAACCCTTGACGGCCTATTTCCCATTTATGTGAGTTTCCTGACTTGCCATGACTTGCATGTACATGTGGAACATGGCGGGTTTGCTGATGGAAGTCAGTACCTTGCCAGAGGTTTCCAGTGAAGTCTTGCCTGTCTGTATATGCAACCAAAACTTCTTTAGATGGCACTGTTTATTCACATGTTTCCTTCAGATGAGGGAGATGAAAATAAGTAGAAATTCTCTACATCTTTAGAGCATCTTTTCGAATCTATGACAAGATTGAAATGAACATTTTGCGATAATCAAAGTTGATTCGCATTGGTTTCCTTGTGGGGGATCATTTGCGAGAATTAGTTCTGATTCTCGTGTAGTGATAATTACACAAATTTTACCTGTGGCCTCTGTTCAAGGTGTCTGCATACTCTGTTTAATTGTGTTAATTGTTGCCAAAACATGGTTTTCGTTTATTATTAGGTATATTATCCCACGGGGTCTTTTATTGATAAACTGTGTCAATCTATTACCGTTAAACCTCTATTTGAATAATGGATATTTTTTTTTCAGCTAATTGGACTGTTATATGTATTAGAATTGACTCTTGATAACAGGGTTTTTTGTGAACATGCTAACGCTCGCGCGCGTAATTTCAAACACAGCATATGAGAACGAAAAATGTAGATGAAGCGAACCCAAGACTGGAGACTCGATATTTCTTTAATCCATAGAGGCATTTCAAAACATAAACCACAATTTCAGACACAACTAACACACAAATTCTATAAAAGTTATCGTTGAGTTGTTTTCATACAAACAATAACTCATGCGCAGTGTGGAATTATGAAGTGTAAGGTGAAGCGTTAGCGAAGATTCACACAGACACGGCTGACCATTCACTGAAACTCTGTGGTTTATATTTGTGGTTTGTCATATATACACCTGGAACTTAATTAAGTACCCCCTGAAATGTTTCATGACAGTGAAGTGGCCGTTAATGATTATTATGTTTTAATGATTGCTATGTCTTGCAGTACATTTCATCTCGTGAAACGACGTTTCTGGTTGATAGCGTACGCCAAACACATCCCCTCGTCAACGTGAAGAATGCTATCCACGAATGTCACAAAAACACTATCATCCACATGCAATATCTGGGTATAAATCACTTTTTTATCAATAAATGTAGGCGTGGCAAGGAGGAGACTGTCAGAGGCACTAAGATGGCAAATCGTTGGCATGCATGCAACAGGCATGTCATTCAAAGCTATTGGAAGGCAACTTGGCTATAGTCATTCTGTCATCAGCAGACTTGTCCGAAAACATCAACAAACCAACGATGTTAAGGACCGACCAAGGCCTGGACAATCCCAAAAGACCTCTCCTCGGGAAGATCGGGGACTGGCACGCCTCGTTAGGCGTGAACCCTTTGCTTCAAGTGGGATTTTGAAACGCCTTTGGTTCCCCAACAGGCGATTGTGCAACATAACTGTCCGAAACCGTCTCAAAGCACTGGGTATGAGGTCCAGAATGATCATCAAGCGTCCAGCTTTGTTCGATCAGCATCAAAGACGACGTTTGGAGTGATGTATGGCACGACAACATTGGAATCTCAGGACGTGGAGGAGAGTCCATTGGTTACAAGAGTAGGTTCCTGCTTCACATCACAGATGGTCGCACGAGAGTGTTGAGGTGGCATAGAAATACTGCTTGCGTTCCCAGGAACATCAGACCTACTGTGCCCTACGGTGGAGGATCAGTAATGATCTGGGGATGCCTCTCTCATGATTTTGAATTTTATAAGGTGACTGCACGTGGAAATTCTAATGCTCATCAGTACATCCTGCACATTGTCAATCCGTATGCCGTGCCTCATTTCGACAACCGCTCGTCGGCTACTCGTCCTGTATTCATGGACGACAATGCAAGGCCACATCGTTCCCATGCTGTGAGAGCATTCCTTCAGAAGAATGCTATTACAACACTACCTTGGCCTGCAGTGAGCCTCGATTCGAATCCCTGAGAACATATCTAGGGCTTTCTTGGACATTGTGTGCAAGCAAGGGATCCGCCTGTACAGAATTTGGTCGATTTAGAAGCTGCATGGCATGAGGAGTGGCAGCAATTGCCTCTGGACCATGTACCGTTCCAGTACCATACTTGTCGAGAGAACATATTTCCATCAAAAACATTAGTGACAGATATGTGTAATTTGCGGCATTAAAATACTGCATATTATCATTATTGTGTTTTCTTTCATTTGTCAATAAACAATTCCTTCCGCAAACAATCACTTTTGGCGATCTGAAAGATGGCATTTAAGTCATGACAGTTTCTATTAACCCCTCTGCGAAAAAAACAGGGGTGCTCAATTAAGTTCCAGGTGAATATTTTGAGACAATGTTTGCGGAGACTTTCCTCCCTGTTGGTATTTTAGTATCTGTGCACTCCTGGCAAATTGTACACATGTATGATGTCGAAAACAGTCATTCGAATTTGAGTCGAGCTGTCGCTGTTGCGCGCCGTGACACCTACAATTTTCACCAAGCGAGCGATTAACCCTTCCCTAAAAATCCAGTAGAAAAAAATTAAAACAATTCAACAAAAACATATCACGTGACCCCCTCATTGGTACGTCCTAGTTCAGTTCATTTCTATGAGGGGTCACGTAATATGGTTTTGTTGAATAGTTTTCAAGAATTGAGGGAAAAAATTAAAATACGTTTTGGTATCACGTGTTTTCTGTAAAGGGTTAAATTCTGTTTGTGGTATTTGTCCAAACAATACAAGGTGTTCACGAAAATGTGAACAATACACAATGAATTATAAGCCGTTAGATTCCAAGACTTCAAACTAATTATCCTTCACATTCAGAGAATTGTTCGGTAAACAACATAATTGGACAAACTTCAAAGACCAGTAATTCTACAGTTAAAACTGGATATCCTGTCATGAACTGTGCGCTCATCTAGGCTTAATTGCGCGTAGGAATTGTGCGCAATTGCCATATCGAATGGCATTCAAAGCACGGCAGGTTCTCCTGGTTACTCATAGCAAACACGGGCAATGTTTCTGCCAATGGACCTCCGGGTTACCCGGAGGTCCATGGCTGAAACACTGCTTGTGCACAGGCCATATGTACATAATTTGATAGCCTTACCATGGTCATAACGCGTATATTAACGCGTAGATCGACGTGCTATTTGTGCGCATTTCATGACAGGACTTCTAGTTTTAACTGTACGCATTGTCTTTTCGTTCATTCATTCCGTTGATAATCTTCTGATTGATTTTCGATTGCTACATTGAAGGTTAAAACAATGTATTTATCTTGTTAAGGGCGGGGGGGGGGGCAGCGGTGGCTCTCCTCTTTTATTGTAAGGTTTCTTGACTACACCATAGCCTCTGTATAACGGCTATATTACCCCAACTCAACCAGAGGCATGAGCTGCAATCTGGGGGAGGGTCAGTATTTATTGATTTATTTATTGTTGTTTATGGTCACATACTTCTGCACAATGGCGAATCATGACCACAACATGGAGATAAAGTCAAGGTCAGCCAATCGTTTATACCCCATGTTACCTATTTTAGAGGACTCGCACCCCAAGCATTAGTGACTGGGTCCTATTTTACCAGTGAAAAAGAGCTTGTTTACCACAGTAAACAAGCACTGCTTCACTTCCCGGGGTTCCCACGGGGGGGGGGGGCAGTAGATAATCGTCTTACAGAGTAGTATATACTTAGGCCCCTGTTGGGGGGAACCCTCTTTTTTATTGTACGGTTTGTTTCTGGGCACAACATAGCCTCTTTATAACGGCTATATACTGACACTCCTCAAACCCGAAGAATGAGCTCCAGTCTGGGGAGGGGCAGTATATAGCCGTCTTACAGACTAGGGTATACCTAGCCTCCATGTCGGGGAGGTCAGTCACCACTTTCGGGTAAATGCTAGCGCCACTACTGTTTTATGGTACGAAGTCGTGGTTATCACTGTATTGAGTCGGAAGCTAGGGGTTTTAGATCATCGGAACATATAGGGTGATTTGGTCGGCCTCGAGGAATGTCTCAAAGTACGAAGGAATGGGTTGTGGTCCTCTGGGTTGTGGAGAGTCACGGGGATGGGTAGGTGACTGTGTCATAACGCCCGAGACTGGTAGAGGGCCTGGGTGGGAGACTCCCAGCCTCTCCCTTCTATGACTACCCCTGTCGGAAACCATGGCCTCTTTTTACTAGAATTTGGGTGCGGTTTTCGTAGAAAATGGAGGGGGTTTTTTGGTCATTTTAAGCTTTTTCCAATATTTTCGGATATTTTGTCTGAAATTTTCAAAAGTCCCCCTCGCACTCCCATAATCGGTCGTCGGGAACAGTCTGGCTTCAGACCTATGAGTCATACTTGGAATGCGGTAGAATTTCTTAGAAGGGTCAATAGACTGACTACTGGGTCGAGAAGATGGTGTGATCTGGTCACGTTGACTGGGTTTTTCTTATAGGGTCATTGTTAGTATGGTTGGGTCGCAGGGTCGACTACTGGGTGGATGAAGCTTCTTGGTCGAGCCACACATATGGAAAGAATGACGGGTCTAGGTGGTGAGAAGGATGCGCTGTTGGGCCACAGAGTAGAGAGGGTTGTGTGGTCAGATCACTGCGTCGGAAGGCTCTCTGCGTCAAACCACCTGCAAGGGCCACTGGGTCAGGAGGAAGGATGGGGCAGGGTGGGAATAACGCGTTGGAAAGAAGATGTGATGGGCACCTAGTTCGTGGTGATTTGTGGACTACATCACCCTCGAAATGCGCGCTGGGGTAGAGTTTGTTGTTAAAAAGGAATGGCTGTTAGGCCATTGTTTTAACGAGATATTAAATTGTTTTAACAAGATAATAACTGAAGTCAGCGTGGCGGTTCAACGCTGCCGTAGATTACTGGTGCGAAACGCGTATTCGAAAAATCGGGTAACATGTTTGGAATCCTTACTTTCTGTTGCACCAAGTCGCGAGTGAACGGTGCACAGATGTTACATGGTATATTTCTTGAACCCATTTTCCTGGTGTCGGGACTCAACAATAGCGGTTACAGTAGTAGTAGTAGTAGTAGCAATATCTTTATTTCATGTGACGTGTTATACATGTTCATTATATAATTATGAAGATAACCATTAATATCAGCACTCGATCCAGTGGGTCTATATGTCACCCACTTCTATACTTGAAGAAAAGCAAGGTATGCCTGCCCTTAAAATTGTTTGGCAACCCGTTTACCACCAACAATCTCAGTCATGCTTGACACCCTGTCTATTGTAGCTCCGAACACAGTTAAATGGGATTTTCAAAAAGAAGTGACATTCGTCTTCGACGTTTCTTTTTTATAATACAATGCACTGCACAATCAGCTTAACAGTGCTTTATTGTTTTCTGTTTGACTTTAGCGTCAAACAGAAAACAATAAAGCAAGAAAACCTCTCCCGTCATCGTGAAAACGAAAACTTTTTCTCGTGATATTATGCAATCACTTGTACTTTTCCCCTGCCGATGGACAGTGGAGATTCAACCCCACCCCCACCCCTAATATACGCTTATGGCATTTAAACTGACCTCAAGAGGCACCAAGTCGCGAGTGAACGGTGCACAGATGTTACATAGTATATTTCTTGAACACATTTTCCCGGTGTCGGGACTCTACAATAGCGGTTACAATACAGTGTTTTTTTTCCATTGACTACAGTGCTAATCTTTCCTCCTCTCCCCATCTCGTCAAGCTGATTTGGGCAAAAACAACCATCTATCCATTTAGTTTATCATCTCATGAAAAAAATGTACTGAAAACTAGAGAAATGTAATTTGTTGGACAAATTACGGGCTTTCCCATCTTTCCATTGTGAAAATGCAGACTACATATAGCAAAGCAAAGTGTTTGAAATTAACCATTTCCAAAATGATAGACAAAAAGCATCCAAAGTTGGCCATTTTTGGCATTCTATAACGGTACTCTTATTCTCACCCTCATTGTGTTTGGGGGTTAAATCTTGAGATTAAAAAGTAAACAGTAACTTTCTTCTGCAATCGTTGTTACATCTATCCATCCCAAAACAATTGCTACAACAACCTTGCAATTAGAGGAAATGAGTACAGATGTTTGCAAAATTCACTGAAAATCAATTTTTGTCAGACAATACTATTCTTCACAAGGGCAAAGCATTTGTTGGGTTGAGCCCCAAAGCATAACTTGCAGCAGCGGATTTGTTCATTCAGCATCTCTACATATAGCAAAACAAAGTATTTAAAATTTGCCCTTTCCAAAATGACAGGAATATGTAACCGAAGTTAGCTAATTTTAGCATTTACGAATGGAACTCTTACCCTCATTGTGCTTGAGGGTTAAAGATGAGATTAAAAACTAAACAGTACCTTTTTTCTGTAAGCATTGTTGCATCTATGCGTACAAAAATAATTGTTACAACAACATTGCAATTAGAGTAATTAGCGCTTGAAGTTAGTCAATCTCGAAGATAAAATGCTATATTTATATCATTTGTGGCCATTAGGGGTTAATTTTAAAATATTTGTGTGGTGATTTTAGTGTATCATTATTCTCTGAAAGTGTGAAGATCAATCACAGACTGAGTGTCTGATAAGAGACATGGCGGAATCTTGAATCTTGGTATTTGAATGAACATGTACAAGTTAAGGGTACTCCAAGTCAAGGCACGACAACTGGGTGAGGGTTAAAACTTGGAATAAAACATATAACAGCAAAATTGTTCTTGGATGAATGTCCTATCTTCTCATGGGAAACGTTTTGAGAAAATGTGGCTCCAGTGCTGAGTAATTGCATGTAAAGTTTGGCGAAAATAACAATTATTCCGACAGTATCCTTATAGGAAGTCTCAAATATGTCAAGGGTTAAACTTTTAATAATAACATATAGAACAAAAGTTGTCATACTTTTGAGTGCTGCATGCAGCTATAGAAAACATTCAGAGCTCAATTAGTTTAAAATGGAGTAAATCGTCACCTAAACTTGCCAAATTCTGAAAAATTGGATTTTTTTGGACGGTACCTACTTTTATGCAACCAGAATGGGATAGGGTTAAACTTTACAACCAAACTTAAAACAGCAAATATGCTCGTTAGACAATTGTGAATACGTACATGAAAAGTGTTTGAAATTAACCTTTTCCAAAATGATAGAAAAAGCAACCAAAGTTGGCTAATTTTGGCATTTTCAAACGGTACTCTTATTCTCGCCCTCATTGTGCTTGCGGGTTAAATCTGAGATTAAAAAGTGAACAGTAACTTTCTTTCACAATCATTGTTGCATCAATCCATACCAAAATAATTGTTACAACGACCTTGTAATTAGAGACATTTGCACTTGAAGTTGGTCAATTTTTGAAGAAAAAATCTATATTCATGTCATTTTTGGCCAATGGGGGTTAAGGTTGAAAGATTTGATAGTGATTTTGATGTATCATATTATGCTCTAAATGTGTGGAAAATTTGAGCTAATTGTAAACAATTTTGAGAATTTCGAAAAAATGGTGAAATTTTTAAGGATTTGGCAGAATATTTTGAAAATACGCGTTTTCACAGACATGACGATACCGCATTTCACTAGATTTTATGACATTACATAACTATGCCAAATTTGGTCAAAATTGTACAGCTTTTTTTGAGCAGTTTAACAGACAAAATACACGGAGGAAAAAAAAATAAATAAAATAAAATAAAACTAGAGAATTGTAATTTGTTGGACAAATTACGGGCTTTCCCAACTTTCCAATGTGAAAATGCAGACTACATGTGGCAAAGCAAAGTGTCTGAAATTAACCATTTCCAAAATGATAGACAAAAAGCATCCGAAGTTGGCTAATTTTGGCATTCTCTCACGGTTCTCTTATTCACGCCCTGATTTTGCTTGGTGGTTAAATCTTGAGATTAAAAAGTAAACAGTAACTTTCTTCTACAATCATTGTTGCATCTATCCATACCAAAATAATTGCTGCAACAACCTTGAAATTAGAGGAAATGAGTACAGATGTTTGCAAAATTCACCGAAAATCAATTTTTTCCTGACAGTACTATTCTTTACATGACCAAAGCTAATGTTATGTTAAGCCCCAAAGCAAAACTTACAGCAGAGGATTTGTTCATTAGGAATCTCTACCAAGAGAAAAACAAAGTGTTTAGAATTAACCCTTTCCAAAATGACAGGAAGATGCAACCACAGTTAGTTAATTTTGGCATTTTCGGATGGTACTCTTACCCTCATTTGCTTGAGCGTTAAAGACGAGATTAAAGACTAAACAGTAACTTTCTTCTGCAAGCATTGTTGCATCTATGCATACACAAATAATTGTTACAACAGCCTCGCAATTATGAGAAATTTGCCCTTGAAGTTAGTAAATCGTCATATATTCATATCATTTGTGGCCAATAGGGGTTAATTTTTAAATATTTGTGTGGTTATTTTAGTGTATCAATTTATGCTTTTAATGTGTGAACATCAATCACAGACTGAGTGTCTGAAAAGGAAAACAGACATGGACTAATCCTGAATTTTGGTATTTGAATGAACATGTACAAGTTGAGGGTACTCCAATTCAAAGCCTGACAACTGGGTGAGGGTTAAAACTTAGAATAAAACATATAACAGCAAAATTGTTCTTGGATGAATGCCATATCTTCTCATGGGAAATGTTTTGAGACAATGTGGCTCCAGTGCTGAGAAATTACATGTAAAGTTGGCGAAAATAACAATTATTCTGACTGTACACTTATGGGAAGTCTCAAATCTCCCAAGGGTTAAACTTTTAATAATAACATATAGAACGGAATTTGTCATACTTACTTTGACTGCTGCAAGCAGCTACAGAAAACATTCAAAGCTCAATCAATTAAAAATGGAGTAAATCATCACCTAAACTTACCAAATTCTGAACAATTGGAGTTTTTTTGGACGGTACCTACTTTTATGCAACCAGAATGGGATAGGGTTAAACTTTTCAACCAAACTATAACAGCAAATATGCTCTGTAGTCAATTGTGAATACGTACATGAAAAGTGTTTGAAATTAAGCCTTTCCAAAATGATGGAAAAAACAACCAAAGTTGGCTAATTTTAGCATTTTCAAACGGTACTCTTATTCTCGCCTTCATTATGCTTGAGGGTTAAATCTGAGATTAAAACGTAAACTATAACTTTCTTCCATAATCAATGTTGCATTTATCCATACCGAAATAATTGTTAACACAACCTTATACTCAGAGAAAATTGCCCTTGAATTTGGTCAACTTTGAAGAAAAAAGCTATATTAATGTCATTTTTGGCCAATGGGGGTTAAAATTGATAGATTTGAGTGGTGATTGTGGAGTATCATATTATGCTCTAAATGTGTGGAAAATTTGAGCTAAATAACTGTAAACAGTTTTGAGACTTTCGAAAATTATTAAAATTTTGAAAGTTTTAAAAGAATATTTTAAAAATACGCGTTTTCAAAGACTTGACGATATCGCATTTCACTAGATTTTATGACATTACATAAGTATGCCAACATACGTGAACAAAAGCAAAGGCTTTGGAATTTTCCTCCATGCAGCTCTGTCGCCGTGGTTTGAAGAATTTTGACCCACTAGCTTTGTTGTTGGATATGTATAGCACATTTGGCCACAAGTTGTTTTCGTGAAATATTATTAAATTATCAGTTCTGGCGCGAATACGGTTGCAGACTTCCAGGAACCAGTGGTGTCTACAGTCGACTCTATGAGTTGATTACACACCGTTTCGTATTCTATACATCTCAATCTTCATTTTGGTGTACATTTTGTGTGTATTTAATTTGAATTGAAGGAATATCAGAGGTGAGAATTTTCAAAAAAACAAATTTAATTACTTATATACATGTAGGCCCTTAAAGGTTAGAGGCGCTTTTTGCACCAAAACAGTGTATTGTAACCTAGCGTGCTTTACTTCAAATGGTAGCGAGCAACATACAACGCGACTTCCATGTTCAAAATGGAAAAACTGCGTCGTAAAGTCTGTGCTATTAACCCCCATCACACTGATGTCAAAATACCAAAATTTCAGGAAGTTGTTTTTTCCCATAATGCATCTAGAAATTTAACTAATTCAATCTCGTTTGACAGAGCTCAATGAGCTCTGTCAAACGAGATTGAATTGGTTAAATTTCTAGTTGCATTGTGGGAAATTTTTTCTGCCTGAAATTTGGATATTTTGACATCAGTGTACAGGGGGTTAAGAAAATGATGGCGTTTTTTACAAACTACAAGGACCTCCAAGGGACATTTTCTTTTTACTTTTTAGTTTATGTTGTCGCATTTTCAACTCGGACTGAGAGCTTCCACATCAGCTGTGAAATTTCTACCATGAGTGGAAAATTGTCAAACTGGAGGAAAATGCTCTTCTCGTGTCGAAGGCTTCCATGTAAGGAGATACGTTTTCACCTCGGGTGGAAAGTGTTCTCCCTTCGTGAAATGTTTCAATCTCGGGTGGAAACTTTTCAGCACAAGGGGGAATTTTCACATCTGGAGAAAAAGTTTTATTTATTGGTAGGAAATTTCCACATTGAGTTGAACGTTTGCACCCCGATGAAAGATTTCCACCTCGAGTCTGGAGTAAAAAAAAGATACAGATGTGAAAAACAAAATAAAAAACTGATATAGAATATTTGAGTAAGGTAAACCAACTGCGGCATAGCTGGAGACTTTACGGGTAAGATGAACATTTCTCACGCAAGGTGAAAAATTTCTACTCCAAGTGAAAACTTTCAATCCGTGGTGGAAACTTATTGTAGATCTGGTTCTTTGGAAACAACATTGGCTTTATTTTGCACCACGAACCCAGTTATTTATGATACGTCTCATACCATCAAATGGGGAGCGATGTTGTGCAGTGGTGAGTGCAATGGATTTTAGGGCGAAATGTCGCTGGTCCCATACAGACTCACGCCATCTGGGGGTTCTGTCCTTCGGCAAAACACTTATTTCCGGCTTACCAATCTGGAGCACCGTGGCGTCGTGTACTATTGCGTACTGCACACCGATGTTGCACATGCTTTCAGTCAATGCTAGATCTGCTTGCTGCGGTAGTACGTTGGAGAGTCTGACAGTTACTTGCCGCTGTTTGAATTTTCTCTCATGATACTCCGGCTTCCAATACGTGTCAAATTCTCCGACCTAATATGATCTATGTTCCTGGAAGTGTCGTTAAACCACAATGTTTGTTTATTTATCGGGGTCCAACGACACTTTCAATCCAGATTCGTATCATGTCGGATAGTTTTACAGGTTGAGGTAGCCGGAGTACCCGGAAAGAACCTAGCATTGCGTGTGTCAAAGTCTTCAACTTTCTAACCCGGCACAAGCAGGGTTCGCATCGATTGAAGGCAAGTGTACCGTCGCCGTGCCCTTTGCCTTAGCACAGATCTCCAGCGAGCTCCCACGCAGACAATCGGGGTGAAATTTCGTGCATGGGAACAACGCAGATAATACGGATCAGCATCGAACCGCTGACCTTTTGATCATCCTATGTCCAATGTTCTAACCCCTGATGCACCGCCTTCCCGTTAACTCCTTGCATGCTGCTGGTGGATATTCCTGGCCGCAGTAGGATTTTTTCTGCCACTGTAATTGGGCATAATTTGGACATATTCAGTCAAATCCCTCCACCCCCCCCCCCCCTGTAAACTGGATTGTTTCACCAATAATGTCTTGTATTAAAATTAAATGATTTTATCATCAAATCTAGTCATGGCTGCTTCAAAGCAGCCATGACTAGATTTGGTGAAAAATCTCTTGAAAATATTCGGCGGGTCAAGAGTTATATTATTTATATTCATTTATTGGTGTTTAAGGTCACATACTTATGCACAATGGCTAATCGTAACCGCGATAGTTTTGCGGGTGGAGTAAGCCGGAGTACCCGGAGAGAACCACCGAGCATCAGCGAGCAACTGTCAGCTCCTCAGCATTCTAACTCTGATCAAGCTCCGCTCAAGCAGAGTTCGCGCAGTACGCTTTAGTAAACGGCGTCATCGTGCCTCCATGTAGGTAACCGGAATAAAGTGCCTTGCCCAAGGACACAACGTGGGTCGTCCCGGACGGGGATCGAACGCGGGACCTCTGTCATAGAAGCCTAACAGTCTACCATTGAGCCACCGCGCTCCCTTGGGTTAAGAGTTAAAATCAAATAATTATAAGGAAAAATAAATACATACCATTATGTCCATCCAGGGGAATAATGAAGTAATCGAACTGTCGCCAACAGTGTTGAAGAACAATGGTTGTAACTTGTAATATGATTATTATAAAGTGTCAGGTCGGTAGTAGTTTTGAGGTTTATTTTCCCACTTCTGTTACTAAATAACACAATGCCTTATGGGACGTTTCGTTCACCGTGTGAGCACCATTTTGCGTTTTGAATTTACAGTGTTTGTTCAATCCAAGAGTTTGATACTTTTTTTCATTTATCCACTTTCGATACAAAGTGTTTTTCCAATTTTGAATTTTTTATACAGATTCCACTTTTATCAGTTTTTCCCGATGGGTTTCGTAAAATCTTTTTGTATATTCTTCCATATTTGTTCACTTGCCAAATTCAATTACCGATACATCCGACAACAGAGAGTTTGAAATGAAAAACTGAGTCACTTCAGGCTATGGATCCTGCGACTGGGGAAGGTTGAACACGTCAAAAGAGAAGAGCTTTCTTTAAACAAAATTCACTTCCTTTGACGATTCCCGAATACCAACAGTAACGGCAGAGATACTTGCTTTCATGTCTTGACTGAATTAATTCAAAACTCTTCTTCTTGTCCAAGGATTATATTTTCAAAACGCCAAACAACATCATTACTGATACAAAGCAATTTACTGTGGGAAGAAATTACCAAGTGCATGATTACACAAGTTTCCATTATGTTAACAATGTGACCATCGTGTTTTTCTCGAGTCAGTGAGTTTGTGTTCAGTTGAACAACATTATTCATTGGGGCAAATTTCCAATTACTGAAACAATGGATATCCTGTTTGAATTGGGAGAAAAGTATCAAACTCTGATTATGTTCCATAGATTATACTTGGAATCCCCACCTTCTTCTAAACAGTTTTCAAACAAACACCTTGTTGACCTTTTGAACACGAACACGACCTTTTTTGGCCCAGGCCCAGGAACACGATACGTCATAATTTCATTAATACACTGGCTGCTGAGTGAATGTGTGAGGAAGACCAATCAAGGCTGCACGTTGAAAATATTAATTGGTGTACCCCGTATAAAGAATATGATCTCTTCCAATTGCCCTCATTGAACTGACGTGGAAAATGCCACCAGGATTCAAGTGGTAAAAGCTATATTTTCTCAGAAATCTCAACTGGTTGAGTAATATTTTTCCCGTTGTTTTAAGTTTATTGGTGGGATTTCGGTTGCTGCCTCTACCTACAAGATATAAGTTCACCCCTGTATTCATACACCCCCCCCCCCCCCCCCCCCCCCCAGCACACAAACACACTGTTAGCTGTGTTAAAGTAATGCAGCTGCACTGAAAGCGAAAAGATGGGAACTTGGGTGGATGCCTATTAGAGACAGAATAAATATGGGGAATTATGCTACCTGAATTATCTGGTAAACCTCCCAAACAACAGATAGTGTATAGTGGTGGCATTTAACTATGTTTGGGGCTCCAACATCAAACGGAGGTTGGGAGCTAGTGGAGAATTATTTCACTGACAATGAAGATCTTGAATTTGGACTGAAGCAGGGGAGCAACTTCACCAGGGGAAGAGTGCTCGAAGATTGCAATAGAGAGTGGTCAGCTGGAGCTGGGACCAAAAACTCGCTGAACGGGCAAGGAAACAAAGATGCACCAGTTTTTGTTTGTTTCCATTGTATTTCCAAACAAGACGAAAATACAAAACAAGATTACACAACATTAATAAAAACTGTGAATTTGAAAACGGATCCAGAGGTGAGCTGATGATTTTGAGGAGTACCTGGGTGGTGGTTGGGTGGGGGTGTATTGTTGTTGAGATTAATGTCACTGAAGTTGAGGGTGAAAATGGAAGCTGAGAAAAGCGGGTGGCAAATTGTAGCTTAGGGGTGACGGAAAATTGGAACGTTTCATTTTTGAATGCCCCAAATACTTGCCTAGTTGAATAAGACTCCTTGAGAAACTAATGGAAGAATGGGATGAAAACAGGAAAGATAGGTGGATGAGGGTTGACATGAGGGAAAGAGTCAATATTATAGTTGTGGAGATTGCGAAAGCGCCTCTTGGGGAATTAATAACACAGCTTGTAATTGAATGTTGGTAGATTAGGAGGGAGAACAAGGGAGGGAGTACCCACGGGAAATGGGATTGATGTTGGCCTCCTTGTTAGAAGACCACGGCAAATCATCGGAAGGCCCGTATATTATTATTATTATGTGATATGTTAACGCACCTTTATTGATCCATTCTCTCACATAATATACATTTTCGGCTTTTCTCATTTTTCGATGCAACTTCGTCCTACACAATTGGGACCTAATACCTGTGAAAGGTACACCAAAAATGATATTTGTAAGCTTGTATTCAAATCTTTTTTACAACCTGTAACTCAATAAGACTTTCAGTTTTAGTGGACCAACAAATGCCGAACTTTTTATTATTTACTGAAAAGCTCTCTGATAAAGAGTTTTGTCCTAAATAAAAAAAGGACTGCACACAATTAACCTTACAATTTTAGGGAAAAACGTTTGACTTTCCAAGTTTGATTGGCAGATATATATATTACTGTTTAGTGTCCATCATGTCATGTTGACTCCTAAAAAAATGTAGTTTCGGGTTCAGTGATCCACGCGACGCGCAATTGGGAAGGGCTTCTTTATACACCTGCACAATGTATAATATTATATCAAACGTGATTTCTTTTCCTCTGTTAACTACAAACACTTTATTTCGTGCAGTGTCCTTTGCAACCGCTAGCCCAGTGCCATATCCTCTTCGTAGGGGGATTACGTCACAGATTGCTCCCTGGGCGGTCACTATTACCTTTCTATATTTAACACAAAATGCTCTGGGTTTTCGGCGTCTAAACTCACACAAAACACATGATGAATCATAAATGGGACATTCATTATTATATTTTGTCAATCTTTCGAAAACAAATCGTGTGAAATGGTGAACATTGTCGACAAAAAAGGCGTCATGAAACTACGAAGCGACTTGTTTCCAGCACATAAATGCACTCTGGTTGGCCATCTTCAAAGTAGATTTGCTTTTTGATTGTTCACTTTACGTAACAAATTAGTCAGATTTGTTCTTGAAGGGTGTTTGATATATAGACAATATACATATAGTGTTTTTTTTATATCTGGTTTATACAACGAGTTGAAATATAGTTAATATTTTTATCTGATAACAAACAGCAGTTTCAATAGTTGAGGCTTATATTCACTTTTATGCTCATTCCCACGGGCCTCCGTAGAAAATGAGACAAACCAAACGCGATCTTTTGGTTGTTGCTGTACAGGCAAAACCACTGGTTGCAGTTGATCTATTATTCATGTCTTTTTTAGCTCTTTCTGGCGACGATGATAAAGTGTATTCAATCGAGAAGTTTCCAATTTCCATTATTTATGGTCCACTTTTGTTTTTGTTTACAATTCGTACGAAACGTTTTTTTCACGTAGCAGACGAACGTGTAATTGGAGCAGTACTTTGATCGTGGACGTAGACGTAGCTATAAATAGCGCATTACACATTACTGACAGTCTAGTAATTTCTACATAAGGTTTTGAACGAAGTAGGTTGTAATTATTTCTTTATTTCAGCAAAATAAACTGAAAATTTACATGTTTATACTTATAGAAAATATGTCATATATATTTCGATTAAATTTCACTTGCTCCTTCAACGTAGAATTCAAACTTGCATTACGAAGTTTATGAATGAATGAAAATGGAATCGAACGAGGTCAAAGGTCGTTCGCATAAATTATAATTATATACAACACCCGTTGTATATACTTCAAGTATATACAACGGGTGTTATACTCCATGGTTATCAGATAAAACTATATAATATAAGGATTAGTGCATGTCTTGTCGTTGACTACGCTCATATAGTGCCAAGTGAGGTGGTGTAGTTCCATCCACGTACCATCTCACTGGGAACTATATTGGAGTAGTCAACTCCAAACCATGCACTGTTCCTGAAATAGCCTTCTTCTTTTCCATTGGATTATAATCATTACGACAGGTGCCAGGTACCGGTATGACAGACAATCACCTGTCACCGTAAAACAACCAGAGAAAGTACTGGCTGAAGCTATATCGAATATACCCGTAGAAGCTTGGTGTACCACGAGTGGTGATCATTTGGTACAACAAGCTATTTTGGGTATATTTTATCTATACCATGATCGTCAGATTATTAAGAATTTAAATGTTAAATAATACAATATTCTATATTCAATATTAACATGTGCGAATCGGTTTTTGTTTACATGAGCACTGGAGGACGATACTTCCATTGTCAATTTTATCGCCGAAACGAATAGAAAAAGAAATGCGCAAATCACGAGATTTATTTCATTTTAGTAACATAAAAACATATAATTCGAGTTATGGATGCTTTATTAAAATGAGACAACGCATGCTTGTTAATTTTTGGTATCTTATGAGGCAAACTCATTTAAAAACGTAATCTATAATTACGGCTTTCATTTCACTCTTCGCGAGGCGACGAGCGATACATTTAGACAGTTTGCATTCAAGTCGAGGTCACTAAATGTCAACTTGGGTGTAATTCCACTGTAGGTGTAAATTTTAACTCTTGAAATCCCATTGCTGGCGTGTTCGCCACAGACACACGTGTCCACCACGATTAGTGTGTAAAGCTAAAACTTATGCCATGGGCTTTTAATATATAATATAAGAGGTACTCATGGTATAAATACAGATGGGCAATGTCATATTTGTAAATGAATCTGAGTACAGTTTTGCTTCGCATTTGAGAGATATTATTCCCGTGACAAACAGCTCATCGTTGATATTGCCTGGAAACGTTTAATTTTCATTCAGAAGTGGTACAGTGGAGCCCACTTAATTGGATATCTCTTAATTGTATATCCCTTTTACTTGAATATAATTTTCAAACACAAAACCATTTACCATACCTTCAGTACAAATTGGATCTGTTAATTGCATATGGGCTGTAGAGTAAACTCCTGTTAATTGTATATAAATTTTTATAATATGTCGAAAAAATTACTGTGACACGCACGAAATTCCCCTTATTTATCAACCTTTTTGGCCTCACTACAATACAGGCATTTATTCTATTATATCTTGTTTGACAGAGCTCTATGAGCTCTGTCAAGCAAGATATAATAGAATAAATGCTCAGTTTACCTCCAGAACATAGGAAACTGACAAAATCCCTGTTAATTGTATACTCCTGTTAATTGAATATTTTTCACTGACAAAATGAATATTCAATTAACCCTTTACCCAACGCAGACGATATCAAAATTTATTATTTTAAATATCATTTTTTAAATTTTTTCAAAAAATTTCAACAAAACCATATCATGTGACCCCTCGTTGGAACGAGCTTCTAAATTGCATATTACGCGGGCGGATGCGGGCGATTCGTTGGGTAAAGGGTTAAGAGGATTCTACTGTAGTGTCTAGTGAGATTGGAATTAGCATGGCTGGTGGCATGGGTACAGATGTTGTTTCTGTTTAGACAGCGGACACTGCACTCAGTCTTTATTTTCAATATTATTTATGAATAATTTCCGCCAGAACTCTACGTATTATAAGACGACAAAGATGACTGAATCGATGCCAAGTTATATTCCGAATTACAACTTAAGATTCGAAATCGAATCGAATCTCGAAGCTGCGCAGAGCCCTACTGCTTATATGCTAATACGAGAGAATGAAACACTCGTTTTGCGTATAATTCCTTATAAAATTATAAAACTGTAAAATATGCAACATTTGCATGAAAAAATTGGCAATTTACATTATGCTCCACTTCAAAAAGCTATTTGGCGAAATATTTATTTATTTATTATTATTTATTTATTGATGTTTAAGGTCACATATTTATGCACAATGGCTAGCCATGACCGTGACAGTTTTACGGGTGGAGGAAGCCGGAGTACCCGGAGAGAACCACCGAGCAACGACGAGCAGCTGCCAGCTCCCCAACATCGTAACTCCGCACTGCAGCACAGGCAGGGTTAGATTGGTTGAAGACATGCGCACCATCGACGTGCAGTACGCCTTAGTACACGGCGTCATCGTGCCCCCACGCGGGCAATGGAGATGAAGTGTCTTGCCCAAGGACACAACGTGGTTGCCGCAGGTGGGATTCGAACCGAGGACCTCTCGGCTTGCAGCCTGCACCTCTACCTACTGAGCCACCGCGATCCGATTTTGACGAAATAGAAATCAATATAATAGAAAAACACTGTTAATAGCATTCGGTTCGCAATTATTTATTTATTTATTTATTGGTGTTTAAGGTCAATTATTTATGCACAATGGCTAATCATGACCGCGACAGTTTTACGGGTGGAGGAACCCGGAGAACCCGGGGAGAACCACCGAGCAACGGCAAGCAACTGTCAGCTCCCCAACATACTAACTCCACGCATGCAGGGTTAGCATTGGTTGAAGACAAGTGCACCATCGACGTGCTGGACGTCATAGTACACAACGCCACTGTGCCCCCACGCGGAGAGGACCTCTCAGCTTGCAGCCTGCACCTTTACCTACTGAGCCACCGCGCTCCCGGTTCGCAATTAGTAAGTCTCATATTAAATTGCACTTCAGAAAACAATACAAATACTCTTCTGAAAGAATGATGCCTCTTTATCAAGGTATTTCCCGCCAATACGGCTGTAGACTATTTTCCAAATAGATTTAAGAACTGCTCCACCCGTGGAAACCTCAGTAACTTAAGCAGTGTTTGTTTATTGTGGTACACAAAGTCTGTTCTAGTAGTAAAATAGGAAGCCGGTGCTTCACTAATTAAAATTTTGCCGATAATGGTTTGTATTACCTGGTAAACGCATGAATGGACATCACTGCCCACGCGTAGATTACGACCAAGTCACGGCTACTGTACTGTATGCAACATAGGTATACAAGATTGACTAAACTTGACTTTAATCTATGTTGCAATTGGTTAGGCTTAGTAAATAATATAATCAGAAAACTAAAGTCACCTAGAAATGCACTTTTATCTCATGTCGCAAATCACTTCGCAGATCTGTTTTGGGTATAAGGAGGAAGACACCAAGTTAGTATCTCATTCGGGTCCTCGACATCAGGCAGAAAGGGGTATCAAAAGGGAAAGGCCAATTGACATATATGATTAAAATTTCAAAGTGATTCTGCATGGTTTGTGTGAATATTTTGACAATAGTATTGACCCTCCGGCCACGTATCTCCGACATCAAGCAGTATAGAGCAAACTAATGGAATTGAACAATTCCCTATTGCCTCGTAACATAATTCCTCTCCAACTGAATTTTTAATTCCAAGACAGCCAATAAAATGGCTTGAACTTGCTACTTCATCTCTTGAGATGCAGTTCAAATATTTTACAGACAGCTGGGGGTGCGATAGAGACGGGCACTCAAATTGCAACATTAAACATTCTGTTCATAATATGTTTACAAAATCGATGTTTCACGAAATGGATGCCGTATTGCGACTAACACAGACATGTATCCATACAGGGCCTGTTTGAGCTATTCTGATGAATGCAAATAGAAACCAGTCAGCCGCCAGTGAAGTTTGTTAACCTCTTGAAACCGAGAGACCGCGTTTTCCGGCCCAGGAACATGATACGTCTTAATTAAGTATGATGGCTGCAAAGTGAATGTGTGGGGCAGATCTATCAACATTTTCAACGTGCAGCCTAACAACTGTACATTGAAAATATTAATTGACCTATCCACAAATAACAAATCTGAACTCTCCCAGTTGCTGCCATTGAACTGACATTGAAGATACTACCAGGGTTCAAAGGGTTAAGCCCTGTCTAATACACCCGGAAGCCATACCACAAACGCACCATCAATTTGTATAACTAACTATCACAGGTAAATATTCTTCGGGAACGTCAAACTACTGTTCTTCTCTGGCAGAAACTGTCGCCGCGAGCCTGGTATCCTCTACATTACTATACACCTGGAACTTAATTAAGCACCCCCTGAAATGTTTCATGACAGTGAAGTTGCTGTAACTGATTATTATGTTTTAATGATTGCTGTGTCTTCCAGTACATTTCATCTAATGAAACTTGATGTTTCTGGTTGATAGCGTACCTCAAACACATCCTCTTCTTCACGTGAAGCATGCTACCTACGAATGTCAAAAAACACTATCATCCAGCTGCGATATCTGGGTATAAAATAAGAACATTTGTCACTTCTTTTATCAATAAATATTGACATGGCAAGAAGGGGACTGCCAAAGGCGCTAAGATGGCAAATCGGTGACATGTATGCAACAGGCATGTCATTCAAAGATACTGGAAGACAACTAGGCTTTAATCATTCTGTCATCAGCAGAATTGTCCGAAAACATCAACAAACCAACGGTGTTAAGGAGCGGCCGAGGCCTGGAAAAACCCAAACAACCTCTCCGCGGGAAGGTCGGAGTCTAGCACGCCTCGTTAGGCGTGAACCCATTTCTTCAAGTGGGGTTTTGAAACGCCTTTGGCTTCCCAACGGGCGTTTGTGCAACAGAATTGTCAAAGCACTGGGTGTGCGGTCCAGAAGGGTCATCAATCGTCCAACTCTGTGAGATCAGCATCAAAGACGACGTTTGAAGTGGTGTATGGCACGACATCGTTTGAATCTCAGGACGTGGAGGAGAGTCCATTGGTCAGACGAGAGTAGGTTCCTCCTTCACATCACAGATGGTCGAATGAGAGTGTGGAGGCAGCATAGAAATACCGCTTACGTGCCCCGGAACATCAGACCTATTGTTCCTTATGGTGGAGGACCAGTTATGATCTCTCATGATTATAAACTTGATATGGTGAGTGTACGTGGGAATCTCAATAGTCAACAGTACATCCAGTACAGTATTCATGGACGACAATGCAAGGCTACAGCGTTCCATGCGATAAGAGCATTCCTTCAGAACAACGCTATTACAACACTACCCTGTCCTGCAAAGAGCCCCGATTTAAATACCCTAGAACACATTCTTGGACGTCGTGTGCATGCAAGGGATCCGCGTGTAAGGATATTAGCTGATTTGGAATCTGCATTGCATGAGGAGTGGCAGCAGTTGCCTCTGACCGTATCAGAAGACACACTGGTAGCATTAGGAGGAGCGTTTAGGCTGTCATCCCGGCAAGTGATGGCTACACTCCCTACTGACGTCAGACACTGTTATTGTGTTCAGGAGATCACAAGTTACAGTTTTGTCTGTAATTACCTGCGTTGTTTCATAATGGACCGTTCCAGCACCATACTTGTCGAGAGAACATTTTTCCATCAAAAACATTAGTGACAGATATGTGTAATTAGCGCCATTAAAATACTGCATATTTTCATCATTGTGTTGTCTTTCGTTTGTCAATAGACCATTCTTTCCGCAAACAATCACTTTTGGCTACTTTAAAGATACCATGAAAGTCATGACAGTTTTACTAACTCCACTGCGAAAAAAAACAAAACGCGGGGTGGTTAATTACGTTCCAGGTGAATACATACAAATCGCTCAAAGTGATTGCAGGAAAACGACAACAAATGGCCTTGAGAAAATCACACTTAATTGTTACCTGAATTGTTTATCAAGGTCAGGATTCTTGTGGTCAAAAACTGAAGATTTTCTTTGGTATCACTACCTTGTTCTAATTGGGAATCAATTTTATTACCCGCCAGTTCTTTCAAAATACCATCTACAGCAACACTAAACCACGCGAAAAATGAAAATCTATTCACGGAACGGAAATCGTCCACGGACCATTTTAAATAGAAGCGAAATTCCACTGGACGTTTCTACAAATCGCACACCACAATTGCAATTTGAATCGCTAGCGATACCTGAAAATAATAACACGCGTTCCCCTCGCAAATTTGGTTGACGATAAAATGTGTTCTGTTTGCTGATAGTTCGTCCACGGAGTTCCAATGTGTTTTATGTGCCTACTGGCACATAAAACACATTGAAACTCCGGGAACGAGTTGTAAAATGGATTTCTGAGTGTCCTTCTAATAATTTCTTTTATAGACGCGAAGGCCTGTAATAAATGGGTTAATCGATATGGCACTTGTGCCATCGCAGAAGGATAAAACTCGAGGCATGAGGCCTCTCATTTTATCCTTCCGTGCTGACACTCGTGCCATATCGATTAACCCATTCACACGTTCGTGTCAGTCTGTGTATGTAGTGAGAGGGTTTTCGAAGACTTACTGTACATAGTTAACATATAGTTTGATAGTATTTATTTATTTATTTATTTATTTATTTATTTATTGGTGTTTAAGGTCACATATTTCTGCACAATGGCTAATCATGACCATGCCAGTTTTACGAGTGGAGGAAGCCGGAGTACCCGGAGAGAACCACCTAGCAACGGCGAGCAACTGTCAGCTCCCCAACATACCAACTCCACACAAGCAGGGTTAGCATGGTTGAAGACAGCTGCACAATCGACGTGCAGTACGCCTTAGTACACAACGCCACCGTGCCCCACGTGGGCAATGGGGGTGAAGTGTCCTCGCCCAAGGACACAACGCGGTTGCCGCAGGTGGGATTCGAATCGAGGACCTCTCGGCTTGCAGACTGCATCTCTACCTACTGAGCCACCGCGCCCCCAGTTTGGTAGCAGGTGTGTTTGAACTGATTTCTCAAAATCAACAGTCAGTAGTGAATCAACTCAGTAAGTAACGCAGGAGCGATAAGCCAAATTAGAATAAGTAAGGAAACAAATAATCAAAATCCTCCACTTCTAAAAATCGTTTATTAAATGCAACAAGGCGCCATCTGCAATGCTAAAACTGGCGCAATGCTGCTAAAATAGGACACAGTCACCAATACTTGGAGTGGAAGTCCTCTAAATGGGCAACAAGGGTATATAAACGATTGACTAAACTTGACTTTATCTCATGTTGTAGTCATGATTCGCCATTGTACAGATATATATGAACTTAAACACCAATAAATAAACCTGAGAACTGTTCTCCCTTTAATTAAGCCCATTAAGCTCTGAAATAAGAGGGAAGTAAAGAAGGGTTAGGTTTAGTAAATGATATAGTCAGAAAACGAAAGTCACCAAGAGATGCATTTTCACTTCATGGCGAAAATCACTTCGAAGGTCTGCATTAGGTGTAAATGATAAGACACCAAGTTAGTACCTCACTCATGTGCACGACATCAGACAGAAAGGGGGATCTAAAAGGGAAGGCCAATTGATATTTGTGATTAAAATTTGAAATGATGCCACATGGTTTTGTGAATATTTTTATTCTCCCCCACTGCATGTGTAACATAAGTGTGTCCCGGGTGAGATAGCAGGGAGAGACAGATGTATCCCACCCCACCCACGTGACGCTATACATTTATAAAGTTATTATGACGTTATGCATATCGTATCAGTTTCTTGCTACCAACTAATTCATATTGACGTCATCGGAATGCAGTGTGATCAAAGTTCGATGCTCTAAAACTCTTCAACCTTCAAGTTGCCACCGTTCCTAATCGATTTCGTGGTATATACCTTAGGTATATACATATACATTGTGCATGCTCTTTCCGATGGTGTCACCAGTTTCTCAAAACAACGAATACAAAATGAGTTGATTGAATCAGCACATGGCTCCCGTCTACCTCTACCTAACGTAATCGCTGCATGGTGGGAGAGAAAAATCATCCCCGATGAGTCTGAAGGTGGGAATTGGGAAATCTTACCCTCGGGGGCAAGATATTTGACCCGAGGCTTGTTCAAATATCTTGCCCCTCGGGAGAGATTTCCCCCATCCCACCTCCAGACTCATCGGGGATCATAATAATCCCCTCCCTCCCTCCCTCAGGCCATTTACCACCAACATCAAGCTGTATAGAGTGAACTAATGGAACTGAACGATCCCCTCTTGCCTCGTAAAATAATTCTCCAACTGAATTTTTAATTCCTAAATTCTAATGCATTGTCGATAGTTGCCCTACTGTGACAGGAAATAAAAAGTACCGGTACTGAATATATATAGGAGATTGGGAATCATTTTGCACTGTTTTTTTACGAGAACTGACTATATATGGTTAATAAATAAATAGATAGTGGGTGAGTGGAATTCTTTTGTTAATGACTGCAGCCTATAGTAATCATTTTAGCGTTAAGGTGGGTGCAAAAGTCCTTTACAAACTAAATTAAAATAAATTTAGTAAAAACATCCCCCTATTTCCACAAATAAAATCTCGTGAATAAATTTAGATCAGTTTTTAAGCCAGCCTTTTTATCACAGTCCCGTGATGATTCTGGGGAGCGATCTAACAAACCAATGTGTAATTTATCACTGACTCAAATATTGGCTGAGCAGGCAGTGTCATGACTAACTGGAATTTCAGCGGAGAATAGCTAATTTTAAAAGTTTTGATATTTAAGTGCTATTCTCCGCTGGAAGACTAAACGAGTTTTTGCTTGCAGTCGTTCGTAACAGATTTTCGGTACGAACGGTTGGACATGTTAAAAGCACTAAATACCTGCCTTGACAATGTAATTTCAATTCCAATTTGAAGCTGGTCATCCTTTCTACATTTTTGAACAAAATGACGGCTGAGCACGATGCATTTCATGCAAGAGAGACAATTATAATCAACGGACCCCCATTTTTTCTCACAAAACAGAACAAGCAAACTGGGAAATACCAGACATTTGTGACGTTTTTGGTTTGCGCGTGCTGAAAATAATCAAAATATGGAGTTCCGGAATTTGAGACGGACTGGCATTTCCTTATTATCTCACACAACCAAACGGGACAATTTTCGAGCCTTGTGTTTCTAAATATATGAAGATATTCGGGTGTAACTATTATACAAAAAAATATGATTCTTCTAAATCATTTACACAACAATTAAAATATGTCATAAAAATAAAATGGACGATCGTAAAATGTTCAATATGCGAGCTCTTGATGTGACACAGAGACAATTTGGGCCATAGGTTTATCCTGTTACGCCAACTTCACTGAACTTACGAGACCCTTTTGAAAGTGTGTGGGGGAGGGGAGCGTGCCGGCGCCAGCATTTCAATTTAGGGGGGGTCCCAAGTAAGATATTGGGGGTCCAAGGTCGAGATGCCGAAGGCATCTCCCGAACGCCGCAAGCCTGAGCTAGAGCAGAATAGGGGAGGAGGCAGTTTAGCGATCTGACCGAAAGGGTGTAGGAACAACGTTTAGGTCGCTGAACTACTAGGGAGGGGGGGGGGGGGTCTTCCCGTTTGCGGGGGGGGGGGGGGGGGGTGTCTGGGAGATCTTTCCAGGAAACATTTTCATTTAGGACGCCTGGGAGCGATATCTGAGCGTTTCTACAACAATGACATGATGTGTGTTGTGTGTCATTTGCGGGTGTGACATTGGGTGGGAAAACCACGGTCAGATAGTAATTTGAAGTTTGATTTTGGGTGTCCGAGGGACAAGGGGGGGGGGGCGGCACCGAAGCCCCTCGGTTGGGGTGGAGGCTATTTATGTGAGGGCAGAAGGCACGAGTATTTCAATTTAGAGGGTCCTGAGTAAGATATGGGGAGCAAGGTCGAGATGCTGAAGGCATCTCCAATCGCCACAGGCCAGAGCTGGAGAAGGGTGAGGACAAGGTAGTTTAGCGATCTGACGTAGTGGGCTAACCGCTTGTAAGAGGGTCGTCACTACGTTCAGATCGCTGAACTAGGGAGGAGGGAGGTCTCTCCCGGTTTGTTTGTTTGTTTGTTTGTTTGTTTGTTTGTTTGTTTGTTTGTTTGTTTGTTTGTGTGTGTATGTGGGATGGGGGGGGGGGGGGATCTGGGGGATCTCCCTAGGAAAAACGTTTATATTAGGACATCCTGGGAGCGATATCCGAGCGTTTTCGTTTCTACAACAATGACATGATGCGTATATTGTGTACATAATGTATGAGAGAATTACAATATTTTCATTGATTTTCTGGTCGTTTAGATTTACTTCAGACGTTTTATTTACAATTTTTTTAATAAAACCACGAGGTGGGGTGCATGTGATTAAAAGATATGTTGATATGCTTGAGATCTACAGACAGTGCCAATGGAAGCACGTAAGCGCAATGTGGTGGTGGTCATGTCGGTATGAGTGTGTGTGTGGGGGGGGGGGGGGGGGGGCGGGGCGGCGGTTACGTGTTCATTTTATTAGTAAACTTCATTTTTTCGAAGTGGCTATTTCACAGGCTCCTGAGAAAAAGCCAATCGACTATTCCACGGGCACCGGCGAAATAGCTGCCAGCAGCTAATTAGCATTTTCCCTGCCCTTGAATTACACAATGTCATAAAGCTATTAAAAATGTTTACTTAGTTCGTGTAATTCATTCATTAGATTCTTTTTCCACTTCATTCATGGGCTTTTAGATTGAAATGTGACAGATCGTCCCTCAGATATCATCATTCCAGACTCTCCAAACTGCATAAACGAACCGAATGTTGGTTCACACCATTCAGAAGTTAAGCGTCGAAAAAGTTTATACAAGAAATTTCAATTGCAGGTAATCGGTCTCCTATCTGTCTCCCAATTCATATTCGGTGCTCCACCTCTGTCAATTATATTAGTGTCATATTGTATTTTACAAATATTTTAACCACAATTGTAACCTTACAAATGTTGATGTATTTGAAAGAACAAAAGGAGCTAGGCTTAAGGAGCTGGTGCCAATGACATCCGTATTTGTATGGTTTGCTCGGCCATTGTCCGGAGCAATATACTTCAAATCTGCCATATAGACAATTTCATTATTTTTTTGCTGCTGTGGTGGATAAAGAGATCAAATCTTGAATGAAACTGGCTCGTCTGTCGAAGAAATGCAGAGTTAGCTTATTCTCAAGCTGATGGCAAAAACTTATTAGAATGAGGACAGGACAGACACTCGAATTAACCGTTATTGTAAATAAATTTCTTACAATAGCGGTTGGTGGAAATGTGTGAGTCAACCGTAATGGTTAAAAGTTCATTACAACAGCGGTCGTTGAAAATGTTTGCATTGAGCCATCAACCGATATTGTAATAAGTTTATTATAATCGCGATTGATGAAAAAGTTCGCGCCAACTGTTATGGTAACAAGTTTATTACAATAGCTCTTGATGAAAAGGTTTATATTAACCGCTATTGTAATAAGTTGATTACATAACGGTTAAATGAAAAATGTGCCCCAAGCACTGCTGTTATAAACTTATTACACTAGCGGATGTATTTGCCTGGGGAAAGGTGTTCCCTTGCACCCCCCCCCCCCCCCTCGCCCATCATTTCTTTCGGCTCCCCTGATTCCTTGCATATTTTATCTTTCCGTTCGATCCTTTTTTTCCCCTCAAATTATTCCTCACCACATCCTTCCCGTTCCACCCTGCGATTTATAGTCCGGTAAATTCAAAAGACGTGTTATAACAAGCCTGGCGCTGATGCCAACGAAAACAGAGCTAACTTTAATCCACAGCACTCTAGGATTTTTTATCTAATCGTAATTATGAGTCCCTTTTTATTCTCGTGCAAATCATTTGGGCTGAAAACGCACAGGTTCAGATTTTGCAACAAAACCATTGAGAACGTCGAACGAATGTATGCCATTCTCAGCTGTGCAATTTTTAACCCCTCCCTTTATTCGCGTTGAGTGAGCCTTCATCATTTTCAAGCGGCTAAATGTATCAAAGGGGGGGGGGGGGGGTAGGCGCAGTGTCAAGTGGCTTTAACAACTGATTGTTTGATAATGCACCTCAGATAAAATAAGATAAGATTTATTCAGCAAATACACCAGAAGAAAGGCAGATTGCTACACACAAAATCAACATAAACAGAATCTTAAAACACCCTAATTCATATTACGACATATATAATTTATATTACAGATAAGTCCCTTGTAATATGATTTTATGTATGTCATAATATGAATTAGTGGGTTCATTTGAACGGTAAACTTCATTTTTTAGAAGTGGCCATTCACAGGCATGCACGCTCTGTAGCCCTACACCGATTTTTCAGTCAATTGTGGAATTCCTTGATGACGGAATTCACTTAAAAATTCCGGTGCCGACTCGATTAATAAAAAAGTAGATTTCTTGATATTTTGAACGTTTTACATCACAATGACCAATACACTTTCTTTAGTAATGTGTAAACTACACACGAAGTGTTGTATATTTGTCAAATACTATATTTCATGTAGAATAATAATGTGGTCATGTTTCCCAATTCGTGCAATTGATTGGAAAAATCGCTTCGTTCGTTGAGCTTTGTTTGCAGCAATAAATATCCGATTTTAAATATAAACTGCAAACAAAGCTCAAAACTTGAGCTATGTCATGACATAGTGAGAGAAAAACATTCCCTCTAAACTCACATATGCATTTAAATAAGAATTCACCGCTCAATCTATAAAATACAACAACCCGATACTTGGATACCTGGCGATACGACCATTATTATGTTAACATCTGCATAACATCAACACTAAAAATCTAGCCATTTAAGTACTCTCGTGGTTCTTCAGCTGGACACTGTTTCATTCACAATCTACAGGTACATGTACATGTAGCACTTTACTCCACCACTGTAGGCACAAACTCGCAACACATCATAAATTTGATCTGCAAATAAAGATAAACAAGGAATAACATACCTCACTGCATGAAAGAAATAAAATTGAAAGTGACTGTTTATTTCTTGCCGAATCACCCCCCCCCCCCCCCCCCCCAAAGTAAGAACTAAACACACCACCACCAGGGCAATCCCTTGACCTCTCTCTCAATTTCCCAATCAAGACACAACAAATGCATTAACTCTACACAGGGAAAGTAATTTCTGTCTATTTCGTGTCTCAATCGATAAAAATGATATATGCCCTGAATCCGCATAACAACGCTGAATATCCATTGGTTCCCCTTACAAAGTGTTACAAAATTGCAATCAAGACAAGATGGATTTGCGATCACAACGCGAATCTCCAACACTCTTTCAGTGAAGCATATCCGGCGTCACTTGTTCCAAGATCAGCGTGTGTGAATATGTTTAAGGTAATAGAACGTTCATAAAGGTAGTTTGCTGCACAAGATTTCAACAGACCAAGAAAGGTTGAGTCAATTCAAAGGAAATAATTTTGTAATGCATTTAGGTTCCACTCTACAGTTTCGCGCTATCGCACAATTGTAAAATTCTAAACATAGTGCATGTATTAAAACGAATGCCGTGTAAATTGGAGATATATTTTTAGTATCAGATATATGATTACATTAGACTATTTACTGGGCAAGAGAATCTGAAGTTTGCCCACAGAGTTGGAGTCTGGTGAATAGGGGTAAATTACCAGAGGAATTATGGGAAACAGTGGCTTCGAAAAAGTGGCTTCGAAAAAGTGGCTAGTTTTATGATATGTTATTATTACACAAATAGGGAGTTATGTGCTCCAGGATTAGGTAAATGGGAGAAGTGGAAAAATTCTGCATTTGAGGCAGCTGGGTGGCTGAAAATAACTGGTATAGGCATTTTTTATGCAATTCTGCAAGTTGAAGTTTTGCATTTGACAATAAATTATTTCACCCACATTCTGATTGTTTATTTCTACTTAGGTTGTTGTTATATGTTTTTGGAGGATCTGGGAAATACTATGGGTTAGATACTAAGTTAAAGAATATTCGCATCTGAAGAGAGTGTATGGCACGTCATTTTTGGCAATGCCTGGAAATCTGTGGAGCGGAACCTAATCGAGCCGAAACAAATTTATGCCACCAACATCTTCATGTAATGTTGATTATATAGGCCAAATGTCTTACAGAAATGTTTGGAAGTGCAATCGCTCCACAGTTCAAGACTATAACACTATAATGCTTAAATCGCGTGCGACAAATAATATCATGCATGTGGCGTTGGTTACTAAAAAGGCTTTAAAATGCATCAGTCGTTCGTTCACAAGATTTGCATATACTTTTACAACTCGTCCCCTGAGTTCCAATGTGTTCTATGTGCCAGTAGGCACATAGAACACATTGGAACTCACGGGACGAACTGTCGAATTCAACGACAATACCTCGTCAACCCCTAAATCGAGCCGCAGGAAATGTAAGTCGTGCTCATCTGAATTTGATGTTGCTCGTGGACACCAAGTTTCCAAACAACATCTTAATAAACTTAGTAGTTCGTGCCACACAATATTCCCGTTCTATTTCAGCTGTAGTGTTTAATGGAAATAACTCTGCAAAGCTTAAAAGGACAATAAAGGAGAGATATCGGATATTTGAAAAATCCTGTCAGCCTTTTTCAAATATCCGATACATTATCGCCTTCAAGTTAATGTATTTAATCGGATCTGGTGATTTCATACGAATGATGTATAAAAATGAGGATAGGTTTACATAACGGAATTTTTTAAAAATAGTCAAATTGTGTTTCTTTTTAAAATCTCCAGTCCCTTTCAATCGCATCCCAGCAAATGTATGTTGCAAACATCTACACTTGTTCTTAATAACGTATACCAAGTTTTAAACCACGATCTCAAGAAATTAAAAGTAGTATTTCCTTATACGTATTATACTTATTTCCTTATACTATTACAACCATGTAGTTCAAGGACAATATATGTAATGATCAAACCGAATTACAGCACAGTTATGTCACTCACGTGTGTACTTGATGATACGAAGAATAAAAGTATTTCGCTCCAAAAGCTTCAACACGTGTTCATTACCCATGTGGACAAATATTTGTATACCTTATCTATCTCTCATGGTTCAAAAAATAACAGCAAGGAAAATGGGTTATAGTTTGTCATGAAAAATGAGGATGCTTGTTGGCTATAAGAAAACCATTGGATAATTTTGATATATCCCATTTTCACCTATCTACTTTGGGCGCATATGAATTGACATTCTTTCTCGATTGGTGTGTATGAGGAGGTTGAGGGGCTTTTGTAGGTCTAGTTCCCTGCTTGTGACGAAATAAAAATAAAAAAACCGAGGTATAAATATCGCAGAACATGTGTCGTCGCTCGATGACGCTGACGTCGCATATCGCACAAGCAATCATTTGAACTGGTCTTTCGCATTGGATGTTGTCTATTGTTGCTACGCATGACGATTTACATGTGTATACAATTCACCTGTCAAAATGACCCTCGCACTTACTAAAGCAAATAAAGTTTGGACAATTATTGTTGAATGCTGCAAATAAGTTGGGAATAGACCCTATAAGATATGTTTCGTTGGTTTTGAAGTTGATTTTGTTACATAAACATTTAGTTTTTGTATTTCCTTTCACAGCTGTATGCTTGTTCGAGGACATATCGAAACAATTATAAATTTCCTGTTTCGTTTCTCGAGTTTACAGTTCAGTGTGTCAACCTTAACCCTTTACCTAACGTATCGGCCAAAACCGGCCAGCGCTATTCTCAAAAATCGCCAATTAATTTTCATTATATTTTCATTTTTGTCTCAAAAACATAGGTTATGACCCCTCGTTGGAACGAGCTCGTCGAGCTCGTTCCAACGAGGGGTCATAACCTATGTTTTTGAGACAAAAAATGAAAAAAAAATAGTTATTCAAGAAATATTTGGCAAGTGTCGTCTGCTTTTCATGTTAGGTAAAGGGTTAAAGAAAGTCAATACTTATAAGATATCATGCAACATACGGGACCTTTCGGAAGCCTCCTCAATATCGACAATTTCCTCTGTTTAAGTAAAGCTTTCATTCGGCTGTGTTGTTCTGTATCTGCAAAGCGCAAATGCTTAGCATTCGACGACGCTCCACATTAAATAAACATAGAGTGAGTTCATCAAATCGATAAAACCAACTTGTTTGTTTCAATAAACAAACTCGCTATTCCAAATAAATCATTATCCATAACACCACAGAGACTACACGACGCAAAGAAGAAAAACATCGAGCTGACGTCCTTTGGAGTAACAACAGAATGAGATCCATTGCAAATCTTGCGAATTCATTAATCGTTTTCGTGTTTAGCATAAACGGTAAGGATCAGTATATTTTTAATTTTAACCCTTTCAACCGGGTGTGCACAAACGTTTAAGTGAATAAAAATTTGGTTGTGGAAGAAAAGGCGATGTAAAGAGCAACAAATCTGAAGCGAGGCTCGGTAATAATGTAATCCAACAGCTCGACAGAGCTGTTGGACTAAATTATTGCCGAACCCCCAACAAACCAGGATGCGTTCGCCCTTTTTGCCGTTGACAGTACTGGATGAAATGATACCTTCCAGGGCGCCAGTGTTGACAGGGTTAATGTTAATATTGAAAGGAGTCGATTGATGGATAACAGGCCTGTTAACGTTATCGTAAACCGTGGGCAGGTTTCGTTTGTTAACATGACAGTAACCTATAGTAAAAAATTTTGTGACGCTATACCTCCCTCTCTGTTTTTTACCATTCCTGTCATGCTGTTTTACATCTTAACTGAATTTTCCGCCTAAATAAATAGCAAGAATTCACGCACGATCTCAATTTGGCGAGATTGCGTGTTAGTTGTTATTCATTTTGGCGGAAATGTTAGGATGTGAATGGCATGCCACGCTATTCATATGTGTATGCAATGCATAACCTTTGAGTCAAGTTAATCACGAAAGATTGTCGAATTTGACTGGCAAAACACAATGCGAGATTGGGAATGTAATTAATGTTGTATTATTGTATCGTAACCTGAAGTTCGTTCACGTCGTTTACATTTGACGCCACGTAACCCAAAAGATCGTTCGCGAGTTACTTTTAGGTCTGGAATAAGAGTCCGCGACGTTTGAGCTGACAACTCAACAGTAATGTCTTATCATGCATTAAGTTGCAAATTTAGTAGCAACTACCTGACAAAACAAGAAAGTTGGCGGTTGAAGAGCCACCGACTAATCTGTTCGGTAGTCATTTAACTGAAGATTTACTTGTTAGTTTCTGATGTTTTAACCATAACAGTAGGCAATGTCTGTATACAGTTTTGACCATCGCCTGAGTTTCTGTTAGCCAAATTATCCTGTGCGTTGAAAACTCTTCTTAGTGCAAACAACAAATTTATTCTCTGAAAGCGCACGGTCCCTGTAAAAGACTGCCTATTCATTTAATGCCACAGATCGATTACAAAATTATACCGGGAGCCAATACTATAAAACTTTTTCAATTGTATTTTCTAGAATTGTATTTTCTACCCGTTAATATAACTGACGAAACTGAATTATTAGCACTTTAAAAGATAAGGCAATTTGCCAACTGGCAAATAGCCAGATCTTTTGAAAATGCTAATGGTTCATTTCAACCCATTTAAAATCATAACTACAAAATATAATTCTAGAAAATACAGTTGTAAAAGCTTTATAGTATTGGTCCCAAATCATTACTTCACGACAGAAGAGTTTTTCAAATTGTAAACAGCAATTCGTATAAATAAAAGCATTTTATTATATGCTTCCGCTAAAAAAGTTTAAAGAAACAGCGAACATGTGGAGGTCATATTTTCATTTTACTCTTGACTGAAACAAGACATACGATTACGTTATTAACAA
Source organism: Pictodentalium vernedei (assembly GCA_031216915.1). NCBI lineage: Eukaryota > Metazoa > Mollusca > Scaphopoda > Dentaliida > Dentaliidae > Pictodentalium > Pictodentalium vernedei. Next base: position 55,712,424 of record CM062292.1, read on the forward strand.
TCGTATTTTTTAATGTTGGTACAACAGCGAATCGCGGACACAACAGCATTAACGAATACGAAATTAATTCGCTGAAATATTATGAAAATGAGAGATACTTTCTGATTCATGGTGGGAAGTTGTTGGTATTGTTATTGGCAGTAGTCGTGAATGGACACGTGCTACGCACGGTTTTTCGGTGAATGTCAGGAATCGTAATTAAGAAAGACAACAAACATATATAGAGGATATGGAATGAGTGTTTTTCTCATATAATATTTATGAAACGAGTCTATGAATTTTCCGTTTGGGCGAGCCTCTGGAGAGCCCAAACGGAAAATTTGGACGAGTTTCATAAATATTATATGAGAAATACACTCATTTCATATTCTATTTATCATATGACACACACACGCACAAATTAGCCACTTAGTATGACTTTTTAACCCATCACCTAACTTGAGTTGCAGACGGCACTTGGAAAAAACATCCTCGTATAACTAAAAATGTCCATTTTTTGCTTCCAAAACATAGGTTATGACCCCTCATTGGAACGAGCTCGTTCCAATGAGGGGTCATAACCTATGTTTTGAAAGCAAAAAGTGAAAATATAAAAAAAAACCATGAATGGCGTTTTTCTTGTAGGTAAAAGATTAATACAATATAACCCACCCTAAATAGGACAGATAACGTCAATTCTCCCTACTGAAATTATGCAAATATCAATCACTCAGTTGTATTTTGTTTAGCCAATCAAATTGTCTAGTTTTGAAATTGACCAATGAGAGCTCCCAACTCTAATTATGCAAATCATGAAAATGTGGCACAGTTTTATTTTGTTTAGCCAATCAAATTGTCTACTTTTGAAATTGACCAATGAAATTAACGGAAGGCTTTATTAATCACTGAGTAATATGAAAACAAAATATCAAATGTTTTAAAGTGAACAAAGCGTACGAGTCATATGATAAAATAATTTATTATATGCAGTACGTGGGGAGTGGATTATTAATAAAACACATGTGGAGTGAAATTTCCACCCATATAATAACTATTGTCCTCTTATAATGCTTACAAACAACAAACAAAGCTCCTGTCAATGGACCTCGGGGTGTAAACTGGTTCGTGATGTAACCCGATTCGTGGTGCAACCCCAAGGTCCATTGACTGATCCTTTGCTTGTCATTCTCATGATTTTGTATAGACAATTAGTTATTGTCTGGGTGGAAACTCCACTCCATGAGGTTTAGTGGTAATCCAGTCTCCACGTACTGTAAATGGGACGTCTGTGATTCCGTGATTTTATCCAGCTAGAAATTTTCCGTCGCACATGCCGGGCTTCCCGCCTGGAGCGGGTGTACCCGCTAGTTTGTCATATACTGATATAATATTAAAACTTTGAAAGAGAAGTAAAAAAATGAGAAGGTAAAATCTTGGTTTTATTGGAAATTTAGAGTTTTGTCAGATTTTGTTTTATCTCGCTCTCTGTCGATTAATCCGGCTGCCAAAAGGTACGTCTTTTTGTAGACGTAATTGGATTCTACGCTGTTTAGAAATTCCCCTCAACTGATCACAACCAAATTTGGTATGTGTGTTGAGCATGATGCGATCGTTGTGTTAAAGGTCTAGGTCACAGTGCCTTCACGACTGAAGATGGATTCCATTTCAAAAATGAAGTTATCTTTATTCCTTTCCATCTTGCAGAGAAGGCACGTTTGCGGTCTGTTCGAGTGATACATTCTCTCTCTTTACCTCAATCTATTTAGAAATTTTCGAAATAAATATTTTTTCAACATAAATCTATTCGGTGAATTTGGCTCCAATTTCTATACCATGTAAGACATTCCCCTCTCGGAATTAATTATTAAAGATTGTAACCCTCTCGGATGAGCTCCTGAATTGTTCCACAAAATATTATTTACAACAAAATTCGTGAATTTATTTTATGTTCTTTGGATGCTTTGGAGAATTTCCATCGGCTTGTGCATATCATTTTACCTGTTGAAAAACCCTAGAACATTAATACTATTTTCGTTTCTTTTCTTTTGATGCAGTCTTGATTTCTCAGTATTTTATTTTCGAAAAAGAGACTACTGGTATAAGTACAGTTAAAACTAGAAGCCCTGTCATGAACTTAATTGTCGAACACAATGTTGCCTTCCCGAAATGGTTCCATTAATTGTCCACGTGTAGGACCTTACGATTAGTAGGCTGCAAACGAAATGCTTTGTCTCGAATTACTGAACTTATTCACTGGTTGCCTCAAACATATAAGCCCTCACTAGAATGGGCCCAACGTGGTCGTTTTCTTGAGGGTGTGATAAGTTATATCACCGAGGCAAACACAGAAACAAATATTAAATTTGGAAAGACTGTTTTTCGTTTTGTGAATAGCCCCGATCGAGTATTCCTGTGACGTTTGGGTGTTGTGTTTATTATTTACTATCGGTTCAATGATAGCGATTTGCTTTCAATTGTAGGAATATAATTGAAAGAAAAACACATGCAACAGGTTTTTGTCACCCTTGAAATTAAGATGGGTATTATTCAATATGCGTGTCCTGTAGATATATAGAATAAATATGTACTAGGGCCGGATTTAAGCCACGAGTAAGATGAGGGTTTTAACCACTCTACGAGTGTTTTAAATCTGATTACCGGTCCTAGTACCTATTTGTTTTATTTATACCATGCTCTTAATAACAAGAACCGATTTTCGCATATAGTCCCTGTATTGTCACAACGATAAATGATACAGAAAAGCGCCCTGGTTATCCTTGCTGCATCCAAAAGTTGCAGTCATTATTTATTTATTTATTTACTTACTTTCGACATCCAGGGTCATCCCGTTTAGGACTGTTTTATGGGTGGAAGAAGCCGACAGGGCTCAAAATAAGCGGTGTCGCGTCGCTTTTTGCCATGCAAAACTTGCAAAAACCTACACAATGTTAAATTATGTATAGCATTTTGCGATACAAGATAATCAAATGCAGCCTATTAGTCTGCAGTTGATTTTCTTGTATCGCAAAATGTAAATGAAAAATTGCAAACAAATTTGAAAACTAGTTCACTGATGCTTTACTTCTGATTGTGGAACATTCCAGGCATAACTCAGATTAACTCTCCATCAAGCATCATTAGCAACTTCATATGTAAGATGAGTTCTGTTGGTTTATACACTTCCTGTTTTTACAACATTTTGCATAAAATGTCCATTAAAAATAACTACAAGCCCATCAAATTAAAAATCCCAACTTCCATTGTGAGAACTCTTAAACAACCAAGACGTCATTTATAACAGTATACAAGACCATGCAACCCTTAAAGGCAGTTCAGTAAAAAAAACATAGTAAATGTTTCATGTGTTGCAGATCATTTGGAAATGCCCAGAAATGGATGGAAACTATTCTATCTACTTAGAAGAATTCAATATAAAACAGCATAACATAACTCTGGTATACAAAAATAGCTATGTATTTTTTTACAAAATGCTATTCATTTTTTGAAAATGCGTAGCATTTTGCTACGCAAAGAAAAAAAGTTATTTTGAGCACTGGAAGCCGGAGTATTCGGATAGACCCACTGAGCATCGGGGGGTCTACTGTCACACTCCCCTAAAGTGCGAACTTCGCAAAAGAAGGGTTAGTGTTGGTTGAAGACAAGTGTACCATCGATGTACAGTACGCCTTAATACACAGCGCCGCCGCGCTCCCACGTGACAATGCGGTATTAACTGGTAGAGTGCTAAATTATTTTTGGCCATTAATCATGTACACATGTGTTTGCCTTGTTACAATTTATAGGAGAGTGCAGGCAAACCCATACAGACTACATAATATCACTTCAAAGATAATACAAAGCACATGCATTGAATATGAGCTTTCAAGCTGTGGTACCCGCACTTCAGAATAAAGCCCAAATATGGGCTTCCAGGACTCTACAAGTTAAGTGCCTTGTCAAAAGACACAACGAATTTATCTGACGGGGATAGAACCATGAATCTCTCGGTTTAAACTTCAATGCCATAACCACTGAGCAACCATGCTCCCTAGTTACAGACAGAAAAAACATGAAATAAAGAAACTAAATTTCAAGAGATATATTTTAAACCAAATGATTTTTTACTTGATTTTAGTTGAAGTGACATTGTATTACGTATTTATCCAAAATACAAATGTGCAAAAAATGGAACTGCTATTTTAAAATCGGGGATATATCGTAAATACCGTCGTGCGGATCACTTCATATTAGCAACCATTTTGGATAGTTTTCATTGAAAGTTATAATTTTATTATCGACCGTCCTCTGTAGTTATTTGTGGGAAACTTTATTTACCGCTTTGTGTTTATTTGAAATGAAATAAAAACTATGCTTTCACTTTTTTCACTTTCAAATTGTGATGCGATATTTTTCTTAATCTTCAATTTTTAGCCCCATCTTGAGGCTCATCCAGCTGAAATAGTCGCAGAATAATCTTCCATAAAATTCATACAGTTAAAACTAGAAGTCCTGTCATGAAATGCGCACAAATAGCACGTTGATATGCGCGTTAATCTACGCGTTATGGCCTAAGTAAAGCTATCAAATTCTGTACATATGGCCTGTGCACAAGAAATGTTCCAGCCAATGGACCTCCGGGTAACCCGGAGGTCCATTGGCAGAAATATTGCATGTGTTTGCTATGAGTAACCACGAGAACCTGTCGTGCTTTGGATGCCATTCGATATGGCAATTGCACGCAATTCCAACGCGCAATAAAACCTAGATAAGCGTACTATTCGGGACAGGACTTCTAATTTTAACTGTATCTAAAATGTTTTTCGAATTCCCAATGGCTGAGTTCCCAAATGACCCCTGATGTCACAGGGGAGCAATGTCCAAAAAACAGAAATGCATCCGATTTTCGTGAAATTGTTGTATGTTGTTGAGCTACAGAAATTTGCAGATACCCATTTTTTCGATTAACGGCAATTTTGACGTTATTAGGCCAATTTAGGTTTTTTGACAAGTGTGCGTTGGCGACTCTCATTCAGCAATAACTGCATAAGTTTTGTGAACATGATCTAGACACCTTTTCTTTGAAGTCTCATTCAAGTTTAAACTGACGTTGCCTGTGCCCGTTGAATGGTATCTGGAGAGTAGACCTCTAGTTGTACCTTGTGTCTGGACAATCATTGCTTGATGTGGACTGCACTTAGGGTTTGGGTAGTTTACTTTTGGTTCATAAAGCGAGAATAAATTTTAAGATATCTCGCATGTATATGCGTTGGATACAAAGAGGATATGGAATGAGTGTTTTTCTCATATAATATTTATGAAACCAGTCTAAGAATTTTCCGTTTTGGCGAGCCTCTGGTGAGCCCAAACGGAAAATTCGGACGAGTTTCAAAAATATTATATGAGAAATACACTCATTTCATATTCTATTTATCATATGACACACACACGCACAAATTAGCCAGTATTACCTTTTAACCCATCACCTTACTTGAGTTGCAGACAGCACTTGAAAAAAACATCCTCGTATAACTATAATTTTTCATTTTTTGCTTCCAAAACATAGGTTATGACCCCTCATTGGAACGAGCTCGTTCCAATGAAGGGTCATAACCTATGTTTTGAAAGCAAAAAGTGAAAATATAAAAAAAAACCACGAATGGCGTTTTTCTTGTTGGTAAAAGATTAATACAATATAACCCACCCTAAATAGGACAGATAACGTAAATTCTCCCTACTGAAGTTATGCAAATGTGACCCAGTTGTATTTTGTTTAGCCAATCAAATTGGCCAGTTTTGAAATTGGCCAATGAAAGCTCCCAACTCTAATTATGCAAATTATGAAAATGTGGCCCAGTTGTATTTTGTTTAGCCAACCAAATTGTCTAGTTTTGAAATTGATCAATGAAATTGGCGGAAGGTTTTATTTCTCTCTGATTAATATGAAAACAAAATATCAAATGTTTTAAAGTGAACAAAACGGACGAGTCATATGATAAATGCAGATGGCAATCGATTTCATGGCATGAGTTAAAACAAAAACAAACAAAAAACAGAAAAACAATGATATTGTACAAAACATCAAATGCTTCAAAGGGTAATTTAAAATGGCGTGTCAGTCTTTGTTTGTAAATTATGGTAATACTGTCTGTGTTCTAAATATCAAACTAATTATTGTTTACGGAAGTCATCTCATAAACATGGCAATGTATTGCTTCAGGCCACGTATACTTACTGCCCTCTTTTCTCTTCAGAGTCTCACTACCACGCTGCTCAAGACTTTCAGTGATGGGTTGGTAGTGAAATTTTGTATGTGTTTTTTTATATTTTTACATTAAAAACTACATGAAGTCATTTTAGCAATACAATATGTACAGAAAAAAACAAAAAAAAACATTGTTACCTCCATCCACCCCCTGCCTTTTCATCAGAAAGTCGAAATTGGTCAAAACTGGCGGAAAATTTCGATGTCTGTTTTTCCGCGTCAATGGCTTGTTTTTGAACGAATTCCTGCTCCCCGTTAGAAATTAGAACGCAAATCGCCCGTTTTCTCGATTTTTCAGCTCTGAAAAATGTCCCACTTTTGTAAGAATTGTTTAGCCCTTTTATAAGAGGTGCCCACTTGTGTAAGAATGTTTCAGCGCTTTTGTAATAATTTCTTCTTCTGACCGGGAAACTTCATTTGAAATTAGCAAAAACTGGCAGAAAATTTCGACGTCTGTGTTTCCGCGTCAGTGGCTTGTTTTTGAACCAATTCGCGCTCCCAATTAGGAATTAGAATGCAAATCGCCCATTTTCTCGATTTTTTTCAGTTATGTAAAATGTCCCACTTTTGTAAGAATTTTTTAGCCCTTTTGTAAGAGTTCCCCACTTTTGTAATAGTTTTTTAGCCCTTTTGTCATAATTTCTTCTTCTGGCCGGGAAACATCATTTTAATGAGTTTCGAAGTTTTTTTCATGTCATTTGATTGATACCTGACCAGAGGGTTTGAGTTGGATACAGAGAATTTTCATCAGAAAATCGCCCTTGGCCAAAACTGGCTGAAAATTTCGATGTCTGTTTTTCCCTGCTCCCTATTAGGAATTAGAACGGAAGTCGCGCGTTTTCTCGATTTTTCATCAATGAAAAAGTCCCACTTTTGTAATATTTTTTTACCCCTTTTGTAAGATGTCACCAGTTTTGTAAGAATTTTTTAGCCCCATTGTAAGAGATCACAACCTTTTTTTAGACCTTTTTTTACTTTTTATAGGCGACGACGAGTTTCGCACTCCCCATTAGGAATTAGAACGAAAATCGTGCGTTTTCGCGATTTTTCATCCATGTAAAATTGGAATTTTTTGTAATAGGTTTTGTGCCCTTGTGTAAAAGGTCCCAACTTTTGTATTAGCGTTTTGGTTGTTTTGTAATAATTAGTTTCTTAATGACCTGAAAACATGGTTTGAATAAGTTTCAAATTTTTATCATAGCATGTGTCTTCTTTCCCAATGATTTCTCGTTCTTAATACCGACTTCTGGTGGAATTTGGATATTTCACCCTTACGTCAAGTGGGAGTGCTTCAGAAGGTAATTTGTGTCGAAATGGTCGATATTATACAAAACTGCCAGGTGTGTTGCTTTTGAGAATAAGGGTGCGCTCACACACTGCGAGAACATTGCAGCGGCGATTAAGTTGTTTCTGAACTATTCATGAAAAAGATCAGGTTGTGGTAATAAAATACCCAGTTGGGGACATCTGCCGAATACCTACCAGAATGAAGTGACTCGTTTTCGTCACTGACTCAAACGTTTACATTATCTTATGGTTGTGAACAACCGATCGGCTTGATTTCCAGTGATATTGTCTTTTCTCATCCTTTATCATATGACTATGACATTTTTACCCTAAATATCACTACTGTTTGACGATGTTTTCCAAACTGTTGTATCACACCGGGTGAGATTTTTCCGGATCAAAAGTCCATATCACAATCTTACGGAAATCAAAAATCCATATCACACTCCCACGGAAATATCCGAGAGTTTCCGTGAATAGTTTTCGTAACTAGGGAAGTCGTTGTTGTTTCGTCTGCTATTTTGTAACCGGCTTTTCACCGCATATTAATTAAAATGGCAAATTTGTGTGAATTTGACATCGAAACAAGGTAATGTGATAAACATATCATCATAACAGTGTGTTGATCCGTGTCGTCGTATCACGTCGAGTTGAGGTGGCCAGATCTTCGGATCACGCGAGCTGCCTGGCAGCTCGTGTGATCCGAAAATCTGGCCACCTCAACTCGACGTGATACGACGACACGGATCAACACACTGTTATGATAGTATCTATTTATCTTGAAACTATCATGGAATGGTATCGTTTCTATAGAAGGAAGCGATGCTTTCACGATATGTTCGCTGCATACGTATTTTTCAAGTATATATGATCGCGAGCATACACGTTCAAAAATCGTAATGACTCGTTCCGCAGAAATGGTTCATGTCAGTGGTGCAGTTGTGCCCTTCCATCTGTTTTAAGGGGCTGATACGGAAACATACATTTAGGTTAATATCACATAGGGAGGTTTTAGACGTGGTTGTGGAGATGTAGGTAACTGGTCCGACAGATGGACGGACCAACGACGGAAGGACGATTCGGACGGCGACATGATTTTTTCCATACTCAAGTGTGGCTAAACATGAAAAACCGTGATGAGCCTATATTTTTGCACGTTGTGCATGTTCTGTATTTTCAACACCGACTATAAATTGTTTTGTGAGATGTATTTCATGGAGTGAAAAGGGGACGTTGAATTCTGTTCAATTACTGCCAAACAAATCTACTCTCACACTAACGCTCGTAATCCTTCTGACAATTATTTGTAGGTTGAAGAGATTACAGCCATTAATTGCCAGATTTTCTTGCAGTGCAAGTAGACGCACCCTTAATAGCGAATACTTCAATATGTAGTGCTGCCCGTTGATGGGTGAGGTCTGCCTTAGCTCCTCTGATGCGGTGCTGTAATTTTCTTTTCTTTCTTTCTTTAACGGTGCTGGGGGTTGCGAGGATTCACTTTCTCGAATGAAAAAGATAGCTGACTTTGAATGCGGTTTATGTTAAACAGACAAATAGGTGGAATTTATCGATGATTGTTTTTCAGTCTCAATGAATAGCGCATGTTTTGAAATAGAAGGATGGGGGAAGGTGTGTGTGGGGGGGGGGGGGGGATCAATCGTTAGAAAAACTTAACACCTGTTTGATCTTGATGAAAACTCTCTTCACATTTATTGTATTGTTCGATCGGCACAAATTATGTGTGAGAGAATCGATTCGATCTTCGACGTAACCCAACTCAAAATTTCCCGCACACAAAATTATAAAATCATCATTTTCATCATCATCACCATCATGGCAGTCGACGGAATTATCATCCTCATCAACAACGCCGTCGTCAACATCATTGCCCTCATTTTCTTTGGAAGATAAGGCATCGAGCCGTGTTCACTGGCGTGTTATTCGTTACAGTGCACTGGTCACACAGTGGTATATCTCCGTGGGGAGGACATTAGTCTCAAACACAGTACACTGAACTGTTGTGGATCTCTATAAATTCGTAATTGCACCGAAGACCCCAGGCGACGCGAAAGGGTCGAGTGCGCCCTCTCCTTTTTGCGGATTTGAAGGAAACAGGGTGCAGCTTTGTGCCGCAGGGAAAGAGCTTGGAACGCTTTAATTAATTGGAAAGAGGTGAGTATCCAGGCATCCCTGTATGCAAGGCTTAACTCTTAGCTATATTTATTTTATAATGGATAATTCGGCTGCCCAACTGACCCCACGAACATTTGCGGAGTGAATTTTATGTAGTTACCACTTCCCCTTGTGACAAAAATAAAATACGGTATAATTCAAAAATATGTACATTCAACAATAAATTAGAACGAGTTTTAAAAATTTACTCATTTCCGTTGCGTAATCTGACTCTGAATCGAAAATCTCAAGAGCTCAGGAAAAATGAGCTATAATTCCAGGCCCTAAGTTACTCCAGAACTTAAAAGAGTGACTTTCATTGTATTTATATTGAAACTTGATTCTCGTTGAATTTCTAGATGTTTTGTGCAATAGTAACAGCAAATATCATGTAAGTAATCATCTTGCCAGTTTTGTAATGTAAACCGGCCTCTTGGTTGACGGGACTTGTAAACTGACATAAACTAGCTCAAATCACACCAGAGACCTTATAAAACGATTCTTAGCAAAAACGGGGAGCTGAAAGTTTTAGAAAAATACAGTTGCTAACTTGTTTGCTGGAGATCACAAGTTCCCAAAAAAATCTTAAACATTTAAATCCAATTTGTTTACTCCGAAACATGCGATATATAACTCAGCAAACTAAAAACAAGCGGAGAAAGGAAAACTTATCGAGGATCGGACAAATTGCTATAAAACACAGAGTTATCCTTTACAAAGACCACGTTAAATATGGTGGGAAATCATAGGATTAGGAAATGTGCTCATCAACCAAAATATATAATTCTCAATTAAAGGTTAACAACGAGGAAAAATGATATAGGTGATATAGGGTCTGAGGAGAGAGGTAGGAAAGAGAATAAATTGGCAGAACGGCATTCGCGTTCAAACTGTCATTTTTATCGCACGGGATCGATTTGGATGGAAGGATAATATTGAACGCGAAGCCGAAGGCTACGCGTTCAATATTATCCTTCCGCTGAAATCGATCGAGTGCGGTTAAACATGACACTTCGAACGCGTATGCTGTTCTGTATTTATTGCATGCCTACAATTTACTACAAAAACATTAAAAACACAAATATTGCCAAACTGACCAAAGTATAAAAAACGAAATAGTTAAATAGTCCGTGCACGTGATCCGCATTGTTTAAGGGCAATGCAAGAAAATATTGTTCGCTGCGTTTTTCGCAGAAATTGAGGTGACATGGTCAAATTTTTTTTGTAATCCGTGCACACAAAAATAAAAAATAAAATCCGTTTTTTATGCGTTTTTCTCAGTTTTTTGACGAAAAGGCACAGGAACTGAAAATAGAAGGGGAATCCTGTATATTGTGGGGGTGGGGGTGGGGGCACAATCACTTCATCTAGTTCTAACGTGTTTTGCTCGACAAGGTTTCCCGCGCAGAGAGAGAGAGAGGGGGAAGAGAGAGACTAATACAACACTACACGTAATCACAGTCCCAATCCCAATACTAATTTCAAACCCAATCCGGATTCTGATCACCCCGTCCCCTCCTATGCCACTTCATCTCCCCTCTCCTTCCCCTAAACCCTATGACCATCTCACACCTACTCCTTCCAATCCTCCTCCAGCCCTCCTCATCCTCATAATATTTTATCCGAGCGCCTCAACCACCTCCAAAACACGTAATCCCAAACCCCCCACCTCCTCCACCACCATCATATCATCCAGTACTACACTCTTATAGTATTTTGCGACTGCTTTCTCTCCACAATCACATCAATACTGCTATCCGTGCGCCGAGGTCAGATGACGTAGGTTAAAAATACAGGACAGACACATGATCTACGATAAAAGTTTGTTTTTGGAGGGGGTGAGAGGGGTGGGGGTGAGAGGTGGGGGTGAGAGGTGGGGGAGTGGATGCGAGGCTGTCCGCCTGCCCTGGACATCCAGATTCGAATGTCATCCGTACAGCTAGTTGGTCACATTCAACCATCGTTAGACTGACTCTCGTGAAACTCTTCTCCAGCTTCAAAATTCCCAACAACTAGCGCCGGCATGTGCACGTAACAATGCGTATCACCAAGATGATGACGTCAAACGATAGCAGGTTACCAGTATTACCAGGAGGTATAGTCAGATGATGGAGTCCACCAAATGAGTTCCACGACGGGTACCACTCCTGCCCAGCCCCAGCCCCAGCCCCCCCCCCCCCCCCACACACAAATGTGGACCGATCGGCCTGTACATAATTATCAGTCAATCCTTTTCCAATTCTTGGAAATGCGGGGAAAATGTTACAAACGGCACAGCAACAACGTTCCTAGCCACCCCAGGCGTCCTTGGGCAAAAGTGGGAACCTCTTACAAAATGGCTAAAACATTCTTATAAAAGTGGTGACCTCTTACAAAAGGGCTAAAAAATCTTACAAAAGTGGGGACCTCTTACAAAAGAGCAAATTATTACAAAAGTGGGCGCCACATTCGTTGCTTCATTGTCGAAGTGTGGACCGAGTACGACAGTCAGTAGTCCTCGAATTAGACCAGGACCCAATACTATAAATCTTTTACGATTGTATTTTCTAGAAATGTATTTTTTACCTATTAAAATAACTGACTAAAATCAATCATTAGCATTTCAACTGAAAATGCGACTGCCTTATTTTAACCCATTTAAAGTCACAATTAGAAAATACGATTCTAGACAATACAATTGAAAAGGTTTTATAGTACTGCCATCGGTAGGCAAGGCACATCACTGACTGTTAAACTGTTACAAAATACCATCGAAACTGACCACCAATATGGAAGCCCATTGGACATTTTTGCTCAAATGTAATTAAGTTTGCATGAATTTATAAAAACGAAACCAAAGATGGAGTTTCGTTGTTCATTTTTATTGCAGTTTCACTATCACAGATGGAATTCACTTTTCTATGTAGTGCAGTGCATCCACTGCATTGCAGATGGCGCCTTGTTGCCCATCCCTGAGATGTGTGTTCATTTGACTTCGAGACTCATATATGTTTATATCTTACCTCCTACAAGTATCTGGGAATTTCATTGGTTCAAAGACGTCACATGCAGACTGCATATAAAACCATATACTCCCTGTCAACATCAATATACGCTGACAGCTATGGGTAATCTCCCCTTTGTTCATTGATTATTAAAAATGTCGGCAGCCGATAAACGCTTCAAGTTGAAAGATTGGGTGTTGGAAGCCCATATTTGGTCTGAAGTGCAAGTTAGGCAACTTAAAAGGCTTCATATTCTGTGGATGTGTGTCATGTTACCTTCGAAATGAAACTGTTTGGTATGTATGAATTGGCCTTGTTACAATTTATGGGAGAGTGCCTGTACTCTCCCATGAATTGTAACAAGGCAAGGACACGTGAACACATTGTGAGAATTCTCTCATTTAATTTTGATCGCTGTTGTTATTAGTTCTGTGCATCGATGCAGCAGTCGGTAAGATATATTCATTACACGGTTTGTTGGTGGCCTAATGTGATATATATGGTGTCATTTAATTCCATATTGGACTCGAGCTTCGCTCTCGTCCAATATGAAATTAACTGAGACCATATATACCACATTAGGCCACCATCAAACTGTGTAACTAATAATATACGACGGCATTATCCCGGAGAAGAATATTTTCGAAATAGAATACAGGAATTGTCGTATCATTGTTCCACAAAAATTAACGGGTTGAGTTCATTCTGTTTTACGATATTCGAACCTGTCTTTTCGAGTATGTTCTGCTGAACAGGAGGTTTGTTATCGAGATATCTGGGCGCAATCAGCATAAAGTGTGTGCTTTGTACGGTCAACTGACTTTATCTCTAGCGAAGACAGAGAAAGCATATATGGTTTTACACGACACTGGGTCAATGGTATTCGAACATAATCTTTCAACAACAAAAACAAAATAACAGAACAGAACAAGATGGAATGGTTAAAACCGGTCTGACACAACCCAAAAAGAAACAGTAACGTTAAAACATATATTACTTAAAACCAACACTTACTAACATGTATTGTGTTCTCACCAGAGCGAAATTAATTAATTATTTATACTGGAAATAAAAGGTTTCTCAAATATTGAACTTGTCACTCACTACCCACAGGGCGAGAATCGTTATACAGGGAACCCCAGGTGACAGAAACGGAACACACTAATGAGACATGTAATTTTAATCAATGGAGGCTTTTGTCAGAATACATATCTTTCGTCAAAAGCACTTGAACGAATGAATACTGTTGTCCGCCAAATTTCTAAACGAGCACTTCGAAATAGTGTCATTCAAAACAGCCACAACCAGCTAGGCTCCAAATCACTACCCGAAGGACCCAACAATTACATTATTGAATACATTATTGAATAACTTTTCGCAGAATAACGATCGCTGATGACAGCGTTTTGCATCAAAATAGGCACGTTTTTTTTCGCCTCAGAAAAGCGGACGTATCAATAAAGTAATGCCAAAGCATTGCCTCTCAAATGCTATTTGCATTGGTTTAGAGGCCCAACATGGAAATCGTTCTGTCATACGTTTTATCCAATTAAGTATAAAATCCATCTTCGTATGATGATGGTTTGCAACCGCTGGCAGGCCCTATATATAACAACATAATTATGTAACCATTCGTCTGCAGTTATAATTCGGCACCCTAAACGTTAATAAGCCCAAGGGCTGTTCAACATCGATGCAGGGCCGCTCACGAACCATTATGCCCGACAACAATCATGTTATTACTATTATTACCACTCCCTGTTACAGCTAACCGCACGAGAGAATTGCTGGAAGAAATAATCAGTAAGTCGGTTCGATATTTCTGTTTCGATCGCGCGTTCGACTTCCGTTCGGAAATACAAAGGACTTCATCCCAATGGGAGTAATTCATTAGAACATGGAATCTAAAAATAGCCGGGCCGCGGGCCGCTAATGGCTATTTATACCATTATCCGCCCGCGGCCCGGCTTCGTCGAATGACGTCCCTGAAATGGAGTTTTAACAGCCCTCCAAAATCATGTTAATCTACTAGCAACTTATAGATTTAGTGGTAATAATATATGTTATCTCGGGCAACATCCAGGGTACATGGAGATTTAATACCTGGATGTCGGTTTTCAACCATGAGGCGCAAGCCGAATGGTTGAAAAGGAGACATCAGGTATTAAATCTCCATGTACCCTGGATGTTGCCCGAGATAACGATTTTGTCCCACCTCGTAACACAGAAATAATGCCGAGATGTAAAATATGATCACACATTAAGACTCAGGCGACGAAGTTCAAACCCCACACTGAGCCTCAGGTCTTGAACCAAACAGCGAAAAACAAACGTCACAGCAAAACTATAAATAGACCGTGTCTATTTCCGAATCGTTGTTTATAAACCAGGTCACACATGGATGATGGAGAAGTTTTTCACTTTGGTGAATTTGAATTCGTTGAAAAAGTTGTAAAAGCGTGTAAATTCAGCCTTCCAGAGTGTATTGCTTTTTCTATGGAACAAGCTTCAGCATGTGTTGTGCTGTGTGTTTTATTCATGTCTTTGGGGGAATAGCTTAAATATTCATTTAAAACGACGCTGAACATGGAACATGGAAGGTGACATTTTGAATTTCGGGAACAATGTCTCACAATTTCAGACTCCACTTGGGTTTAGACTTGAAGATTTTGAATTGAGCCACAGTCATTGAATTTTGTAAGAGGTAGGTGGAATTAATAGCATACATTTCTATCCTGACCATCGGAAACCGCAAAATAAATTATGAAGTGCGACGAGATTTAAATTTTAAAGCCCTGGTAATGTTAATTTGTTGTTGACACCAAGTCTTACACTGACTGTGCCAGTATTTTGCCCGCCGTGGATTTCCTACTTTTACCTCAGTTTGAAAAAAAAATACTTTATGGCGGGACAAGCGAAGCGAGAGATTGACATTTTGAATTCTGCTTTATCGAAGATAAACAGATGAGTTGCCCTCCTTGAAGTTCTCACCCCGCCAAACGCAAAAGTATATTTGCGAACCCAACTCAGTCTGTTCAGTTCTCATCGAATACGACAGCCAACAAGTGCTTCTACTCATAGAGCTGCAACGATGTTTTTAATTTGTATTAGTATTCACCACAATACGACAATAAGTTGGATATAACTTAACAATTCTAATAGGAGTTTCTGCAATCGATGTAACCCAGTCGGGGTCAAAGGTTTTTTTTATCACCTGGATGTTTCTCGAGTGACAAACGGGGAACAACGGCGCGCGCTCTTATCACCCGCATGTTTGAAGATAGCCGATACCATGGCTATTTGTTTCGGTCACGTTGACCAATGAGAAGACGCGATGCATACTGATACAGTGACAATCAGACTTAAATCACTCCTAGAAAGTAGAATAAGCGTTTTATCCACTCGGCTTGAGAAAAAAAACGACACTTTCTATCGCAAACACACGGATGGGCAGTACTATCCTTGCAAGCGATTGCTTGATTGAGAGCAACACACATCGTCAAAGTTGATTGAATTTACCCTGCTTTTTCAGTCAAATTATTACTAGCTATTCTTAAATTTTATTTTAAATATTCAATTGTAGGTATTTTCATCATGATAAGTCATCGCGCGCAGTTGAGAGTACCGCAAAACTTCGTCTGTTTGAATGAAACATCGCGAAGCGTGAATGTATCGAAGTCGGCAAATGGCGTCATGTCAAAGGTCATGTTGGATGAACTTTAAACCTATTGGTGTAGTTTTTTTAACCGCAGTAGACGCTTTACACCGGTTGTGTGGTTAAAAGCTAAAATTTAATATACAGGCTTTTCACGGGTAGTAAGATGGGCGAGCATGGTATAAACCTGTATTAACGAGTTCAGCCGCGGCGTGACCGCATAAAGCGAAACAGACTGTTTTTTATTGGCACTGACTTACACAACCAGATAATATATCAAACATTCGCCCAGTTATGTAGGGAACCAGTTATGTAGGGAACCAGTTATGTAGGGAACGCGACGTTGTTATGACCTGGAACCAGTCTAGCACTTAACCCTTTACCCAACACAGTCGATATCAAAATTTATTATTTTAAAGATTATTTCTTCACATTTTTTCAAAACGTTTCACCAAAACCATATAATTTGACCCATCATCAGGGATGTGGCTAGAGGGTTTCAGCTTGGGGGGGGGGGGGGGTGTGCAACGTTAAGTTAAGCAACGTCGAGCGCGGTTAGTAGTTGGATGGGTGATTGATTCGCGCTCCCGCGTTGTGTCCTTGGGCAAGGCACTTAATCCCGATTGCCTACATGGGGGCACGATGACGCTGTGTACTAAGGCGTACTGCACGTCGATAGTGCGCATGTCTTCAACCAATCTAACCCTGCCTCTGCCGCGGTGCAGAGTTCAGAGTTACGATGTTGGAGAGCTGACAGCTGCTCGTCGTTGCTCAGCGGTTCTCTCCGGGTACTCTGGCTTTCTCCACCCGTAAAACTGTCACAGTCACCATAAGCCATTGTGCATAAGTATGTGACCTTAAACACCAATAAATAAATAATCGCCCGCATCTGCCCGCGTAATATGCAAATACAGCTGCTGAAAAAATATTATTTTTCGAAAAATTTCAACAAAACCATATCATGTGACCCCTCTCGTCGAGCTCGTTCCAAAGAAGGGTCACAAGGTTTTGTTGAATTTTTTTTTTAATTTTTAAAAAATGATATTTAAAACCAGTGTTTGACCACCGAGGTGGTATTAGTCCCCTGCGGCGCTTTTGTGACATAAGGTGTTTTTGTCACAGAGGACACTTGAGTATATAAGCATCTTGGATTTTGAAAAAAAAAATATTGAGCGTGCATAATCCCCTCACAACCCTTTATCCATGTACCATATATGAAAGACGTAGCTTGAACCATGTTGGAGGGAGGGGGTGGTAACACAAAATAGAGAAAAAAGCTTAAAAAACAACAAAAATGGTCGCCATTCTGCCATCTTGGATTTTGAAAAATAAATATTGACTGTGCATCATCCCCTCAGAACCATTTATCGATGTACCACATATGAAAGGTGTAGCTTGAAGCATGTTGGAGGGAGAGGTGGTAACATAAAAAACAGACAGACAGACGGACGGACAGACAGACAGATGTTAGATTTTGAAAAAAAAATATTGAGCGTGCATAATCCCCTCACAACCCTTTTATCCATGTGCCATATATTAAAAGTGTAGATTGAACCATGTTTGAGGGAGCAGTGGTAACATAAAATAGAGAAAAAAGCTTAAAAAACACAACAGAAATGGTTGCCATGGCGCCATCTTGAATTCAGAAAAAAAAATATTGAACGTGCAACATCCCATTACAACCCTTTATCCATGTGCCAGATATAAAACATGTAGCTTGAACCATGTTGGAGTGAGGGGTGGTAACACAAAATAGAGAAAAAAGCTTTAAAAAAACACAACAAAAATGGCCGCCATCTTGGATTTTGAAAAAAAAATTTTGAACGTGCATCATCCCCTCCCATCCCTCTATCCATGTGCCAAATATGCAAAGTGTAGCGTGAACCATGTTGGTGGGAGGGGTGGTAACATGAAAATAGAGAAACAAAAGCTTAAAAAACACAACAAAAATGGCCGCCATTCCGCCATCTTGGATTTTGGAGAAAAAAAATTTGAGCGTGCATCATCCCCTAAGAACCATTTATCCATGTACCAAATATGAAAGGTGTAGCTTAAAGCATGTTGGAGGGAGAGGTGGTAACATAAAAAAACATACAGACACACGGACGGACGGACGGGCAGACGGGCGGAGTGCAATCCCGTAGGGGACTAATAATGAATTTTGAAATCGTCTGTGTTGGGTAAAGGGTTATGAACCCTTCTGAAAATTTTCACTAGTCCTGAAATAAAAAAGCATCATTTATAATGTGTCTGGGTCAGAAAATTTACCGGATTGATGTTAGAGTCGAAATTTAGAGGCCATGTCAATTTTAGAGTAGGAAATTTGAAACTCAAATTTCCAGATGGAAATAAAAGATCAAAATTTCTCATCATTAGTGGGAATGTTAATATTTTTCATGAACAATGTTAATTTATTGAATTTCCAACCATTTGATTTTTGACCTCGGAGTTTCCAACTATTGAAAAAAAATACTCCTAGCTGGGGGATGACCCCCCCCACACACACACACACACACACACACCCTCCCCCTGTTGCCACATCCCTGCCCCTCATTGGTAAGATCTCAGTGTGCTCGTTCCAAAGATGGTTCATACGATTGAGTTTTGTGGTATGTTTATGAAAAATAAGTTTTTCAATTGCGGGATTTACATATCACGCCGGCAGAAAGGGCGATTCTTTGTGCAAAGGGTTAAATGGGCCGTCAACTACGTTTGTATTCACTTGTCTGCAATGTTCGATTTTCCAACCGAACTGATATACTACAGACAACTGAATTTACAAATACCCATAAAGATTCAATTTCTTCGATTCACCGGTGGACATGTTGCTCAATGGAGAGTTGATTTGACCGACTTCTTGAAGAGTTTATCATCAGAAACGAAGAAGCAGCACAGCTGTAGTTTTATAACTACGCCATGTAATTCTACTGGATGTGTTAATATCTTGATATATATATATATATATATATGTAACGATCGCTCA
This sequence comes from Pictodentalium vernedei, assembly GCA_031216915.1. Lineage (NCBI taxonomy): Eukaryota > Metazoa > Mollusca > Scaphopoda > Dentaliida > Dentaliidae > Pictodentalium > Pictodentalium vernedei. Next base: position 55,731,746 of record CM062292.1, read on the forward strand.
AAATTGTATGAGAGAATGCAAAACCATTTGAGTAGAATAAAACTTGAGGTTATGTATGAACAGATACTACATCATTTTCTGACCGAAAACCACAATATGAACAATTTTAAGATTATTGGGATTGAACAAATTAATCAACAAAATACAGCTTACAGGAGGAGTCGTGAAGCATTTTGGGTTAACTAACTTCAAACACTAGAACCCAATGGGCTCAATAGACAAGACTGATTCCAAATATTCTCAGTTATAAACATGCTGAATGTGGGGTGGGGGGATATAAATTAGTGTATAGAGCAATTACACCTAAAAGCGCGTTGGTGTTGAACATAGCGTGTATATGTTGTGAGATCATTGTGTATATGTCAGTGCGAACATGATGCCCATGTGTGTGAGTGTGTGTGGGGGGGGGGGGGGGGCGGGTGGTTGGGGTTTTTTTTAACCCTACACACTAAAAACAAAAGTGTTAAAAGGTGTTAAACCCATTCTAACTCTTAGGGTTTGATTTTAACACTCAAAGTGCAATGCTTTAAGCACTTAGATATTACAATCGTCAGACATCTGAAACTTGAATGGATGGCACTTCCCATGTGTCTATCATTGGTGGTTCTTCCAGAATCGTCCATAATTTGATTTGCGCTTGCTGGGTACATAATTAAAAGGACACAACGCAGATGACGCGGATCAGGCTCGAGAGTTCGAGGATGATCCGTGTCATCTGCGTTGTTTCCTTTTAAGTGTCGCGACATTACACTTGTCAAGTGGTATTATTGTAACACCTGTCAAGTTCTGGGATATCTGTACTTGAACAAAGTGCTAGTTCAGCACTTAGTAAGAGTTAAATACAGCACTTCAAGTGTAGTTTTTAACACTTTAGTTTTAGCGTGTAGCATACAATTGTCAGTGTAGATATTATAGCAGGGGCTACATTCAAATCAGTGGCAGGTGGCATATATATGCTGCAATAGTGGGTGTGGACAAGACATTTACACACACTGGATGGTTCGGCGGGGGGGGGGGGGTGGCTTTATTATTACACAAGGAAGGTATAAAAAGATTCTATGTTTCATCAGCCGTACTGATGTCTGATTGACGCGGATTTGGTATTGGGTCGGGGATATGGGGGCGCGCCTTTGAACGATTTTGGCCAAGGTGTGGTTGGATGGATGTTTGAATACGGTTTACGAACTTACTTGCCTCTGTTACCAGGGCGAGGTTTTATCAATAGTGTGTAATTCATATTTGCGTTTTGCATAATAACGCGGAACATATCTTTACTTGTTGCCACCCAAGGAAGTATTATACAGTATTTTTGGCATACTTTACACTTGAATACAAAGAGCAAAGTGAAGCGCGGAACATATCTTCACTTGTTGCCACCCAAGGAAGATATGATACGGTTATTTTGCGCGTAATAGACTCGGATACGAAGAACAACATGAAACGGGGAACATATCTCTTTATCATCCAAGGAAGATATGATACGGTGATTTTGCAAGCCATACACTTGAATATGGAGAACAACGCGTTTGATCAATTCGGGCCAAGGAATGGTTGAATATGTGAATATTGTATGCGAACTCGCTTCTGCCTTTGTTACCAGGGCGAGGTTGAGACAAATGATTGAATGCTCCTAATTCTAATGCAGAGAACAAATTTTGCGCATAATAACGCAGAATATATCTTCACTTGTTACCACCCAAGGAAGATATTATATGGTATTGTTTATCAATAATTTACACTTAAATACAGTGAACAACGTGAAATGCGGAGCATATCCTTACTTGTTGCCACCCAAGGAAGATATGAAACGGCGATTTTATAAATGCGTTCGTGATTAGGAGCTAGGCGGCCACTTACCAAATAATAAATCGACCTGTAATTGAACGCGTATCTCGATCAGTTTTATAATTCCCATTTAATGATTAGGATAAGCGTGACGCTAAGTTGTACGTTCCCATGACTCGATACACATTGGTATGGCACTTACGTAACGGAATAAGAATTAGTCAAAAATGAAAGCCGCTTATAAGGAAGTAATCTACCGAGCTTAACTGCAAATTGACGAAATTATATATTATGTGCGTGCGTGCGTGCGTGCGTGCGTGCGTGCGTGCGTGCGTGCGTGGTGCGTGCGTGCGTGCGTGGTGCGTGCGTGCGTGCGTGGTGCGTGCGTGCGTGCGTGCGTGCGTGCGTGCGTGCGTGCGTGCGTGCGTGCGTGCGTGCGTGCGTGCGTGCGTGCGTGCGTGCGTGCGTGTGATTAGAATAACACCATATTACATCCACGGTAGTAGTATGTAATGTGGTTTTCACCCCCATTCGGCAGGATCTCATTGCAGGATCTCATGTGACGTCATAGTCACGTGACCTAGTGCCGCCATGTCGTGTTGTCATGGTAACCCGCGTGAGCGACCATCTTGTGACGTCATCTCCATAGTGATACGTGGTGTTAGTGCGCATGCGCAGCGCGTGTTGTTAGGGTGATACGTGTTTCCGTCGTCCATTTTGTATACTGGAGGTCGCCATCTTGGTTTCTATGGTAGCACGTGATTGCTATGTTACCCAATTGTTCTGCAATGGTACGGGGTATGTTCGGAGGGTGTGTTCAATTGTAGAAGAGTAAATCTAATTACCACAAACAATCCGACAATCCTTCCAAATCACCAAAATCCACCCGAACTTTTACTATTTCGAATTCTTTCAGAATTCTCTGCTTTTATCTATATATGCAATAGTTATCGTTTATCTGGCCATGTTCCTTTATTCTAGAGTATACTCCAGTAGCGTAGAAGAGCCTATCAACTGGAACAGTTTACCTTATTATTGCTATATTTAGCTATTTCTGGTCTATTCTTGTTAGTTCTGACCCTATTCCAAGTCCTCTTGTTGTTTCATTTATATAATTTACCAATTAGATTGCTTGATTTCCCATAACCTGTACTTAATCGTACAGAGTTATCTCCCTTCTGTATAACAAAAAACTATATCCAATGGCCATATCCCATGGAATCCCATTTTTTGCAAAACACCTGTGGCTATGGAATTCCTTTTTTGTCGTATGAGGCCATGAGGGCTATGTAAAAGCCCCCAATGAGTCCTCATTTATTATCCCTCATACCCTCAGTGAATTTTGAGGTTATGAGGACTTGAAAAATCCCTCAATGAGGTATAATTTACTACGACTCTTATCCTCATTTCAGTATTTAACAGGTATATCCTATGGAATCCCATTTTGGAAAACGCCCGTGGAATCCCTTTTTGTCGTATGAGGCCATGAGGGCTATGTAAAAGCCCTCAATGAATCCTCATTTACTATCCCTCAAAGCCTCATTGAATTTTGAGGTTATGAGGACCATTACAAATCCCTCAATGAGGCATAATTTACTACGACTCTTAGCCTCATCTCGGTATTTGAGGATACCCATGGCCTGGTATTGTATTATTCGGGGATACCTATCGAGGATACCTTTTATAGGATACTTATCTGAGGATACTATATAGGCTGTTCGTATCCCTATAGGTCTCTTGCTGGCCCTTAGTACTATTAATCCACCTGATGCTTTATGCTATCCTATGACTGGTATAGGTAGTATGCAATGCTAGGCATAGGGGTATTGTGGGTAGGGGTACTGCCTGGTAGTTTAGAACGGTACTATAGTATGGGCGGTATATACACTTATAGGCCCCTGTTAGTGCCTATTACTATTAACCAACCGATTGTTTTGTTTTATTATATGGCTGGTATATGTAGTACGTTATGGTAGACCTAGTGATTTTGTGGGGGTGGGGGTAATGCTTGGTAGTTTAGAACGGTAGTATAGCATAGGCTGTACATATCCCTGTAGGTCTCTTGCTGGCCCTTGGTACTACTGATCCACCAGATGCTTCTTATTATTGAGCGGTATTCTGGGTCGGGGTCAATGCCTGGTAATACAGAACAGCAGCAGAGTATGGTTGGTATACTTCCCTATATTTCCCTATAGGTCCCATTCTAACCGTTCATAGTATTAACCTACCAAATGCTTTGTATCATCCTGTTACTGGGAAGGTGGTACGTAATACCAGTAGTTCCTAGGATAAGAGTCGTAGTAAATTAGACCTCATTGAGGGATTTTTAATACGACTCTTATCCTCATTTCAGAAAAAGGGGTGCCGAAGGCCATATGCTTTTCAAAAAAAGGGGTGCCGAAATTGGGGTGCCGGGGATATTGCCATTGAAATAGGTTTTTATTATATAGAAGGGAGATAACTCTGTACGATTAAGTACAGGTTATGGGAAATCAAGCAATCTAATTGGTTAATTATAATTTATATAAATGATCTAGATAAATGAAATAACAAGAGTACTCGAAATAAGGTAGGAACTACTGGTATTACGTACCACCTTACCAGTAACAGGATGATACAAAGCATTTGGTAGGTTAATACTATGAACGGTTAGAATGGGACCTATAGGGAAATATAGGGAAATATACCAACCATACTCTGCTGCCGTTCTGTATTACCAGGCATTGACCCCGACCCAGAATACCGCTCAATAATAAGAAGCATCTGGTGGATCAGTAGTACCAAGGGCCAGCAAGAGACCTACAGGGATATGTACAGCCTATGCTATACTACCGTTCTAAACTACCAAGCATTACCCCCACCCCCACAAAATCACTAGGTCTACCATAACGTACTACATATACCAGCCATATAATAAAACAAAGCAATCGGTTGGTTAATAGTACCAAGCACTAACAGGGGCCTATAAGTGTATATACCGCCCATACTATAGTACCGTTCTAAACTATCAGGCAGTACCCCTACCCACAATAACCCTATGCCTAGAATTGCATACTACCTATACCAGTCATAGGATAGCATAAAGCATCAGGTGGATTAATAGTACTAAGGGCCAGCAAGAGACCTATAGGGATATGAACAGCCTATATAGTATCCTCAGATAAGTATCCTATAAAAGGTATCCTCGATAGGTATCCCCGAATAATACAATACCAGGCCATGGGTACCCTCAAATACCGAGATGAGGCTAAGAGTCGTAGTAAACTATGCCTCATTGAGGGATTTGTAATGGTCCTCATAACCTCAAAATTCAATGAGGCTATGAGGGATAGTAAATGAGGATTCATTGAGGGCTTTTACATAGCCCTCATGGCCTCATACGACAAAAAGGGATTCCACGGGCGTTTTCCAAAATGGGATTCCATAGGATATACCTGTTAAATACTGAAATGAGGATAAGAGTCGTAGTAAATTATACCTCACTGAGGGATTTTTCAAGGTCCTCATAACCTCAAAATTCAATGAGGGTATGAGGGATAATAAATGAGGACTCATTGAGGGCTTTTACATATCCCTCATTGCCTCATATGACAAAAAAGGAATTCCATAGCCACAGGTGTTTTGCAAAAAATGGGATTCCATGGGATATGGCCATTGGATATAGTCTTTTGTTATACAGAAGGGAGATAACTCTGTACGATTAAGTACAGGTTATGGGAAATCAAGCAATCTAATTGGTGAATTATATAAATGAAACAACACGAGGACTTGGAATAGGGTCAGAACTAACAAGAATAGACCAGAAATAGCTAAATATAGCAATAATAAGGTAAACTGTTCCAGTTGATAGGCTCTTCTACGCTACTGGAGTATACTCTAGAATAAAGGAACATGGCCAGATAAACGATAACTATTGCATATATACATAAAAGCAGAGAATTCTGAAAGAATTCGAAATAGTAAAAGTTCGGGTGGATTTTGGTGATTTGGAAGGATTTTCGGGTTGTTTGTGGTAATTAGATTTACTCTTCTACAATCAAACACACCCTCCGAACATACCCGTACCATTGCAGAACAATTGGGTAACATAGCAATCACGTGCTACCATAGAAACCAAGATGGCGACCTCCAGTATACAAAATGGACGACGGAAACACGTATCACCCTAACAACACGCGCTGCGCATGCGCACTAACACCACGTATCACTATGGAGATGACGTCACAAGATGGCCGCTCACGCGGGTTACCATGACAACACAACATGGCGGCACTGGGTCACGTGACTATGACGTCACATGAGATCCTGCAATGAGATCCTGCCGAATGGGGGTGAAAACCACATTACATACTACTCACGGTAGTCTGCGCACAAAAGCCACGGACGTTGGGTAAACAAACAGTCGATAATAACGCCAAATTCCTTATATCAATTATGGTGGATCATCAATTAAAGTGGCCTCTAATCTTTTTTTAATTTAATTTTGAAGTGTGAGGCTAATTGTTTTTCTCCGATTACTACAATTTGTATTTGGAATCTAATATTATTATGTGCGTGAAAATATTGCCCATCCGTGGAAAGTGACCAGTCTACGACAGCTGTACTGTATTAGGATCACATATTGCAATCATTGTGGTGTTTTGTTCCATCCATGTGATGTGTTATTTGTAGAGAGAGTTCTTCCTCTTATTTTAAAACTATATGAAAGCAATAATTTACTTACATTCCTAGTTACTGCACTGCATACTCACCTCTTCCAAATGGTCAGATATTGAGGATCCTTCTACTGGGTTAGGTATGTTGTATTTTAATCAACAATAATTATGTAATGTCAATAATCACAAATTGCATCCTTCGGATGTTAATTAGATTTTACGCAGGGAGCAAATAAAAAAGATACGAGGTTCGTGAGCAATTTTTGGCGTGTCACATCTCTACGTGGAAAATACTCCTCAGTCGTGTCCTTCTAACATCCCAATGAACTAAGATGCAATGGACTGTAGTTGTTAAAGAATGTGTAGGTCAAGGACTCCGAGTTTGTTGCTGACTGGCAAACATTTATTCTGAAACTAAATGAAGGATTGAAAAATCGTCTTATTCATCAGTGTCATTTACAGGGGATATGGAATGAGTGTTTTTCTCATACAATATTTATGAAACGAGTCTAAAAAATTCGGACGAGTTTCGTAAAAATTATATGAGAAAAACACTCATTTCATATTCTGTTTATCATATGACACACACAAGAACAAATTAGCCACTTAGTATGCCTTTTTAACCCATAACCTAACTTGAGTTGCAGACGGCACTTGGAAAAAACATCCTCGTATAACTAAAATTTTTCATTTTTTGCTTCCAAAACATAGGTTATGACCCCTCATTGGAACGAGCGCGACACGCTAGTTCCCATGAGGGGCCATAACCTATGTTTTGGAAGTAAAAACTGAAAATATAAAAAAAATGAATGGCGTTTTTCTTGTATTGCGCGAGACGGTAGGTAAAAGATTAATACAATATAACCCACCCTAAATAGGACAGATAACGAAAATTCTGACTATTGAAATTATGCAAATGTGACCCTGTTGTATTTTGTTTAGCCAACCAAATTGTCCAGTTTTGAAACTGACCAATGAAAGCTCCCAACTCTAATTATGCAAATTATGAAAATGTGACCCAGTTGTATTTTGTTCAGCCAATCAAATTGTCTAGTTTTGAAATTGACCAATGAAATTGACGGACGGCTTTATTTATCACTGATTAATATGAAAACAAAATATCAAATGTTTTAAAGTGAACAAAACGGACGAGTCATATGATAAAATGGCATACTAATTTGATTACCTTAATATTTGTATTCAGTTCCACATAAATTAGATCATCACCGCAAAGGAAACCGAACAACGATCCAGTGCCACATTCCCCGAAACACCCAATTTCCGGACGAACGCAACAGTAATACAAACCTTGCATGTGTCTTCTCGTGTTGATCGTAATAGTGATATAAATGAGCAATTTTAATCTTGAAAATGGCTTGACAGACTTTCCGATGTTAGTAAAAATCGGATGGCCTGTTCTGCAGGCGGATTTTGTTGTAGGTTGCATTCACGATTGATCAAATATATCGCAACACGACTATGTTTTAGTTGTTAGAGGTGACCGTACACATCTATGCATTATTGAAAGCTTATTAATTGTTAGAGTCAATCCGCGTGTATCATCCCCTGAGACTTTTAAAGACGTCCCCTTTTGTTATGCAGAATAGCATTCGATGCGACACGATTTCCAATTTTGGGGAACAACGCAAAATGTAGCCACCAAACATGTCGATTTACTTTTATCGGAGAGAAATACAAACGCCAACCGAGACTGAGTTCGATCGCACCCATAGAAACTGATAAGATGGAGAACGCCACGACATTCAAAAGAACTAAAATTTTATTATATGACTATGATATTTTTACCCTAATTTCCACTACCGTTTGTCGATTTTATCTAGACTGTCGGTTTACACCAGGTGAGATTGTCCGATATCAAAAATCCATATCACACTCCTACGGAAATTGCCGAGAATTTCCGTATGAATAACGTCGGACTATTTATGAGTTAAGAAAAGACTTCGTAAATAGGGAAGTCGTTGCCGTTGTTTACAAAGTTTCGTCTGCTATTTTTTATGTTCGGTTTTCAAGGGAATAAGTAAATAATCGAGGTAAGCAAATTAAGTTACTGTTAGTGTGTCAGTCATAATAATAAACCTATCATCATAACATTGTGTTGATCCGTGTCGTAGTATGATGTCTCGTTGAGGTGACCAGATTGTCGGATCACACTCGTGTGATCCGACAATCTGGCCACCTCAACTCGACGTGATACTACGACACGGATCAACAGACTGTTATGATAATATGTATATAAACACACTGTTATGATAATATGTATATATGAAGATTAAATTAATATTCATTATCGTTTCTGTGCCGCTGTGAGTGAAAAGCTTGGGGAACTATTTTGTTTTGAGGACGACTAATTTCGTCGCTGAAAGCGATTTGTTGGCTATAAGTTGATGGATTTTAAACTGTAATATTGTCACTTTCGGAGCAATTACTTTGCCTTCATTTTGGATTAAAACGTTAAGATATTTTAGTATAGGAAACAGAATTGATAAAAGGAATATGGTACCTAATATCTTTTTTTGAGTGGCACCATGATTGTTTCATGAGTGGCCTGCAAGTTGAATGTAAATTTTGAACGAACCACAAAGGATGTGTATATTTCACCTCCTTGGCATTCATAAAATATTTACTGTATCCACTCAGAAACCATAGGAATACTCTATAGAGAAGGCTCCTAACAATTTCAACCATGAGGTCGTGAATAGTATCGTGTTATAGAATATTATTAACAACAAAGTGGTGAATATCTTTTATACTTGAAGGATGTCTTGACCTCTCCGCCATGTGTTGAGTATCAGTGAATGGATAAATTTCTGTATCACAAAAATTGATACACACCGAGTTCAAAGGATTCAATAGATACACAGAACGTTGTGATGCATAAATGCGTTCGTCTGTACGGTACGAAGGGGAGTTAAAACGAGACGCACAGCCTCTAGTCAGGGATGTGGCGACAGGGGAGTGAGGGTGTCTCACCCCCCACCCACCCCCCAGCTAGGAGTATTTTTTTTTTTCAATAGTTGGAAATTCCGAGGTAAAAAATCAAATGGTTGGAAATTCAATAAATTAACATTGTTCATGAAAAATATTAAAATTCCAACTAATGATGAGAAATTTTGATCTTTTATTTCCAACTGGAAACTTGAGTTTCAAATTTCCTACTCTAAAATTGACATGACCTCAAAATTTCGACTCTGACATCAACCCGGTAAATTTTCTGACCCAGACACATTATAAATGATGCTTTTTCCGTTTCAGGACCAGTGAAATTTTCAGAAGGGGTGATAACCCTTTACCCAACGCAGACGATTTCGAAATTCATTATTTTAAATATCATTTTTTTTTAATTTTTTTAAAAAATTTCGACAAAACCATATCATGTGATTTTTTATTCATTTTTTTTCAATGTAATCGACAACATTTTTCACATCATTTAATCCTTTACCCAACGCAGACGATATCAAAATTTATCATTTTAAATATCATTTTTTATAAATCTTTTGAAAAATGTCAACAAAACCATATCATGTGACCTCTCATTGGAACGAGCTCGACGAGCTCGTTCCAAAGAGGGGTCACATGATATAGTTTTGTGGAAATTTTTCGAAAAATAATATTTTTTCAGCAGCTGTATTTGCATATTACGCGGGCGCATGTGGGCGATTCGTTGGGTAAAGGGTTAAAAGATATCACCCAGCGCTGCAGTGCAATCACCTATCGAAACCAATCACAGTTGGAATTTACACCGGTGGCACCCCCCCCCCCCCACCCCCACCCCCTCTAGCTACATCCCTGCCTCTAGTTCTAACCTTCCGTGATGGCATGAGTGCCGTATTGATTTTAAACATCGGATACAGAAAATTTCAAACTTGAAAACTCTTTGTTTTTTATTGATGGTCTTCTTGAAATAAAAACAAAAGCAAAACAAAACTCATGTGTGATTGGCAAACACGTGTGACAGATCGTAAAATATAATATACTGAGTCAAAAAAGAAAGTATAATAGAAACAAATGTGAAAAAATAGCATAAAGGATGAAATATAATAGTTCTAAGGTTGCATGTTTGCGGACAAGACGTCGTGCAAAGAGTTTAATGATATGTTGTTGTTGTCCACCCAGCAGTATACAATTTTCCTACGTATTTCAAAATAGCTCGTGCCACACGAGAATGTCAAATTAAATGGCTGACCGACGATTTTCTTTGTGCTATGTTGTGCTAGAGAGCACGGGTTATTGAGAAAACACTCTAGTTTTTGTCTTCCGACATTTCAAAAAATGCCAAAGTTAACCAATAATCAGAGGTTGCGTGCAATTGGTTTGCATGAGGCTGGGATACCTCCAGATGAGCTCGCTGCTGAGTTCGGAGTCCCTGTGGCCACAATATACCGTCTCATTGGAAGGTATAGAACCACTGGATCTACTGCTGACCGACCGCGTTCAGTTCGACCAAGCGTTACAACCCCTGCACAAGACCGACACATCAGAACGTCTCACTTGCGGGATCGCTTCCTTCCGGCGACGAGGACAGCAGCAATTACTCATGGTAGAACTAACAATAGAATTTGTGCACAAACTGTCCGCAACAGACTCGCTGAACACGGCATCCGAAGAAGGCGTCCATACCACGGACCAATCCTTACCCAACGGCATCATACCGTCAGAATGGAGTGGGTACGTCAGTGTGTTCGCTGGACTCAACAGCGTTGGAGCACAGTTCTTTTTAGTGATGAATCACGATTTTGTCTACGGCGCACTGATGATAGGGCAAGAGTGTATCGCCGACGAGAACGGATTTCTGATGCTTGCGTTCGGGAATGCGACCGTTTCGGCGGGGGTAGTGTAATAGTTTGGGCAGGAATTTCCTTGCACCATCGAACGCAGTTGATCTTCATCGATGGTAAACTGAATGGACAGCGATATAGGGACGAAACTATTATCTCTGCTGTTGTCCCGTTGTTCGACGCTAACGTCGGATTGCACTTATTCGAGCAAGACAATGTCCGATATCACGTGGCGTGACTTTCTTGAGGAGCAGAGCATCGAACTTTTTCCCTGGCCCCCACTTTCGCCAGATTTGTCGCCAATCGAGCATCTCTGGGATCAATTGGATCGTCGTGTGCGACTTCGTGATCTTCAGACGTTATGCGATTTACGTAATGATCTAAAGTAGGAGTGGAACGCAATACCACAGGGTGACATCCAGAGACTTATCAGGTCCATGAGCCGTCGATGTCTTGTCATCCAAGAGGCAAACGGTGGACATACACGCTATTGACTGCATGTGTGAACTTTTCATTTCGCCACATGTCAGAATTGCGACGTTCTGACGTGACGCTGTCAACAGTAAGGACATGAAATTATGCAAATCCATACAGCCAGTCTGGAAATCTGAATTTACAATAATTTGTTTGGGATTAAAGTCGATAATACTAAAAACATTGCTCCTCAAAGTTTATTATACGTTCTTTTTTGACTCAGTATATATGTCCAAATACGTTATTTATTCGTTTTAAAGTCAGAAGTTGAGTGTTACAAAGTGACTCACTATTTATAGAATAAGTTTAATTTCGTTAAATTCGGTGGATTTCAGCAAACAAAAATTTAAATTGACATTCGATTTGTTGGCTGTCCCTGCAGCTTCCAAGTTGATCAAAGGCAGAATGCGTCGTTTAGATTTCCCGATTACGAAAATGGGGGGAGTTTTTTTGGTCATGTGGAAAAATAGCACATTAACCCTTTACCCAACGAATCGCCCGCATCCGCCCGCGTAATATGCAAATTCAGCAGTTGAAAAAATATTATTTTTCAAATAATTTCAACAAAACCATATCATGTGACCCCTCGTTGGAACGAGCTCGTCGAGCTCGTTCCAACGAGGGGTTACATGATATGGTTTTGTTGAAATTTTTTGAAAAATTTGAAAAAATGATACTTAAAATAATAAATTTTGATATCGTCTGCGTTGGGTAAAGGGTTAACGGACATTCGTATACAACACATGTTCCGGAAGGATTTGTAAATATGGAACTAGAGGAAAAGTAATAGGCGGGTAAAAATTTGTTTTATGCAATGTAGGCGCATTCTCGTGAGAAACTATGCTATGAAAATTGATATGTACACTTTGCATAGCACCTCTACTACAGACGACTGTTCTGCTACTGAAGATGCTAGTAGTATGACATGGGCCAACCTACCCGTAATTTGCTGGCCCCCAGCATGGACCCGGAAGTGACGTCATAATCACGTGACCCAGTTACGCCATGTTTTGGTTGATATGCCACCCCACACGAGCGGCCATATTTTGTCATCATTTCCAAATTGATACATGGTGTCAGTGCACATGCGCGGCGCGTGATGTTAGGGTGGCACGTATTTCCGTCGTCCATTCCGTATACTGTTTTTTTGTAGCACGTGGATCGTATGAGCCTGGAAGGCCTCTAATACGTCGGAGGTGTATTCGGGGGAGTGTTCGATTGAACACGAGTATATCTAATTACCCAAACAGACATAACAACGACCCTGAATCACCAAACCTGTCTAAAATCATAGAAACGGATTTGGTAAAGCTCCCATCTTTGGCTTATGGGAGTAGGACATAGTGTTATAAGGCGCATTGTATTAAACTGGCACCTTTGCTGCTTCAGGATTTTTCCAAATCATCGGTTGCTTCGTTTAATTACCACAAACAACTCGACATTATTTTACTAGTTCGGATTTCCCACTGAATCCTCGGTTTCTACCTGTTGTTTGGAGTCCTTGAGAATCCTCTTTATAAGAGTAGTAAGTAATCTATAGAACTAAGAGATCACTAAAGGCGACTTGACGAAGCCTCCATCTTGGGATTATAATAGTAGCATGTAATGTGTGTACAGTTAAAACTAGAAGTCCTGTCACGAACTGTGCGCTTATCTAGGCTTAATTGCGCGTAGGAATTGCGCGCAATTGCCATATTGAATGGCATCCAAAGCACGGCAGCTTCTCCTGGTTACTCATAGCAAACACAGGCAATGTTTCTGCCAATGGACCTCAGGGTTACCCGGAGGTCCATCGGCTGAAACATTGCTTTTGCACAGGCCATATGTACAGAATTTGATAGCCGTACTATGGCCATAACGCGTAGAGTAACGCGCAGATCGACGTGCTATTTGTGTGCATTTCTTGGCAGGACTTCTACTTTTAACTGTACATGAAGACCCCCACATAAGTACAGGGAGGCCACGAAGTCAGCTATCTGGCATTATGTCCCCATATCCTTGTCTGGGGACTGAAGTTAATTGTGGTTTAGGGATTCTCTGTTTCAGAGACTCACTCTTGTCAGCAACTGTGATAAAATTCTCTAGTGCACCAGTGTAATTATGGAGTTGGGTGGCGAACTACAAAATTCTGAGGGTTTCTCTATTTCTTGTATTTTAAGATATTGCCCCGTGAGAGCCTTTTCTTATGTCAAAATGGTTCTGGTGTTTTTCTATTGTATGAAGCATGAGTGATACTACAGAGTCCAAAAGATTGCTTAAGGTGTCCAAGGCAAAGGCGTCTCTAAAGTAATAGAGTAATCCATTTATAAGCAAAATCCAATGTCTTAACTTTTATCATTAAAGCCTGCTCTGCTAGGGTCCTCTTCACTCTCCCCATGTCTTTTCTTAAATAAGCAGTTGACACCTTCCTGCTTCTTACACTTTCAACAGGCTGTCTTGGCAGCCATATACCAGGGCATATGATAGGTCACAGCATGTCCCTTCAACTTCCTTTCTCTCACACCACATAAAGGACATGATCTGTGTGAGGTTTCTGGCTTTTTCAACTGTACCACTCGTACATCGTGAACCTCCGAGGGTGCAGATATGTCTGGGGGGGGGGGGCTTGCTAGACTCTCCTCGTCCAAGGACACTACATCTAAAATGATGAACTCCTCTAAATCACTAGAACATGTTTTATTTGATTTATCTGCCGCCCCATTTTCTTGTTCTTGTGTCCCTTCACTTGCATCTTCCTCCAACCCCATCTCATCATAATCGGGGACAAAGTAGACTTCATCCAATGCACCCATCTGTTTCAAAAATATATACAAGGGTCTGAGGATGGATTCACTATGTACATTGTTGTGTGTTAGCTAAAAAGAACAACAGCGCTGTTTGTGCAAAATAAATATGCATGCATATTGCGCACCATATGACAACATTATTTGACATAATATTTCAATCTTACTGGAGGCTAAGTTTCCCTTCCACTCCGCTTTACTGCTAGCGGATCTTTAAACAAATCTGGAAGATCACAATCGTCAATTTTCTGTAACACCTGGTCGCCAATGACGACATCTGTTGAATCCTCTGTACTTGCAGTTTCTGCTATATGAGACACTACTTCAGGCTCTATTCTGCATTCAGTTGCCTCTGTCATTTCTGCTAGTGGTTCTACATCTGTCATCTCCCCAGTTGCCTCTGTCATCTCTTCCTCCTCTTGAAAAAGGTTATGCCACAGCCTTATTAACCATGACACCTACATAGCCATAATGCCTTGACGCAAGGACTGCAAAGACATAGTTCACTTTTGTCTGAAGTTATATCATTTTCTAACCAGAAAATTACCCTTCCTACATTTTCATCATTTTGTTACAGCTCCCTTAGTTCTGTGTTGGCATATGGTTCCAATGGTACTACATCTTCAGCAAATCTTTCCCACGGTATATGTGCTATTGTGGCAAACCTGGCATGGTAAAGTCTCAGGTGTTTTTCCAGCAGTATAGCAGTTACATTCTTTCAGCTGGTCTGGAATGCAGGATAAACTGTCAGCATTGGAATTTTGTTTCCCTGGCCGATGTATGATCTGTATATCATATTGAGATAGTTCTTCTTTCCAACATGCCAGCTGACCTTCCACATTTTTAAATCTCATCATCCAAAGTAGGCTATTATGATATGTATGGACAATAAATTTTCTACCTAAGAGACAATGTCTGTAATGTCTGCAAAACTTTACAACTGCAAGGGGTTCCTTTCTGGTAGTGCAGTACTTATACTGTGCAGACAGCAGGACATGAATCGCATATCCAATAATGTTTACTTTCCCATCTTGAATCTGGAGTAGATCGGCTCCTATAGCTTTGTATGAAGCGTCTGTGTCAAGGATAAATTGCCCGTGGGTGTTGGATGTGATAACAGCCGAGCTTCTACCAGTACGTTCTTGGGGCAATCGAAAGCATCTTGGTGTTCGTTCAGCCAAGTAAATTGCTTCTTCAGTGCCGTTAACCCTTTTCCCAACGAATCGCCCGCATCCGGCCGCGTAATATGCAAATTCAGCACCAGCAAAAATATTATATTTCGAAAAAATTCAACAAAACCATATCATGTGACCCCTCTTTGGAACGAGCTCGTCGACCTCGTTCCAAAGAGGGGTCACATGATATGGTTTTGTTGAAATTTTGTTAAAAAATTTAAAAAATATTTAAAATAATAAATTTTGAAATCGTCTGCATTATGTAAAGGTTAACTCATAAAGTGTAGCAGTGAGCTCAGTGAAATTTCTTATGTGATCTCGGTGGTAGCTAATGAACTCAAGGAATGGCATTAACTCCTGTTGAGTCTTTAGTACTGTCCGCTTGGCCATTCCCTCAGTATTTCCTGGCGATACTGCGATTCCATCTGTACTAACTAGCTTTCCAAGCAATTCTACTTCCTCCTTAAAATAGTTGACACTTCTTTGGTTTTAACTTAAAATTATTTTGTTGAAACCTGACAAAAACATGTTTGAGATGTTTCAACGCCGTCTCAAAATCAGAGTCCAAGACAATAATATCGTCGAGGTAAACTAAGAGCTCTTTCCACGTTAATCCTCGTATCACCAGTTGCATGGCCCGCTGAAACGTAGCCGGAGCATTGCATAATACGAAGCTCATGCGAGTGTGTTCAAACAACCCATATTTGGTTACGAAAGCTGTTTTTCTGTTGGATTCATGTATTGGTATTTGATAATACCCAGAAGCCATGCCGAGTGTCGAGAAATACTTAGTGCCAGAAGGTGTGTCCAAACAATCCTCTATCAATGGTAAAGGTAAGTTGTCTTTCACTGTTTTTGAATTTAGTGATCGAAAATTGACGGACCAGCGTACCATCTTTCTTTCGGACTAAGACAGGAGCTGCTGCCCAATCGGACATGGAAGGTTGCATCACATCTGTCTCCAATAATCTTTGAAGGTGACTGTATTCTTCGTCTTTAAAGCCAAGGGGTGTCTGTCTAATCTTGTGTTTTACAGGAGGTGTATCACCAGTGTTTTTCTTATGTTCTACTCCCTCTAGGCAACCCAAGTCCTAATCATGGTGTGCAAAGATGTCCTGGAATTCAATAAGCAGCTTTGCCAATTCCATGCACTGTTGATTTTTCAGATTGGAAATACATCTATTAAATAGTTCTCTCTGGTGAGGTGGCATTTTCTCTTGCAAGCTGGATGGATGTTGCTCTTGGTCTCTCTGAGAGTCAGTGGCTATAAATCGAAGTGCAGACGGTTCAAAGTCGCAGAAACTTTGAACAGAATCTACCCTTCTATTGTCAGTCACTGTGTCCCTCACTGTTGAACCAAACTCACAGGTTTTAGTACCTCTTACCACATCTCTGTCTTGCTGGCAAATGTGTGATTCAAAGTTACTGAAACTTTGAACACTCTCCTCTTCTATGCCTTCAGCACTGCCACTTAAGGCGTGTTTATTTCACTTCAAATAGCGATTAGTGTCATTTATAACTTTGACCATCACACTTCCCCATTTCCAATCGCAGACTATAGCAGGACACCATTTCTCTGTGGTACAGGTTCAAAGGTATAAGAAGAGCTATTGGCAAATAGACTTTCAACCTTCACATTCACAGTTGATATTGTGTTGGGTGGCAAAGGGACTGCTTTACTTAATACCACTCTTGCAATATGTATTTCGATGCCTGGACCAGATTTCTTGACTTACTATTTCATTGCCAATAGTTAAGGTACTGTTTCGTATAGTAACTATGCACCCGTTGGCCTGGTGGAAATCTAACCCCAATATACATTTGTCATAAGTGGGGGGCTACACAAATGTCCCATTTAAAGGCTTTGGATCCAATTAAGATCTCTATATTTGGAACAATCTCTCCAATCACAGGCTGGTTACCAATTCCTTTTAACTTCACTCTTTTGGCCATGTTGGTTGGAGCAGGGTCGAAAGACTTGAAAAAACTGTTCATCAATCAATGTAAGCATTTCTGCAGTGTCTTTGATGGCGGTGGTATTTACATTGTTAACTTTCAAAGGCATCATCGAAGACACTTCTCCCATTCCTTTACAATTACTTCTGGCAGTTGAACAGTGTCTGTCACTTCACTCTTTTGGCCATGTTGGTTGGAGCAGTGTCGAAAGACTTGAAAAAACTGTTCATCCATCAATGTAAGCATTTCTGCAGTGTCTATGATGGCGGTGGTATTTACATTGTTAACTTTCAAAGGCATCATCGAAGACACTCCTCCCATTCCTTTACAATTACTTCTGGCAGTTGAACAGTGTCTGTCAACGAAAAGGGTATTCACATTTACAAAGTCTTGTTTTACTCTGAACGTCTGCATCTATCGGGACTCTTTGTTGGCCTTTGTACCCAGTCCACTTTGGTTTAAATACTTTTCAGGAGTAACATCTGATGGAATGGAGTTACCATATTCTTGACTAGTCTGTGTTGGTGATTTTCTTCAAGACTGTTGAGAGGAAGGCACTTCTGTTTTGTTTTTTCACCTATATGCATTCTTCCTTTGAAAAGAATTATTATTTTGCCTCTATGGTTGCCGGACTGGAGGAAGTCTGCTCCTTGAAATTTCTGTCCACCAAGTTTGTCTTTAACTAAAGCTGACATGTCCTGCATCATTGTTTTCAGATTTTTCATTTATTTTTCTAAGGAGGAGCTATTGTCTTCTGACTCCTCCTTATTTATCCTGAAATCAGTAATGGATTCGTCTGAGTCTGGGTTTGTAAACATGACTTGTCTCTGGTGGTAATTAGAGCGATATCCAATTATAGCTTTCTGGTTTAGCTATGGACGCCTTCATATATTTGATAGCCTTCAGAATATTTAATGGGTTTTTCTCCATCATCACCTTGACGGCTTCTTGAATGAATGAAGTTTATTCAACAATATACCAAATTCACATGTTAGATTTGTACAGAGAGATGTTCATATATAAGGTATAGTGGTACATTGTTAGGAGACAACATGGCCACATTGGCTGTCTTCCTGTTGTCCCCGCGAAATATGTGAATAAAACTACACTGTCATGGTGTAGACTGGAATATGTCTACAATTACCACTGCCTGTGGTTCAACAGTAGAATAACAGATGAAAGAAAGAAAGACCAGGAATCTGTATTTGGCCCTCCAACCATCCTGACTGAAAGATTACACAACATGTGCAGACATTTTATTTTATGGTTATTCTGTGAATTAGATTAAATTAAGTTAAATTAAATAATATTAATTTATGTTAAAATAACTCAAATCAAATTGAATTAAATTAAGTCAAATTAAATTAAATTAAATTAAACCCCCGCCCAACGCAGCTAGAAGATGACAGCTGCAAAATAAATTATCGAATAACCAAACAGTTTCATTTCTCGCCTAAAAAGCACAGCCCCCTCCCCCTCCCCTCCCCCCCCCCACCAGAACGAGTTCCACGAGCTCACTCCAAATGAGGGGTCATAAGCTACGCTTCCGATACAAAATCCGAAAAATATGATAAAATTTGAATGCCGAATTTTGTGAGTAACGCTAGCCAGTTTTTGACCTCCACGTCGAGCAAGGAGCCAATCAAATCATTTCCTGCTGACGGAACAAAGCCCAAGACCCCCCACTTCTTTATCTCGGCAACCACATAAAAATGCCTCAGTAGAAATTTGCTCGACTGTTTTCCTATCAGATTCTGGGTATCCATCTAGTGCCAATAAATGAACCCTCTGCGAGAACTCTTCCAGTGGTTCTTCCCTTTGCTTCTTGACCTGCTTGTGCCTCCTTGTGGCTAAACCGACGTTTCAATCCATGTTAAGATCATGGTAGTCTGGCTGTCCATGTAATAAGTTGGCACATTCCACTGCAACCTCTGACAGGCAGTCATATAAGCGATTTAATTTCTTCTGTCGACTCCAGTGCCTATCTTCAGCTGTCCTCTCAAATTTAAAAATGAAGGGCTCCCATTTCATTGACCTCTTTCTATTGACGACAAGCAGTTTCTGTGGCTGTGGACTTCTGCTTCGCCTACGGGAATGGTGTCACCTTCTGTGATGTCGTCCACTGGATCTGTCACTGTCTGTGTCGCTTGAGCTCGTTGTAGAGTTTAACCTGTGAAGTGCTCTCCGGTGTCTTCTTTTTGTACTGCCTCGAGAATTTGATGAGGAGTATGACTCTGAGGAGGTGCCCTCCTAATAAAATTGAGTCCTGTTGTCAGTTCTCCTACTCTGTGAGCGCTGTCCCTTTTTATGTGCATGTCTAGTGTGTGAAGATCCGCACAAGTAGTATTCTTTTCCCCTGCTCATGGAGCAATGTCGCCTGGATTGTCTGTGAGAAAAATAGTGTTAAGAGGCGATGGCACTTTGGCGTAAAAAATTTAACACTGAAATTCCCATAGGCGACCCTGGAGATATTTTGGCGTAAAATTAATTTTAACACTGAAGTTCCCATAGACTACCCTGGAGACATTATGGCGCATGTCGTGATATGTCACCAAAATGTCACCGGGGTAGTCGAAGGGAATTTCAGTGTTAAAATTAATTTTACGCTAAAATATCTCCAGGGCCGCCTATGGGAATTTCAGTGTTAAAAGTTTAGGCCAAAGTGTCGTCCTTTACTATTTTCGTGTGCCTCGATGGTCTCTGTGCTGGATCTCATATTTCTTGAGTAATTATTAAATGAGCTCTATCTTCTCCGCCTAAAAGCTGCTCAAATACAGGTGGTGGAACATCACGAAAATGCGTTTCGAATGAAACGCGGATCATCTCTACAAAGTTTCAAGGGAGTGGCTTTCTTGATTTCTTGATTCTCTGTGATAATCATTCGGCGCCATCGTGATCAGACATGGAATGGTGAACGTTCTTTAACCCTTCACCTAACATGAAAAGCAGACGACACTTGCAAAACAAATTCTTGATTAACTACTTTTGTTCATTCTTTGTCTCAAAACATAGGTTATGACCCCTCGTTGGAACAAGCTCGTCGAGCTCGTTCCAACGAGGGGACATAACCTATGTTTTTGAGACAAGAAAAGAAAAAAATAATGAAAATTATTTGGCGATTTTTAAGAATAGCACTGGCCGGTTTTGACCGTTACCTTGGGTAAAGGGTTAATCATTTTTCTGCGTGACTTCATTCTTCTTTGGTTTTCTTCTTCTCTACGGTTTGCTGTGTTCTGCTCTAGAATTATTTTCTTTCCAATATCCACTGATCTTGTAACGTGTTCCCAACCTCTCGTGGAAAACTTGAATTCAACGTCGGTCTTGAACAGCTGAACCTGTATACCTTGAAAACAGTTACACTAGTAGATAGCCTTCTTCCCTGGCTATCGACACACATACTGCGACGTGTAACGGCAGATTTCTTCTATGACGTCCTTAACCAACATATCATTATCCATTAGTTCAGGCGTGAACATGTTGACTGTGGTTTCCATCGGTGCACCGTGACAGCGATGTTTCAAGTAAAACAGGCGTATTGTCCATACTCCTGTAATGGTCCTTGAAGGCGCTTCCAGTTCTGGAATTCTTTTTCATGAAATTCTTGAATGGTCTTTGTCGTGGTTGTAATCAAAGTACTGTACACTGTGGTGACTCACAAAGAGAGCTACCCAATGTTCTCCTTTTCTGTGGTGTGAATCTGTGCTGGCTATCAAAACCACTGGTCTGTGATCTGGTGATCTTCTTGGTAATCTGCTTCTTGCAAATACGCCCAAACATATTCTCCTCAAACAACTTTCTGATCGCAGGGCATTTTCCAATTGCAACGTGTTCAAGACGAGTGATCGAAAATCACTTACCTGTTCATATCCACTTTTGTGATGTTCCGGTATTCTGCAAACACCAGTACGTTGATCGAGGTCGGTAATGGGTTTCCGAAATGGACTTCTAGTCTCAAGGTTCCTCTCTTCTCTAGATCGAAGTGTTGTCCGTGTGATAGGTCTGGAGTCAGGTCGAAGATAAATAGAGTGTCTCCGTTTATGTACTCATTTCGGCTGATGTGGTTTCCTTCATTCTCATACATTTGGCCAGTCCTTGGAACAGGGTTGCATAATATGTCGCCACTTCTGAAAACCTCTTGGTTTTCACAGGGTCGATGGGGCATTTTGCCGTCGCTGTTATTGGTGCTTTCTCACGAGCCATTCTCAAGAATGAATTGAATCTTTCTTTGTGCGCAAAACTTCGGTGCATCGAGAATTTTGATTTTGATACTTTTCGGAATCGGCTATCAGTGCAAAAGCATCTTTGGCTCTGTTTATCATAACATGAATGTTAACTTCATGCTGCAATTAACGGTTTTGGAAAAAACATGTCCAAATGTAATCTTCCAGTCATGTCTACGATTTTACTTTTTTCTATAAATTTCTTTCAAAAAATAGATCCCTTGTTATTCTTCTGTCAGATCTTCCATGGGTCCGCCTGTGTTCTTGTGTTCTTGTACCGTAAAACATCAGTCAGTTGTGACTTCTGGGCAGCTGGTCTGTAACTTAACAAAGTTTCTACGAAAGCTCTGCAGTGATAAGTGTTGTTGGAAGGAGATATAAGCTTCTCATTCAACTCTGATAGCAATTTGATTGAATAAGGAATGCATCCATAAATTGCCCGTCCCATTTTGGCATCGGGTGCGATTGAAGTCCCATTGAAATCTTCAACCGTTGCCTTAACATGCATGCAATTCAATTAATAATCTCCCAACCCCGCAAAGTGGACTTCTATCGAGCCACTGTTCCCTATGGTCGCCAAAGGTGTGTGCTCCACCCATTGCCCATGTTCCAGAATAGTCTGTGAAGGTGGTATGGAAAATAAGTCGAGTTCGCTGTTGACACGCTTAAAAGATTTTTCGTTGATGAGAGACAGTTTTGCGTCTATACCGTTCTCCTTCCTTTTTCGATTTGCCGGTTTTGCCTTGGTGCCGAGCCTTTTCATATCTTTCCTGATGGGTAGCTTTGATCCATCAACCACTTCTCCGATGCATTTTTGGTTCATGTTGCTCGATTCATTCTTAATTATGCAATATTTCATTTATGAAATCGGAAGGGCGGTGGCTCAGTGGTTACTGCCTTGAAAAAGGCCCACGCTTTACCCACCAGGGGTAACTGCGTTGTGTTCTTGAGAGATGCAAATCCCGATTGCCCAGGTGGGAGAATGGTGGCGCTGTGTACTAAAGCGTACTGCACATCGATGGTGCACTTGTTTTCAACCCATGCGTACCCATCTTGTGCGGAGTATGTTGGGGGTTCTGACAGTTGCTCGTCCCTGCTCAGGGGGTTCTCTTCGGGTACTGCGGCTTCATCCATTTTCATCCATTCGTAACACACTGTCCTACACGAAGTGTCCCTGTCTGTCGAAAGTGTCGTTAAATCGCAGTAAAAGAAAAAAAAAACAGTTATAACTTTGTGAGAAGTTGATTGAACTAACGTATGATCAGTGTGTTGCCGTATTTTGTTGGTTAGCCTGTACATCTGTAACACCCGAACAGACAGGCCTTAACATGCCGGTAGCATCCGGACAGACAGGCCTTAAACGGCGTTAACATTAATTTTAAAACTTCATTCAGCGATCTCAAACCACATATCAGCCACAAGCGCGGATCGGGAATTTCGACCTCGCAATCTGGTCGGAATTCTCTGTCCGTTTTTATCTCCACAACACTGTATAACCTTACGTGTTGAAAAACAAAAATGCGACAACATTGAAGGTCCCGTGCATTTTTGGTTCGATTCAGTCTTCAGTTGGTACTTTATTTGTGGAGCACAGTAGGTCAGTGGTTGTGACATTGGACTTCAAAAGGAAAGGTCCACGGTTCGATCTCCACCGGGTGTAACAGCGTTGTATCCTTGGGCAAGTCAGTTAACCTGGATTACCCACATGTCGTAGGATGGCACAGTGTACTACGGCGTACTGCACTCGATGGAGTGGTTGTTGAGAATCTGGCAGATACACGCCGCTAATCGGCGGTTCCCTTCGGACCCTCCACCCGTAAAACTGTCCCACACGGGGCGACTCTGGCTGTAGAAAGTGTTGTTGAACACAATAAATATACTGCACTGTAAATACATTAAATCTACGAGTAAGCTGAGTGTTATGGCTCAACAAATAACGAGCTTCAGAGCTTCCAGCCAAACAGTTTTCTTAACCGTTTACCCAACGAATCGCCCGCATCCGCCCACATAATATGCAAATTCAGCAGCTGAAAAAATATTATTTTTAGAAAAATTCCAACAAAACCATATCATGTGACCCCTCTTTGGAACGAGCTCGTCGAGCTCGTTCCAAAGAGGGGTCACATGATATGGTTTTGTTGAAATTTATTGAAAAAATTTAAAAAATGATATTTAAAATAAGAAATTTTGAAATCGTCTGCGTTGGGTAAAGGGTTAATAATTAAACGTCTGGTAACCTTTGTTGAAAAGTTCATGAAATAATTAAACGATTTCTCATTTTCCATTCAAGACGTACACACTGTGTGTTACTGGAGGATAGTGTGCGACCAAATGTGTTCCCCTATCTTAGTTACGTAGGTAGAAGAGCACATTGTTTTGTTGACTGTACGGCTTATAATCATGTCAGGCGGGGGTATTGTAAAGAAAAATCTCTTATAAGTCTATTTTGCAATACAAACCCGCATTAAATTCTGGTTGTTTTCCAAGGAAACGGAACTTTTAAATAAATTTTAAATTCTTTTTATCTTTTAAACTATATTTCCTCTTCAAGTCTCTTCCAATAAACAAGTACATAATGCTCAGTGAACTACTGATATCATTTGCTCATTACTGTAATCGTGGCTTATTTTTTCTTCAATATTTAATTAATTACTTATTAATTATCACCTGAGTTCCAAAAATGGCCCGTTTTACACAAAATATCGTTAATATATAGCCTTAAAAGTTGACGTGGTGTTAACCCATCACCAAATACAAGCGATATCAAAATTAATTATTTTAATTATTTGTTTTTCAGTTGTTTCCCACAAATACAGTACATGGAGAGTGGATTGTGACTAAATCACCCGCTGAGTGGAGTTATCACCCAAGCTATAACTTTCAAATTTTGTACATATCGACAAAAACACAAGCAATGTTTCAGTCAATGGACCTCCGGGTTTAACCCGGAGGTCCATTGGCTGAAACTTTGCTTGTGCTGCTTATGCTTTGCAACAAAGTTTCAATTATTGTTTGGGTGGAATCTCCACTCTGCGGGTGATTTAGTGATAATACACTATCCACGTACTGTATGAACAAAATCATATCACGTGGCACCTCATTGGAACCAACTCGTTCCAATGTGGAGTCATATGATATTATTCTGTTAATGTTTTTCGAAAAATATTTTTAATTTTAAATTTGAAAATTACGAGGGTGAATGCGACTGCGTTGGGGGAAGGGATTTACAAATCAATAAATAAACGTAAGACTACAGAACTATGATCGCAACAAAGTTCACCATTTCATTCGGAACAAGAAATAATCAGGATCTGCTCGTGTCCCATTTTCACCGTTTGATTGAACTTTCATGAATGAATTATTGCAATATCGAGACAGAATGAAGCACAGAACAAAGGAAAACTGATATGAGGTGAAAAGTAGACGAGTTGACATTTTTCGAAGTGAAAGTTTTTTCTACCGTATCGTGGACGAAGAAACGTGAAGGGAATATTTACCAGATCGCGATCTTGTCGAAATTTTCTATTCCATTTTGTACTGTAACTCGCTCTGTCCAGTACTAAAATGGCATCAGGCTGACATACATTCATCACTTGTTGACATTTGATGCTAAAATATATTCTAATCCGTTGCCATTTGATGCTAAAATATATTATAATCCGTTGCCATTAGATGCTAAAATATATACTAAGCCGTTGCCATTTGATACTAAAATCAATTCTAAACGCTGACTTGGAATGAGTACATAATTGTTGATTGTCAATAAGACGTGACTTGATCATTTTCGTTTTTCCAGTTAGAGCAGGAGATCAGGTTTATTTAGAGACATCCAAGCTAAAATAAAATAACGTGATATGTTATCACTTTTCATGTTTTTGTCAGAAAAGCAGTATTTGGAATGTTTGTTGCTCCACTCTCCACCACTAAAGAAATATGTTCTGACTTAACGTTAATTTTCAGAAAGATTACGAAAGTGGAAGTTATTGTCAATCGAGCAGGCCGAACGCGTGAAATTCTTTGTCATCTACATGTTTTTTTACAATAGTTTGTCATGAAGGGATATCATGTCGAAGAGTGGCAAGAGATTTGGGTGGCAAGGGATTAATCCTACTTACCTAAGTCACACTAAACTATTCAGTTCAAAACGACTGGCCTAGTTGAAATAAGTTGTAAAGTTTGTCATGGTGCTATTTCAGAAATTCTTGAAAACCCGCAGACATAATGTATGTCGCGGATGATATTGCCATTACTCAGGCTTCCTCCACCCGTTAAACTGTCCCACACGAGGTGACCCTGGCTGTTAAACCCCATTAAATAAATAAATGTATTAAAGTAATATCTGCATATTGACACTCTTGAGCGCTCTCACATTTTTTTGCTCGGCGTTTATCCATGTAGTATGGCTGTGGAATAATGTGTGGAGATGTGCATGCCCCCATCCCGGTTAACCGCTTCCATATAACCGTCAGCTAACCCTTCTTCCAGCGACTCTGTTTGTTAAACATTGAATTATTATACAAAACAGCATGAAATACTTCGATAACGTCTTCCGTTAGTTCTCCAAATGGAGAACCACCTAGCAACGACGAGCAACTACCAGACTCCCCAGCATACTAACTCCACAAAAACAGGGTTAGCATTGGTTGAAGACAAGTGCACCATCGACGTGCAGTACGCCTTAGTATACAGCGCTACCGTGTCCCCACACCTTGAATACATTAACTAGAAAAGTTATCCATTTTCCAACCAGGAGACCGGTTTTGGGATTGGAGGATTATTAACGTTAGAGGGATGTAAACCTAATTTGTTCGGACTATTATGTCTCACTCCCCACTTGAAGAAATATTCCAACTTCATCATCAAGGCATGCCTTCGAAGAAGGCATGCCTTGATGATGAAGTTGGAATACTTATCAATGAGGATTGTAGTTAATAACTTAGGAACTTGTTTATTTATTCATGTTTGGGGGTTTAAGGTCACATACTTATTCACAATGGCTAATCATGACCGTGACAGTTTTACGGGTGGAGGAAGCCGGAGTACCCGGAGAGAACCATCGAGCATCGACGAGCAACTGTCAGCTCCTCAACATTCTAACTCTGTTCAAGCTCCGCTCTAGCAGGGTTACAGCGGTTGAAGACATGTGCACCATCGCCGTGCAGTACACCTTAGTACACGGCGTCATCGTGCCCTCATGTAGGTAACCGGGATAAAGTGCCTTGCCCAAGGACACAACGCGCATCGTCCCGGATGGGGATCGAACTCGGGACCTCTAGCATAGAAGTCCAACAGAGACTACCACTGAGCCACCGAGCTCCCATTTCCTCTACATTATCCATTTTCCAACCAGGAGACTGGCTTTCGGATTGGAGGATGATTAACGTTAGGAGCGTCGCGAAGATTACCGATTAGGGATGGGGTGTAAACATAATTTTTTCGGACTATTATGTCTCAAGCCTTGCTTGAATAAATATTCCAACTACCTCGTCAAGACATGCCTTCAAGGAGGCATGCCTTGATGATGCAGTTGGAATACTTATCAATGGGGAGTGTAGTTAATAACTCAGGAACTTGTTTTTGTATAAGTACATACAGTAGCCGTGATACATGGGCTTCCCAACGTTTTATTTATTTAGCATGTTGTACCGGACTCACAATTGGTCATGCTGGGACCCAAACATTCCAATCGACCGCAGACCTCCATTTGTATGAGGCCGACCGCGTGCGTGACGTAAGTCCATAAATCCAGACACGTTAGAAAGTACATGATCGTCAGGGAATAGAGAATCGATATTTACAACTCCAATTCATATGAAAATGTGCCGACTGGCAAATCATTTGGAGGGGGTGTCACACCCTTTAAACCTCAATAATTGCTCCCCTGGTGAAAGTAAAAGAAATCGACCGAATCATGCACGTACAACCTTGGATGTACACCAGAGGGAGAAACGAGGCGGTATTTTTACATCTGGTGATCCGCGATTATTTTTTGCGGGGCTACTTTACATAGCGCGAAAGGACATTGACAGATGTATTGAAAGCGTGTATATCCAACGCCTGCTCCTCCTCCTTGCCCCCTCCCTCACACAGTTTTAACACCTCGTTTGTCTTTTTCATTGGTTGGGAATGTAAAAGATGTCATTTATGTGGCTCGATTTCGAACCGAACCGTGATAGATCAGGTGTGTCTTAGATATTGTTCCCACACCGTCCGTGTTTCTTCCGCCACGTCTGGTTAACAACCATCTCCTTATTAATTCGTCTCAAGTGATTAAACTGACAAGAAATCCAATATGGTTTCACCCATAAGAATCCAACGTTATCATTACAGCAAGTGAACATGATTTCAAATTTCAGAAAATACTAATGATTTAACCCTTTACCTAAGCTGAAAAGCAGACGACACTTGCAAAAATAATTCTCAAATAACTAATTTTTTTCATTTTTTTCTCAAAAACATAGGTTCTGACCCCTCGTTGGAACGAGCTCGACGAGCTCGTTCCAACGAGGGGTCATAACCTACGTTTTTGAGACAAAAAATGAAAAAAATAATGAAAATTAATTGGCGATTTATGAGAATAAGGCTGGTCGGTTTTGGCCGTTACGTTGGGTAAAGGGTTAAGTGAATTTTTTATCTGATTTGTTTTCCCAAGTTGTGTGTTGCGAAAAAGGCTTCTTCCTCTTCACTGAGGTAATTTCCGAAAATACGTTGAGGTGATCATTGAAATTATTTCACATCCTACGATCACTGAAATGATTTCTTAGTGTGTTTGGAACTGAACTTTAGATCGTGTCGTCTTGTTGACGAATAGAATGTGGTATAGATAAATAATAGGTGACAATGATTTTTGGAACAGTACACATGCACGCAAACAACGAAGAAAATGCAATCTTTTTATTGCGGTTGCGTGGGATTTGTTGGGTTACATATTTGACGCTACAGTATTCAGAGATGGAACACTTAGGAACAATTCCAATCGCTATGACGAGTTCTTCTCCTATTTCTCTTTGCATACGTCACCCTGATTAAATTGTTTGAATAGAGCTGGTTCAATCTATAGTGTGTGCTGTCTCAATGCCATCGATTCTCTTTAGCCACTTGGAAATATGTCTTTGATAGAGTAAAACAAAATACAACGGGGGTAGATTACGAGAAGTGGAATCGTAAACCCATGTTGGTGTTTTTCTTGTATTTCTCGTTCGCCCAAGGCGGGCATGAGATACGGGAAAAACTCCAACAAAGGCCCGTTGCTTTCTTCCCCACTCCCATACGTTATTACACATTCATTAAACTTTAAACCCTGGATTTAACAGAATCGCTGCTATGGTGTAAATGTCTCGGTATTTAACTGGTGATGTACAAGTCGGAACTTTGTCCCACGCATCGTTTAGACTACTTCCTTTCCCATCGAGTCATCAGTTACGATTCGAAAAGTTTCCAAATTATCGATCCTCTGTCGCGTAGTGTGAAAATGAAAACGTCCAAAGCAAAATAAAGTCGGTTCATAAAAAAATATGTTAACCAAAAATGAAATGATATTAAAAATGGTTAGGCGTGAATGGACACCAGTCGAAGAGAAACAGCGATACGGATTTCAACAAACACGCCCAATATAAAAGATGACGATTGTAATTTAGACTGGTTCCCTAAAGGTTGTTCTGATTTTTTATCGATTCGTTTGATCAGTACCGCTTCAAACAAAACAGACGGACTCTTCACCTTTGGGTTTAAACATCAGAATTAAAATGTGTCTATTTAAATGAATTTTAATGCAAGGGGATGTGTACTAAACACAGAACGCGATGTGTGTTTGAATATATTCGAGTTGCGTTGTGAATTTTTACCAGGATAAGACTTTAATTCAGTGGATGAAATTTTTTTTAAAAATAGAATCTACTGCAGTCCCTTTGCATTCTTCTTTGACACCTTTTGTGCCGAAGCATTTCATTCACGTTATAATGTCACTAATATGCTTAACAAGACAGATGGGTTCTTAAATAACGTTCTCAGATGTATGCCTATGCAGTTCTGCTACCTAAGAGGGTGTAGGACTATTTAAACATTTGTAGACTAATAACCATATCTTAAATTCAATTCGTTCTGGCATGGGAAGAAGTTGTAGTTCTTGAATAGCATATGATGTGCTGGAGATTTTTCTTCTGCCCAAAATTATCTTGACTGTAAAATTCTGAATCCTTTGGAAAAGCTGAAGTTGACATTTTGGTAAATTTATTAAAAGACAATTTCCATAGTCCACATGACAAAGAGCAGTGCATTGGCCGTTTTTTATATATATGTTCCGGTACAGATAGGGTTAGAGTTTCTTAGGCTTGAACACAGAACACGGCGCTACTCTAGTTTTGAGGGAGACATGATGCCGAAAAACCAAGGAGTTTAATTTTATCTGATCTCTCAATCTGAACCACGCAAACACCGATTGCTTCAGTGACACAGTTTCGGAGAAGCTTGTTGCTCCCAAATATTATACACTCAAGTTATTATACACTCAAGTTATTATACACTCAAGTTTTTGATTCATTTTTTTCAATGTAATCGACAACATTTTTCACATCATTTAATCCTTTACCCAACGCAGACGATATCAAAATTTATCATTTTAAATATCATTTTTTTATAATTTTTTCGAAAAATGTCAACAAAACCATATCATGTGACCTCTCATTGGAACGAGCTCGACGAACTCGTTCCACAGAGGAGGCACATGATATGGTTTCGTTGAAAATTGTTTGAAAATAGGATTTTTTCTTCTGCCGAATTTGAATATAATGCGGGTGGATGTTGCCGATTCGTTGGGTAAAGGGTTAAAGTGAAAGAAGTCATAGATGCAATTCTCATCTGTATTTCCATCAATTTGTTAGTTGTCCTAAACAAAAGAACTCAAAGGGTTAGCGTAGCATGTGAAGAATATAGGGTCGTTTATAGGGTTTAATCCCGGGAACGGGTATTCCCGGGTTCCCGGTTCCGTTCCCGGCTTAAAGCAGAGGAGACAGGTGACGGCAGTGAAGAGGAAGGTGTTGATGCTGAAGAAGGTCGAGGTGATAATGCGAGTTATTCTGAAAACAAAGACGAGATTGAAGCGGGTTTGGGTTTTCATACTTATCTTAGGTAAAGGACTTTTCCGTTTGGAGATGGGAGATTGCCAATGAAATATGCTCATTGTCATTAAAATAAATGCGTTATGTTACCCTCGTAAATTTGCTTGATATTACCCGGTAAATTTCCCGGTTCCCGGTTCTGGGTGAAATTTCATTCCCATTCCCGGTTCCTAGAAAACCAGGGAATATATTAATCCCTAGTCGTTTATGCTACATTGTAGTACAGAATGACCCGAGTTCAACCCCCGTGCGGGACGACCCGCGTTGTTACTTTGGGCAAGGCACTTTATCCCGGTTGCCGACATGGAAGCACGATTACGCCGTGTACTAAGGAGTGCTGCACGTCGATGGTGCACATGTCTTCAACCGCTGTAACCCTGCTTGAGCAGAGCTCAAACAGAGTTAGAATGTTGAGGAGTTGACAGTTGCTCGTCGATGCTCGATGGTTCTCTCCGGGTACTCCGCCTTCCTCCACCCGTAAAACTGTCACAGTCACGATTAGCCATTGTGCATAAGTATGTGACCTTAAAATACCAATAAATAAATAGTCACGAAAAGTACATATCGACTGTGTCTAAATTCGGTTTATTAATGTGGGCAATCCACCATTTCAACAGTGGTTGGACGTTTGAAAATTCACTCTGTAAAGAAACAATGCATTCTTTTGTTAATTAAATATTAATTTTATCTCTATTTTCCACCTACTATCGACTGAATGTTTTGTCATTGCACTTGATAATGTCATCTGCGGTCTGAATAACTATCGGTAATAAAGGAATATAATGATTATCGGTATTTATTAATTATATTTAGCTGCAACATCCTCTTAACAGTTACTGGTCCGTGGAGAAATAAACACTTATCAAGATGAACACGTATAGACGGTGTGCATTTTTAAGTTACTTCGATACAATAACAATTGGCTTCCATGCCTCAAAGGGGTAGAAGCTCGATTCACAACGAAAGTACCTAGAAAGCACCGATAATGTAACGAAGCAAGGAATCGCTGTATAACTTCCACCACAATGCATAACATACAGTACAGCCACCGTTGACTTAACACTTTCCACGGGTGGTGAATATTTACACGGAACCAATAATATTAGAGTCCAAACGCTAATAAAAAGTAATAGTTATCACAAATGTAATTAATGAAGAACCATATACAGCTCGATACTTCATTAATTAAGTTTTGCTGGTGATGATTTTTATTACCTGGTAAACGCATGTGTGGACATCACTTCCCACAAGTGGATTACGACCAATCCACGGCGACTGTACTGTACTAAAAAGAAACATAGTTATGTTTTTCCATGCTTGCTTTTACTAATATCATTAATAATAAGTTTTAGCATTCTGTAATGTATAAGACTACATGATTTAAACATGGAAAATATAAATCACTCCGCAAAAATTTAAAATATATAAAAAAAACAGTTTAAAAATTAAATATTAATTTCAGACCCTGTTATATTAAAACACACACAATCACTAATAAAGAAAATACAGTATGTGGAGAGTGTATTATTACTAAATCACCCGCAGAGTGGAGATTCCACCCAGGAAATAATTGCAAATTTGTTGCAAAGCATACCCAGCACAAGCAAAGTTTCAATCAATGGACTTCCGGGTTAAACCCGGAGGTCCATTGGCTGAAATAATGCTTGTGTTTTTTGTCGATATGTTCAAAATTTTAAAGTTTTAGCTTGGGTGATAACTCCACTCCGCGGGTGATTTAGTTACAATCCACGCTCCATGTATTGTATGTTTAACCCCCCATCCTGCATTCTGGTGTCGAAATATCAAAATTTTAAGCCGCAAATTCTTCCCACAATACAAATGGAGATTTAACAAATTCAGTCTTGTTTCACAGAGCCTTGTCAAACTAGAATGACTTGGTTAAATTTCTAGTTGCCAAAAAAAAATTTGTTACTTCAACTATGCAATATTGACTTCAGTGCACAGAAGGTTAAATAACGAAGTAAGGATATAACAGAAAAAACAATCAATTCAAATAAACAGCAAACCGGTAAACGTTTTATAGTCCGTGAATAAAAGGAAGATTATGAAGGTTTTTTTTATCTCTGTGCAAAGTATTTAGTTTATATGTTTTGTTAGGGGCTGGAATATTTAAAAAAGCAGTAAGATTCCATACAATTGCCCTCTATTATTTTCTGGAATTTCCTGTTGTGTCTCTCCATAGATACAACTTCCTTTTAATAGGCTTTACTTTTTAATGTTTGCAACTGACATTTTCTTCAATGAACACTGTGTAGGGGGGTGTGGTGGCTCAGTAGGTAGAGGTGCAGGCTGCAAGCCGACAGGTCCTCGGTTCGAATCCCACCTGTGGCAATCCCGTTGTGTCCTTGGGCAAGACACTTCACCCCCATTGCCCACGTGGGGCCACAGTGACGCTGTGTACTAAGGCGTACTGCACGTCGATGGTGCACTTGTCTTCAACCAATGCTAACCCTGCTTATGTGGAGTTAGTATGCTGGGGAGCTGACAGTTGCTCGCCGTTGCTTGGTGGTTCTCTCCGGGTACTCCAGCTTCCTCCACTCGTAAAACTGTCGTTGTCATGATTAGCCATTGTGCAGAAGTGTGTGACCTTAAACACCAATAAATAAATAATAAATAAATAAACAATGAACACTGTATTGTCATTGGATTCTCAGGTGATGTTATTTTCCCATGAACA
Source organism: Pictodentalium vernedei (assembly GCA_031216915.1). Lineage (NCBI taxonomy): Eukaryota > Metazoa > Mollusca > Scaphopoda > Dentaliida > Dentaliidae > Pictodentalium > Pictodentalium vernedei. Next base: position 55,765,404 of record CM062292.1, read on the forward strand.
CCAGTTGATACTGTGACATTTGAACATCGCGCATTGATATTATGCGTCACATTCGATTTTCCAGAGTCTATATTTACAGTCTTTAATTTCTATTTACGTTCTATAAATATACGTTTTCCCCAACTTGAGTGTGAGCTGTATTTTAGGCACTATATGGACAGTTTACGGGATCTATTTTGCACCAGAAGCTATGTTGTTTTGTTTCTTTTTTAGGAACAGAACGTGACCGAATTGTGGTTTGCCAAAGCTGTGCCTTGTACAGTACGTGCAGAGTGGATTGTAACTAAATCACCCGCAGAGTGGAGATTCCATCCGAGCAATAATTGCGGGTGATTTAGTTACAATCCACTCTCCACGTACTGTAGATAAATTAACTCGATATCCTGTTCTGGCATAAAATGATTATGTTTTATGAAGAAAGTAAACATAAGAATTGAATCATGACTGTTCGAAATCCACGAGGTGATGAAACAAATTGATCACGTGCAAATTTACCATGAACCGGTTCATGGAATTTGCACGTTATCATTTTGTTCCATCACCTCGTGGTCTTCGAACTGTCATGATTCATTTCTTAAGAAAAGCTCTTAGAATAATCAGAATTCGGTCGAAAGTAATGTTTGAAAGGAAGAAAAATGAAATTCGCAGCATGAGGACTGATCGGTAAAATTGCTCAAATACGCCATCTCCGTCAGTTATATGTCCGGAGATACGTGTCAAATTTTAGGCTCTATCGAGAGAGAGAGGCAATAATAATAATAATATTATCTAAACTTTATCATTTGTTCCAATAAGAGTAAAATCCTCGGCCTCTCATTGGATGAGGGCTGGCGTAGTTTCTTTTATGTTTACGGCTCCAATAGCAAATGTTACCGTCAGACGTCACAACGCGAAATATTTGAAATGACGTCGCCCGTTTCGTAATTGCTTCAATAATGGAGTGACCAGCAAACCGCTTCATTTTTTCTGGATTTTCCATACGGGGAGCAGACAGTGTTCCGAAGGAAGTGTTGCTTAAGTTACAAACAAATTTACGATTTGAACTAAAATGGAATGAGTTTATCTGATATGTATTATTTATTCACTGCTGTCATGGGGTACACGAGAGGTTTATTTACTAAACTTGTGATCGTTAAAAGTTGCCTTGAACAAGGCAACATTTAACGATCACAAGTTCCGTAAATAAGCCTCTCGTGTTTCCCGATGTAGGTTTTGGGCTGTGGGTGGGGTCGCATTGAAACATAAATTGACGGTAACATGGTCTGAGGTTTGCGGCTCGGAGCGTATGTGCAACCTCGACGCTTCGCGTCTCGTTTGAACATAAGCCCCGAGCCGCAAATCTCAGACCATGTTACCGTTAATTCATCACAGTAACTTATAATGTTTTCCAGCAACGCGCGAAAATAGATAGTCCACAGATTCAAGTCGTAAAAGTAATCATAGCTTCGAAACTGTAAACGATAAAACGAGGATTCAAAAACATGTACAACCTGAATTTGATTATTTATTTATTTATTTATTGATGTTTAAGGTCACATATTTATGCACAGTGGCTGATCATGACCGTGACAGTTTTACGGGTGGAGGAAGCCGGAGTACCCGGAGAGAACCACCGAGCAACGACGACCAGCTGCCAGCTCCCCAACATCGTAACTCCGCACTGCAGCACAGGCAGGGTTAGATTGGTTGAAGACATGCGTACCATCGACGTGCAGTACGCCTTAGTACACGGCGTCATCGTGTCCCCACGCGGGCAATGGAGATGAAGTGTCTTGCCCAAGGACACAACGCGGTTGCCGCAGGTGGGATTCGAACCGAGGACCTTTCGGCTTGCAGCCTGCACCTCTACCAACTTAGCCACCGCGCTCCCCACCTGAATTTGATGATTTATTGGGCTCAATCAGACAACACGAACTGTCTTTTTATGAGAATGTTCAGAGACGGTAAACTTCTGATTTTATCCCCCAAGATAGCAATTACAACAAAAATTCAAAGGCCCTTACCCCAAAAGCGATAAGAGATATTACGTCGAACAAAAAATAAGTACTCCCCCCACCCCACCCCCCTAGAATTTGATGATCTATCAATGGGAACAATTCCAAGAGACTCGGACAAGAGGAGGTGTCCTTATTAAGGGGAGGAAATACCGGCATAAAGAGAGTTGATTCAAACCTTTCATTTGACGACAATTCTGAAAGGGTTTTCAATATGGCGTTTATTAAATAATTCAATTCAATTCAATTCTTTATTCAGCATTAAACATTTATCAATGTTTATAGCTTACAATATATAATAGATTGTTTGTTATAGAGAGTGAGAACATAACAGTTTTCCGAAGAGACGTCGGTTCTACAAACAAAAGTTTGCATGATTGGGTTTTAGATTTGGCGATGGGTTAAGGTACATAAAGTCCGCCCACGTATTAAATTCTAGTAGGGATTTTATATATATATAACAGTTGTTTCCAACAGTTATTGTTGGTAATGACATGCACATATCGACAACACCGACACCAGCTCCATGAGCTAGCCCCACGTGATGTCCACCCTTGCATAAAACGAGAAAGGGATTCCAGAATGTGTGAAATCGAGAGTTTATACCCGTATGGTGTTCAGCTAGATCAAACAATTTACATCAACTCAACTGAGCATTGCGAGTATGGACGTCATCTGCACCAGCTCGGAGAGCCTGTGCCCATGGCATCTATATATGCAATGTATTATTTATTTATTTATTTATTTATTTATTTATTTATTTATTTATTTATTTATTTACATGTTTTTCGGTGGGGGGGATGTAACTTCATATCGGGGAATGGCTGATACACGCACATATAATTATTTAAGGTATTCGTTGTTTATCTGCAAGGTATATAAATTTTGACAATTTGTTTATAAAATATTGAATAATACGTACCGACTGCATTTGAAGACCATGCAAATAGCGCACTGAAAAGCACCCTTTTCAGGGAGGTGAAAAATCGGTCGCTTGAAGAGTCCCACAAATTCCGCAAATATCAGACAGAGAACGCTGGATCTCTGTCCACATACCAAATTTCATAGAAATCTGACAATTTTAAATTTTTTTTCCTTTTCCTTGATGATGTCATAAATATTCGATTAAGGAAATCGGGAATTTTTATAGTCTGTTTAGTTTTGGGTAAGGAGTAATGAAAACATTCAAATTTTTAGGACTGAAAACCAACAAATTACCACAAAACGGCCAAAATACTAAAAAAAAGTTAATGCGGCTCCTGCAGGAAGGGGGTTAAAAACTATGGTCGATTTTGTTCAGAAACACACCTCTCAATACTAGCTTCGAATAGTCATGAAAAATTCAAATGTGAGAGTTGTGTGCATGGGATGTTATCGAGTGTACAAAGCCCATTTTAATTTCATTGTGACCCCAACATTCAAAGGACGATCGTGCTAAATGGCGGACTATATTAAAAAAAACTCTTAATTCGACAACTTATGACGTATACCCTATATTTAAAATTGCAAAGCAAATGAACCATTTTCGAAAATGTTTAAAAACAAATCGACTTTTAGCATGGTCGGCAGAGGGTAAAAATATGATTTGGAAATGCATCTCCCTAACTGCATCTGATACAACAAGCAGTTGTGTATTCGTGTACAACATTCCAGAATCCTAAGATAATGTGTTCTTTCAAAATGTAAGCAAAGGTGTTTTCGAGAAAACAGGTTTGGAGCTGAGTGGTGGAGATGCTTTGAAGTTTCAGAAATTGTGCACCGAGCGCTCACGAGGTACTAACATATGAAATAAAAAGTTTAATGCTGAAATTTCAGCTAGTCGACAGAAAAAATGAAAGAAGCAAGAGAATAACAATTATTATGAGTCTCCAGATTGAAATATGTGGACTTTAATATTAAAATAAATGTCGGTAATAGTGAAGTCACAAGGACTCTGAAAATACGTTCGTTATAAACGATATTTGTTATTTCTGTATAATGAAATATATAGATAATTGTTCATCACTCGGTTTAGAGTACGATTTGCATCCTCGAAAGGGGCGCGCGGAGAATTATTTCACGAGGTGTTAGCCGAATGAAATAATCTGCGCGGCCCACGAGAGGATAAAATCGAACACGAATCCGAGTGAACTTTGGTACTTATTTTGTTTTCTCCATATTTGTTTTCCCAAAACAACCCTTTATAATTGATTTAAATCAACCGATTTGTAAATAATAAAAAAGTCTGTCACCGCTAAGAGTGGAATACGATGTTGGGAGTAGGATACCTTTTTCGGCGAGTGGGAGTGGGAATGCGATTTGTTTTGGAGGAAGAAAAACGAATGAAAAGAAAATAAAATCACAATATCCGAATTATGTTCCAGTAAGACTAAAATCCTCCTCCTCCAATTGGACGAGGACTTGCTTAGTATATTTACGGTTCAAGTGGCAAATGTTACCATCTGACGTCAAAACGCGAAATATTTCAAATGACGTCGCCCATTTCATAATTGCTTCACCAACGGAATGACGAGCGAGCCGCTTCATTTTTCTGAATTTCTCGCACTCGTGCAGCAGATTGTGTTCCGGATGAAGTGCTGTTTAAATTACAAACCGATTTACGATTGAAACTGAAATGGAATGAGTTTATCTGGTTTATTGATTATTTATCCAGTGCCGTCGTGGGACACAGGAGAGGCTTATTTACCAAACCTGTGATCGTTAAAAGTTACTTTGTTAGGAGTAATCTAAAGGCTGAGCCTCTCTAAGTCAAATATACTAACTAGAAAAACCATTCTATGGGAAAGATCACTTGCTTTTTGTGTAAGAAGGAATTGATTTTGCTAAAATTGGCGTTTCTGTCTCGGATGAGTCATAAGCCAAGTGCTTTGATCTAATTCGATTCCGCGAAGCCAATCACTATAAAAACTAAACAAAGCTTTCCATTCATAGATATTATGAAAATATACAATCTTTTTTAAAAAGGACAAATTACCTTTTATTTCAATGGCGTCTAAACCTGAGGATGTAATGGTTTCAAGCTCACCCGAAACAAATTGTTGAAAAGTCAGATCCTTAAAGGAAATATCAGAGCCAATAAATTTAAACTGCAGTTGTGAATGAGGAAACAATTGAGGAAAATATACTCAGTCTGAGGATTTGGAAGCGATACCAGATTTTTGTTTTGGGTATTTCAATTTTTTTAATTTGTTGCAAGTTTGTAAAGACTCGGAATCAGAAGCAACTTCAGACTTCTAAATCAGAATCTGAAAGTATAAATTAAGATTTAAATGGTTTCTGTTGACTACTAGATTTTTTAAAAGTGTCCGAATTTTCATCACTAAAAGATTCCGAATTCCGAACTAGAAGATAAGACATGTTTCGATTTCTTAATACTCTTAACTTTCGTAGTGTCGGCAACTGTTTTGCTACTACCAGATTTAACAGGCATTAAACCCAACTTTGTCAGTTTCCTGTTAACTAAAATGTTCAGTTCTTCCATCTTTCTCAAAGTATTTAGATCGTTTTATGAGAATTGATTTGTTTTCTGGAAGAATCTGTACCTTTCAAACGAATTATATTCTTTTTGGTAAGATCAATTTTCCTCCTCAAACATTTCTTTCCCAAGGCAATTTCTTGTTATCTTTTCTGAAATTCAGCTTCCGCTACAAGCCAGAAAATAAGCAGACTGTCGTCTTCAAAATGAGGTCCACAGAGGATGGATTTAGTGATGCTACCCTGCACAGCAGGGTAGCATCACTAAATTCACCCTCTGTGAACCTTAATCTGAATCAGGGTCTCAAAACTAAACAGAAAGAGGTACCCAGAGGTTAAATTGGCCCACTGTATGGGATCGCATCATCAAATTCACCCTCTGGGGACCACATTCTGCAAATGTCGGACTGCTTATTTTCAGGCCTATTCCGTTAACTGCTTCCGCAGATCCTCCAATTCGTTTCCTGTTAACTAAAATGTTCAGTTCTTTTGTATTGAGATCTTTTTATGAGAAGAGATTTGTTTTCTGGAAGAATCTGTACCTTTCAAATGATTAATATCCTTTTTGGTAAAAGCAAATTTCTTTCTCAAACATTTCTTCTCCAAGGCAATTTCTTGTTATCTTTTCTCAAATTCAGCTTCCGCTACAAACCAGAAAATAAGCAGACTGTCGTCTTCAAAACGAGGTTCCCAGCGGATGAATTTGGTGATGCTACCCTGCAGAGCAGGGTAGCATCACTAAATGTACCCTCTGTGAACCTCAGTCTGAATCAGGGTCTCAAAACTAAACAGAAAGAGGTACCCAGAGGATAAATTGGCTCACTGTATGGGATAGCATTATCAAATTCACCCTCTGGGGACCTCATTCTGCAAATGTCACACTGTTTATTTTCGAGGCCTTTTCCGCTAACTGCTTTCGCAGATCCTCCAATTCGTCATCATCATCGACGTCATAGAGGTCCCCGAAGGAGCGACTGTAATTTCAGAACAAACAGCAGAAATCTGTTGAGGTCTATTATTATCAATAACGTTACTTAACGCAAACATCAATTCAATCAGTCCCAATCAAATAGATTCAAAAAGTCAATCGACCGACGTAGTGTCACTATTTTTAACTTCGATAATATTGTCCAATGAGAACATGTTTTAAAATTTAAGAGGAAATTACCTGCATTCGGTCCCTTTCAAAACGGTACAGCAGTTGACAATTACATCATTTGAATTTAATCAATTCAAATAACACCTATTTTTCAAGATATTTCACACGTACAGCAGTGGATATTCCGAATGAAGTGTTGCTTGATTTACAAATCAGTTTACGATTTGTACCAAGATGGAGTGAACTCGACCCTTATCTGCTTCATTGATTATTTGATCAGTGAGATCGTAGGGCACACAATAGGTTTATTTACTAAAGGTGTTATCGCCAAAAATCTCCTTTCTGAGATTTGCGGCTCAGAGCGTTTGTTCAAGGGAGACGCTTCGCGTCTCGGTTGAACGTACTCTTGGCGCCACAGACCTCAGCTCATGTTACCATCCATTCACCACAGTAACTTATAATGTCCGATAAATATGCCCCAAGTGGTGCTCTTTTGACCTCGAGAAAATGTGAAGCGTAATCTGTAATTCCATTACTTGATGGGCCGTGTGTACAGATAGTAGAAATTGAGAATTTTAGGCGTGTGGTGGTAATTTTACGGGAAATTGTATTAGTTTCTGGCCTCCATGTCAGGATGTTAGGGTGCCTTTGGTTAGTAATAGATACTTGTCGGGAACTTTCCGGTAATTCCACACCCACTAACAACCCGCTACCGCCTAGGTTTTAACTGGATGGCGGTTGAATGGATTGGAGTCTTGAATCATAGATGAAGGTGATTTGGAATGAAGAATTGGACAAGAAAATTGTATCACAAAACTTGGGGCCGAAACGGCAAATTACGCTTATTTTTGTTTTTCTTACAAAGCTTCAATGGTTTTTCACGCAAAATTTTAAATGACTTCCAACGCCTAACTTATGTATTATAACATTGGATAACTTTCTGAATTCATACCAAATTACTACAACTCATTTGAATTGTTATTTTATGGGCCACTTTTAACAGCATTTATAAAAGAATGTAATATTTACGATTTTGATTGCACATTTGGACTGTACCTAATAATAATCAGTGAGTTGTCATCAAATCCTACTGTTAATTTTAAACCAAACAATAGTCCACCTTTAATATATTAACACTTTCGACAACTGTCCGGGGTCATAAACGCATATATTTTGGTAAGATTGGGAACAAATTCGCAATTTAAAACACCCAGATTTCTCCATTACACTGTGCGGACTGCATATAACCTCGTCACGAAAAGCGATGTAAATCAATGACCAATCGTTTATGAAAGACGAGATTTTGTCGATAGACTGAAATTGTCTTAACGCTATATCGTTCCCTGAGTTCCAATGTGCTCTATGTGCCAGTAGGCACATAGAACACATTGGAACTCAGGGGACGATATGTCGAGAAAGACCAGACTTTGTCAAATGATTGAAATTGTCTTTTTAAATTAAATGCATTTTTCACCCCTCCAGGTCTGTAACGGCACATGTTTGAAGTTTAAAGCTGTGCTATAATTGGAATAGGTAAAAGAAAAAGTAGTGCATAAGTGATTGGCGCGGGTGTTCAGAAATATTGCAGGCAAATTGTATTGCGGTTCGTGTTTCTGTTTGTAATTCATTTAGCTCCACTTGGTCATCGATTCTCATATATTGTTTGTTCAGGTGACAAGGTTGTTTGCAAAACAGATTACAATGATGAAATGTTTGACAAGCAAAACGGAACTGAGCGAGTTGATAACAGTAATACAAAAACAAACAATTAGCAGAGCTTTTGGTATTGGTGTGATGATATACCAGACAGAAATTTTAATAGCCGCAAGTGGGATCCCGAGACTTGCCCAAACTGTACCGTCTGTGTAAATTAACGCAGGTCTTACTGCGTTAAGTATTGTCTAATTAAAGGAATAAAATACATGACCTCAAGTAGGCATATTAGTGTCTCCACCTTTGATATATTATATTTAGTGGTATTTTCGACAGTGCATATGATTGATTCGTAACCAATTTGTGGGGAGGGTATGGTTAAGTGAGGTGGGGGAGGGGGTAATATCTCCAGCAGGCCTATTAGAAGAAAGGTTGGAGGTTGCTTTGAAATACACGTTCTGAAGTAAAATGTAATTGTGACGTTTTCTAACCCCTCGGTGGCATTATCATCAAACCGTTAAGTATTCCCTGTGAATATGGATGAAATGGACGACCGGTACTAGTCCTTTTGTCAGCTGTGCATAGTGCTATGTTATGTAGTTTGTGGTGTAGGGGTATCACAGAAATGGGAGGTAGAGTTGCACGATATTCAAAATGATATCAAGATTTATTATTTTCAAAATTAATTTATCAGATTTTCCCCAAAGATTTCAACAAAACTATATCATGTGAACCCTCATTGGAACGATTCCTTGGATAAAGAGATAATATTATTCATTCGGAGCTACAGTTAAAAAACTAAAGACATCTTGAAAATTAAATTGTGGGGGAAAAAATAATGACGATAAACCGATATTTTTGTAATTACACCGGTATTCAATCGATATTGATTTGAATATCGGTATATATCGGTTTATCGATATACCGTGCAGCCCTAATGGGAGGGGGGTAACGCTTGTCGGTAGCAATAAGTTGGCGATTTGAAATAATCAGTATGTGAGTAGTGTGCATTTTGGCATTCCACTTCATGTTGGCAAAGTCCAACTCTCACCCGAAGTAAAGTTTTGTGGCGATTGAAAATGTAGCGTGGGATTCTGCGCAAACATTTTCTAACTCACATTGAACTTAAATCAGCGTATATACGAAAATCCAACATTCTCGTTTTTCCTAAGAAGAATCCCTTCATTAATTGCGATTTCATGCCCTCAAGAGTGCAGTTTTAAAAGTCAATGGGACTTTTCAATGTTATGGACCATTTTTCCAACGGACCACGAGCACACCGATACAGTAGGAGTTCCCATAAACCTTTTGAAACACACATGAAAGTGGACATCTTCGAACGCTAGTTTTTGAGTTGGAAAATGTCTATGGAGAATCCAGCTTTAAATCGTAACATCACACTAAAAATTAAAGTGTTAAAACTGACACTTTCAAGGTGTTAAACCCATTCTAACTCTTATGGTTTGATTTTAACACTCAAAGTGCAATGCTTTAAGTACTTAGACATTACAATCGTCAGACATCTGAAACTTGAATGGATGGCACTTCCCATGTGTCTAGCATTGGTGGTTCTTCCAGAATCGTCCATAATTTGATTTGCGCTTGGTGGGTACATAATTAAAAGGACACAACGCAGATGAAACGGATCAGGCTCGAGAGTTCGAGCCTGATCCGCGTCATCTGCGTTGTTTCCTTTTAAGTGTCGCGATATTACACTTGTCAAGTGTTATTATTGTAACACATGTCAAGTTCTGGGATATCTACACTTGAACAAAGTGCTAGTTCAGCACTTAGTAAGTGTTAAATACAGCACTTCAAGTGTACTTTTTAACACTTTAGTTTTTAGCGTGATCACCCGGACCCGAATGTATTTTAAAAAAGTTTGCGGACCGCACGTTTTTTCACGAATGAATTTTTGAAGTGTGGAGATTTCTTTATTGCAAATTTTATGATGGCGCTTTTTTTGTATTTTTAATATTGTTTTTTTTCTTTGTTTTTTATTTGTTTTGTTTTTTGTCGTTGTTTTGACGTTGGAAGGAAATATCTAGATTTGGGGTTTTTTTAGTCAGAACTGATGTTCTGATTTTACGAATCAAAGTGAATTGGAAATTCTTTTTTTTTTCGTTTTTTTTTTTTTTTGAGTGGGAAATTTTTGTGATGTTTCTTTTTCGATGTCGGAAGAGAGGTGCTGCTCCTTCGAATTGAAGCTTCATCTTTTTACAACAGAGATAGATTTCTACGCCCCCCCCCCCCCGAAAAATATTCGGGGGAGCATATAGTCGACGCCCTGTCAGTCTGTCCGTCAATCTGTTCATTCGTCAGAAACAAATGGTTTCCCGACGATAACTTTAGTTTGATTGAGCAAAATGAAACAATGGTTTATAACTACATAACTTATAACAGGTTGCGATTGATAGTGGGCTTGGTCCGATATTTTTTGGCATGGTTATGGCCCTATTCCGATTTAGAAGACATGTTTATATTGGCTTCTGGATGACAACGTTAGTTGACTGAACGAAATGAACGCCCGTCCCATCCTCTTACCGTTCCATCGTCCGTCCGTCCGTCTGTTAACCACTAAATATAGTTTTTCATAAAGAGGGGAGGGGCATTAGTGTCCCATGGACACATTTGGCGGCCTGATGTAGTTGTGCTATGGTTTAATGGAGATGTGATAAGATATTTATTATTTGAATGTTAACAAAAACAAATGACCAGAAACTCATGCTTGGCAGGGGTGGGGGCGGTGGGATAACTACCCGTGGCGTTGCACTTGTCTTATATGAGTTAAACCATTTATTCGTTCTGCATTTGGACAAATACACTCCCTTACGAACGTCTTTTTACATGAAATCGCCCTACTTTTCAAAGATAAAATATGCTAGAATGATGTTCAAGACCATAGTCACTTTCTCATTTTATCCGGTGGAACGAAATATGTATAGTGTCCTGAAATCATGAGAGAATTTGGAACGTTTAGATTCAGCGGAAACCGAGTTTCGGTCGGAGTTTCCGAAAGACGGGATCCGACGGAATGACTATAAACGTACTAGAGTACGATGACGACGAGAATGTAGTGTATCTGCCGAGAATCAGTTCGCTCCGAAATGGCCGCGATAATAAAATGAATTTGATAATGATTTACGAAGACGAAATTCAGCATTATTGCTGGATTAAAAATTTGAATTGTTTGTTGTCGAGTCAGACGAACGGATTCCACGGAGAGAGATTTTCCAGTTTCATCTGTCTGAATTCGTTCCACTGCAAAGATTCGTTGCATAAACGCAGGGAATAATGTCTCGGTGATCAGTCCGTGAAAACAGACATGGGGAACGGGCACTCTACTAAGTTTCAAGTATCACAATAGACGGTAGAGAATCGAATCGTTCGCAGAAAAAATAACTGAACCCCAGTGACAGTTACGTGAAGAATTATAAACAAATCACAAGTCATGGAGATATTGTTTTTGTATAAAGTGTTCTTTCGACGATCGTCTCTTCGTGAGTTCTATTGCATCCACCAAATTATCGGAATAAGAAACTGTGGCTCCAAAGTTCGGGAGCGTCTTGGAGTCGGAAATCAAAAATTGTAGAGAGAATCAAAAAACCCAAAGGGATGAAGCCGTTGACAAACGAACACAAAAAAATCTATAGAAATGTGGTGGAATGTCACATTTGTCGAGGATCGTTCGTCCAGACATCACCACCCGGGTACAAAAAGTCAGGGATCAGAACCATTACGCCGGTCTCTGTAGGGCTCACGCTCACAGAAAACGTAATATAAAGTGTCAAGACGCAAACTTCTGCGCCGTCTTTTTCATAACTTATTGGTATCGGGACTCTCATCTGTTCGTCAAACACCTCGTCGTAGGGAATGTGAAACTTCGTGCAATGCCAACAACAAAGAGAAATTCATTTTGTTTATGGAGACACGGTGGTGCACGGAACATTTTGGAAGGATGCAGAGTTTCAATCACACAGAACCTACATTTCAGTTACAAATTCGTGTTTTCCAGTTTGGAAGTGCTGACCACTCATTTTTAAAAACCAAATTTCGTATCATGGCTTGAAATTTCCCCGACGGCGATACATTGAACAGCCCCTTGCAAAACGGCGCCTACCCATATGAGTACAAGGATGATTTAGACAGATCTGATGAAACGGAATGAAGTAGGATTGGAATTGTTCATGTTCGAAAAGGGTGTCGGGGGTAGTATATTCATCGTGCCTCACAGATACGCAAAGATATGTTAACAGTTGAATAACACTAGTTTTTAAAATAAAAATAAACTGTTTTTCTTTAATAAAGAGAGAGAGAGAGAGAGAGAGAGAGAGAGAGAGAGAGAGAGAGAGAATGAAAAAAATGTTAAAAGTGGTAGTTCTGGATTTTAACGAAATGCTCATGAGTTCGTTAGAATTAAGCAGAGACAATCGTCGGACTCAAATTTGTGCCGACCGACGTTACAAAAATGATGGTGGTTGGATACAAACGACTGGAGCATTCGTGCGATTGGATATAGCGACCAGGCCTTTCACAGATGTTTTTTTAATTCGTTTTTGGACGTTTCGAAAACATTTTGATCTGGACGGCTGCCTCGCGAAATTATGCCACTTACGTTGTTAACACGGTGTGTTGGTTGGGAAGGAAAGAGAGGTTATTCGAATTTCTGTCCCGCAAACAAGCAGCAGAAAGGTGCACAGCTTGTACAAACGGCGGTTTTACCCGGAGGGATTACGGATTCAAGTTTGAAGAGACTCTCTTGCTGGACGACGTGTACGACTTTTGAGAGCGCAACATATGGAAATTGCATCACGACGAGGATATATCGTTTTTGGAATGACAGAAACGACGACACGTATCTCCTCTCTCTCTCTCTCTCTCTCTCCTCTCTCTCTCTCTCTCTCTCTCTCTCTAGTGCATTTGATCAAGGAATGATTCGAAATACAAAATAGTGTGCACGAACTGAGAAAGAAGATCTCTCGATACATCTTAACAGTAATATAAAAAAATGTTTTGTATGATATAAAGGGACACAAAATGAAAAAAATATGAACATATCAGCAGAAGGTGTTATTTTACCTAACGAGCCCTTATCCAATATAGATTTGTTAGAAAAGGCCAAAGTATAAGGACAAACACATTCGCAATATGCATTACCTAGCGGCAGTCCGCTGAGGCACTAATGCGGAAATTTGAATCTGAACAATTTCTTAGGCGACGGTACTCATCAGGTTGCTCGGTTCAAGAAAAAAATGAAATTTATTGTTTGGATAGTTACAGGTTCGCACCACCTCACGAACTGTGGAATTATTATGAAATCATCTGTCTATTGCAATACGGAAAAATGTAGCCTCGAGATCAAGTGTTTTGTGAACACTTGTGTCTGTGCATTCTCAAGAGGAGGGCTTCGGGACATCATTTTCAAGACGTCTTCAACGATTTACAATAAACGGATAAATGGAGAGAATTTTTTTTTGCATATATTATTATACAAAGGGAATTTGTAAAAAAAAATAAAAAACAATGAGATTTTAGTAATATTCGAAGAACAAGAAAGTAATGCCACCCAGTCTGGACGCCTGGTTGAACAAGATCGTCAGTCTTTCGCCAGTTTTTCGTCAGTCTCGGATAGAGATTCGGAATCTATAGCTCAGTCTATAAAGGCTACGTGGATTCTGCCCTGTCAAAATCTCAGACCTACCTCAAAAAGTACGCGGGCGACTTGTATCTTAACGAAAATCGAAAGAAATGATGGATTCTGGAATTGACATGGCCGGTCACAACCTATTCAGCGTCGAAACTATTCAGAATTCGGGTCGAGTGCCGTTGTCATCTGATACTACATGGAAGACACCTAACTGGCGATAAGATGGAGAGCTTGCTAGATATGGAAGGTTATTGAATCACAAATCTATCTGACATCGTACACATGAAGGAGGCCTGCAGTCTGAGTTCGGTCATGGAAAAAATAAAACACGTGACACAGCTGATAACGACTTGAGCCGAAGAAAGCGGTCTGTTAGATTCCGGTAAATTGTAATGGCCCTTCGCAAACAGAGGAAAAAAGACCTTTGCATGGCGAGATTCGTTGCCGATCAGAGGAGGAATGATTCGAATGAATTTGACTTCAACCGACACGAAGAACAGGGCTATAATCAGTATCATGGTCAACGGTGAAGAAAATGAAATTTATAACGCCAATAAGCTGGAGAATCAATATTCTAGTTCGAATGTATTCACAACGCCGTGACAAGTCAGACTGGGAGACAGAATTAATTTCAAGACTGCTGCGAGTTCTACAGAGCCTCTGGTATTTGAATGCGATCCTTTGAAAAAAATTTTTTTAGTTTTTAAATAATAATTATATTATCGTCATTGTCGAAAATACCAAAACATCTCAAATCTAATCGAAATTCAAGATTCAGAATCACAAAGATCGATTCTGCTGCTATTCTTTTTCACCGCGTTTTTCGATGAACCATTTCATGATTTCATGATATATTTTAACGGAAAGAAATTCGTTTGTACAGGCGCCGTGGACTGGTACAAACTAATCTCTTTCCGTTAAAATATTTCTTCTACGGGTGGGAATATTTTACTGGACACTATTTGATTCCAAAAACTAATTATAGGGATAATAATCTAAATTTTAATTAATGGAGCACCGTGAGCAACCCGTGCTTCATTAATTAAAATTTAGCTGCTGATAATTTTTATTACCTAGTAAACGCATGCGTGGACATCACTGACAACGCGTGGATTATGACCAGTCCACGGCGACAGTACTGTATCTCAAAAATGTTTGGCGAAATTGTGCGTAGGAAGTCTCAGCGCACGTAAGAGCACGTCGCGAATTTTCATCTCATTTTCTTTCGGAATTTCTTTGCTGCGTGCAACATGATACATCCCATCTCGTCGCTCTCTGTTCGACATCTTTATTATGTCATTCAACGAAGTTTGAATGACTGATTGGGATCGTTGGCATGTTTTTTCGCATTCACCGAATCATGGCCACAGTTTTTATGCTACTGTCTTGACATATGGCACAAATGTTAACTGTTATCGGGGCTTAAAAGTGCTGGAGCCCGATACTTTTGTTTTTCACTTTTATCCATAAGAATTCCCAATTTGCATTGATTCTTTAATATTTTAATATCAACGCCTATATCAAGCATCCCTCTTTCCAACTTTGGAAATACAATCTCCAACAAAAACCAAAACGGTATCTTAACCCTTTCAACTCTAGTGGTATCGTCCATGCCAGTGCAATGGCAGCACTTAGAAGAGTCCACATTCATTATTTGGGGTAGATTAATCAATATTTTCAACGTGCAGCCTTAGGGCTGCACGTTGAACATATTGATTTGTCTACCCCACGCATTTAGTGAACAGCCATGCTATTTAATGACGCTATGACCTATCATGTTCCTGGTCGAGAAAAGGCCGCTCGGTTTCAAATGGTTAAAATGTGGAAGCGAAATTCTGAAGGGTGTTAGTCGTATTTTCGCGTGGCGTTATTGTTGTCGACGTCACCAAAAATTTAATGTTCGCCGATTTTTACGAACTTTTGGTATGATGTAGAGCTAAAAATTAGGAGACAGCTGTTTGTGTTTTTTATTTTCATTTTATTTTTTTATTATCACTATTTAATCTTTTTACCTCACTTCAAATATGTGGGTTATTATGAACATTTCTCATTGAAAACGGTAATTTTAGCAACACACACAGCTATGGAATTTCACACACTTTTTCTTTCATGGTGGCTTCATTAAATGCATTTTTAATAATTTCTTACTTAAACCTTTTTTTCCAAAATAACGTCAATTTGGCATTCTGTTGTGAACGTTTAATATCTGCCCGCTTGTTGAACACTTACTTTCGGAATTTTGGAAATATATTCTAAAATAAAAACCATATCTGAAAATGCAATCAGTTTTCACCCAAAGAACTTTTCATCTGCGCTGCCATTGAGGTGTCGGTAAAACTTCAACGTCGGAAAAATTAAATTCACAGATTTATATGAAAATTTAGTATGTTGTACAGCTTGAAGAATAAAAAGCTGTTTTTTTATATTTTTTTCATCTCCACAAAAACTCATATCTAAAATGATGTTATGTTCTGGGAAATTCTCAACCATTCTGGCCGAACTCGGAAGTGACGTCCTAGGGGTGGGGTGGGATCATCATAGTGTCCATATTTGAAATGCGTTGAAAATTGTTGAAATGTTAGTATGCTGCAGAGCTTAAAAAAATAAGAGATAGCTAGTAGATTTTCGATTTATATCCATTTTGCAGTTTTCACGTCACTTCAAACTTTGGGAGGTATTTTTGGTCATATCTCATTAGAAACTCTACCATTGTAATTCTAGCAGTCCATACATATCAATTAAACATATACAAAACTTCACACACCGTTTTCTAATATTCGAAATTGTTAACCTCCACTTTTTTACCCCCGATGCTGTGGGAGGGGGGGGGGGGGCGGTGGCGTTGCGGTAACCGGTTCTCGTCAGATCACCGAAGTAAAGCAACGTCGAGCTCGGTTAGTCCTCGGATGGGTGACCGTCTTAGCGATCGATTCGGAATCCCGCGCTGTGTCATTGGGCAAGGCACTTAACAAGCATTGTCCACATCGGGGCACGATGGCGCCCTATACTAAGGCTTACTGCACGTCGCTGGTGCGCATGTCTTCAACCAATCTAACCCTGCCTGTGCTGCAGTACGGAGTTACGATGTTGGGGAGCTGGCAGCTGCTCGTTGCTCGGTGGCTCTCTCCGGGTACTCCGGCTTCCTCCACCCGTAAAACTGCCACGGCCATGATTAGCCATTGTACATAAGTATGTGACCTTAAACACCAATAAATAAATACATAAATACCCCCGATGCAACTGTTGTCAATTTTAATTTTTGTGTTTGCCTCCTCTTTTCAACCTCATTTTTAACATTTTCCTTTCGAATTCCAGGAAATATATAGAATATACCCATATTAGCTTGGTGTACAACATGTTCACCACTCGTGGTGAAGTGGTGTTAACCGCGATCCTTCGGCGCGCGGTTAACACCACTTCACCACGAGTGGTGAACATTTGGTACATCAAGCTACTTTGGGGATATTTTATTTATACCATGATCGTCGGATTATTAAGAGTCGCTATTATTTTTTCTCGATTTTACTGAGCAGCAGACGTACATACGTGTGAATCTGTTTTTGTATACATGAGCATCGGTGGGTAGTACGTCCGCTGTCAATTTTATCTCCAAAACGAAATGGAAGAAGAAACGGGTCCTTTTTCATTTTAATAACATAATAACATACTATTTAGAGTTAAGGACGCTTTATTAACACGAGACAATGTATGTTTGTTAACTTTTGGTGTCTTTTAGAGTAAACTCATTTAGAAACGTAATAAATAATTGCCACTTTTATTTCACTCTTCGCGAGGCGACGTGCGATAAATTTAGACAAGTTCGCATTCCGGTCGACGTCATCAAAGGTCAACTTGGATGTAGTTCCACTATAGGTGTAAATTTTAACGACTGAAATCCCATTTTAACCACTGAAATCTCATTGCTGTCGTGTTCACCACAGATGGTGTATGAAGCTAAAATATATGTCATAGGCCTTTGGTCGAAAAATGGCGTCGATTGTGCTTCGCTGAATGACTTCTGGAAATTAGCTTTGCGATTTCAAAACTATTTGGTAATAAAGCTTATTGATTTGCTGCACGCACTATTCATAGAGAGTAATCGCTTGACAGGACTGGTTACGTGAAATAATACACGAGAGGCGAGGGACGATGTAGGAGTGCGCGAATGTGAATAATTAATTCACGTAACCAGTCCAGTCAAGCAATTACTCTGTTTATTACTTTTCATTGGGGGGCGCGGTGGCGCTGCCGTAACCGATTCTCGTCAGATCATCGAAGTTAAGCAACGTCGAGCCCGGTTAGTCCTCGGACGGGTGACCGTCTGAGCGATCGATTCGGACTCCCACGGTGTGTCCTTGGGCAAGGCACTCAACCTCCATTGTCCACATGGGGGCACGATGACGCCATGTACTAAGGCGTACTGCACGTCGATGGTGCGCATGTCTTCAACCAATCTAACACTGCCTGTGCTGCAGTGCGGAGTTACGATGTTGGGGAGCTGGCAGCTGCTCGTCGTTGCTCGATGGTTCTCTCCGGGTACACCGGCTTCCTCCACCCGTAAAACTGCCACGGCCATGATTAGCCATTGTGCATAAGTATGTGACCTTAAACACCAATAAATAAATACATAAATACCCCCGATGCAACTGTTGTCAGTTTTACGTTTTGTGTTTGCCTTCTCTTTTCAACCTCATTTTTAACATTTTCCTTTCGAATTCCAGGAAATATATAGAATATACCCATATTAGCTTGGTGTACAACATGTTCACCACTCGTGGTGAAGTGGTGTTAACCGCGATCCTTCGGCGCGCGGTTAACACCACTTCACCACGAGTGGTGAACATTTGGTACATCAGGCTACTTTGGGGATATTTTATTTATACCATGATCGTCGGATTATTAAGAGTCGCTATTATTTTTTCTCGATTTTACTGAGCAGCAGACGTACATACGTGTGAATCTGTTTTTGTATACATGAGCATCGGTGGGCAGTACGTCCGCTGTCAATTTTATCTCCAAAACGAAATGGAAGAAGAAACGGGTCCTTTTTCATTTTAATAACATAATAACATACTATTTAGAGTTAAGGACGCTTTATTAACACGAGACAATGTATGTTTGTTAACTTTTGGTGTCTTTCAGAGTAAACTCATTTAGAAACGTAATAAATAATTGCCACTTTTATTTCACTCTTCGCGAGGCGATAAATTTAGACAAGTTCGCATTCCGGTCGACGTCATCAAAGGTCAACTTGGATGTAGTTCCACTATAGGTGTAAATTTTAACGACTGAAATCCCATTTTAACCACTGAAATCTCATTGCTGTCGTGTTCACCACGGATGGTGTATGAAGCTAAAATATATGTCATAGGCCTTTGGTCGAAAAATGGCGTCGATTGTGCTTCGCTGAATGACTTCTAGAAATTAGCTTTGCGATTTCAAAACTATTTGGTAATAAAGCTTATTGATTTGCTGCACGCACTATTCATAGAGAGTAATCGCTTGACAGGACTGGTTACGTGAAATAATACACGAGAGGCGAGGGACGATGTAGGAGTGCGCGAATGTGAATAATTAATTCACGTAACCAGTCCAGTCAAGCAATTACTCTGTTTATTACTTTTCATTGGGGGGCGCGGTGGCGCTGCCGTAACCGGTTCTCGTCAGATCATCGAAGTTAAGCAACGTCGAGCCCGGTTAGTCCTCGGATGGGTGACCGTCTGAGCGATCAATTCGGACTCCCACGCTGTGTCCTTGGGCAAGGCACTTAACCTCCATTGTCCACATGGGGGCACAATGACGCCATGTACTAAGGCGTAATGCACGTCGATGGTGCGCATGTCTTCAACCAATCTAGCACTGCCTGTGCTGCAGTGCGGAGTTACGATGTTGGGGAGCTGGCAGCTGCTCGTCGTTGTTCGGTGGTTCTCTCAGGGTACTCCGGCTTCCTCCACCCGTAAAACTGTCACGGTCATGATTCGCCAGTGTGCATAAGTATGTGACCTTAAACACCAATAAATAAATAAATAAATTACTTTTCATTATTAACGATAATTATATTATTTAACCCTTTACCTAACGTAACGTCCAAAACTGGCCAGCGCTATTCTCAAAAAACGCCAATTAATTTTCATTAGTTTTTCTTTTTTTTGTCTCTAAAACATAGGTTATGACCTCTCAATCATTGGAACGAGCTCGTCGAGCTCGTTCCAATGAGGGGTCATAACCTATGTTTTTGAGACAAAAAACGAAAATAATAATTATTCAAGATTTTTTTATTTTTTGCAAGTGTCGTCTGCCTTTCTTGTTATGTAAAGGGTTGAAAAAAACAAAAAAACAATGAAGTCCCCATTACACCCACGACAAAACGTCTTCGTTTGCGCGCACGGATACATGACCCAATTATTGACTGCACAGTTCACTTGTGAAGTTATCGTTTATAATCAAACCCAGAAATCCCAGTAAATCACACTTTGGAAAGTAATAAGTTCCCTGTACCTTCTCCCGTCACCAGATCTGAGTTAGATATTACCGGAGCTGACGGTATATTTTTTTCCTTCTTCAATCCATTTTTGGTTTTGATTTATTTTTTTTTCTTTCTATTTCATCCCGAGAATGGGTATTTTTAAAAGGTGAATGTTAATCTAATAACAGACCTCGATCATCGATTATGCTCTTTTTAAGAATTCCTATCTTCAGATATAAACAATCTCCGTAGGTATTTAGTGCACCTCCCCTTCGCGGGTTTTAGACACAATCATTTACCACCCGTTTCGAGTCGACATTACGCTCCTTCTGTTTTCAAATACAGAGTGGTTTCCATCATTATTGTTTTGTCATTTTTATATATAACAACAAAAAAACAATCCCTGTAAACAATGTTTTTAAATGGACGATTGCGCCGTAGGCGCACGAGTTCATACACCGGAGGCGTCTGAACTCGAGAGTCCTTTAAATTATAACCACTTTTTTATTCACCGGAAGGAACGCTCGAGAAGAGACTTTACGAGAACGGCTCTTATTCGAGGAATCTTCTCAAGAACAAAAAGGGACAATATAATTGTTTTCAAAGGAACGTTCGGATACCATTTGGGTTAAGTAAGTGAACCATCAGTTGAGGGAAGTATCTGGGGGGGGGGGGGGGTGCTATTGAGATATTCTCCCATAATACACCGGGAGTCAGACTAATTTACAATTTACTACATCACGTGACGTTCCTAGCAACACCCCTAGCAACGGGCGATCTATTGGACCGATTTTGACCAAAATTGATATATGGACCTATAATGCAATAGGGGTCCAAACCAAGGAGTCGGTAATGATGTCAGTTTGTCTCCCTAGCAACGAACGCGCCTCCCTAGCAACGGGCGGCCTCTTGGGTCAATTTCGACCAAATTTTATATATGGATCCACAATGCGCCTGGGAAGCAAACCAAAGAATCGAAAATGGTGTCAGTTGGTTCCCCTAACAACCAACGTGCCTCCCTAGCAACGGGCGGCCTACTGGGCCAATTTTGACTAAATTTCACTCGTGTACCCATATTGCATCAGGGATTCATTTCAAGAGTCGGTAATGATGTCAGTTTGTTTCCCTAGCAACCAACGTGCCTCCCTAGCAACGGACGACCTATTGGGCCAATTGGACCAAATTTGGTATATAAACCCATAATGCACTAGGAATCCAAACCAAGGAGTCCAAATTATGTCAGTTGGTTTCCCTAGCAACCAAAGTGCCTTCCTAGCAACGGGTGGCATCTTCTGTCAATTTCGACCAAATTTGATATATGGATCCACAATGTACTAGGGATCCAAACAAAAGAGTCGAAAATGGTGTCAGTTGGTTTCCCTAACAACCAACTTGCCCCTAGCAATGAGCGACCTACTGGCCCAATTTTGACTAAATTTGATATGTGGACCCTTAATGCACCGGGGATTCAAACCAAGGAGTTGACAATGATGTCAGTTTGTTTCCCTAGCAACCAACGTCCCTCCCTAGCAACGGGCGACCTATTGGGCAAGTTTTGACCAAATTTGATAAATGAATCCATAATGCACTAGGAATCCAAACCAAGGAGTCGAAAATTATGCAAGTCTGTTTCCCTAGCAACCAACCTGCCTCCCCCTAGCAACGAGCGGCCTCTTGGGCCAATTTCGACCAAATTTGATATATGGAACCACAATGCACTAGGAATCCAAACCAAAGAATCGAAAATGGTGTCAGTTGGTTTCCCTAACAACCAACATGCCTCCCTAGCAACGGGGGAGATACTGGTCTAATTTTGACTAAATTTGATATATGGAGCCATAATGCATCAGGGATTCAAACCAAGGAGTCGGTAATGATGTCAGTTTGTTTCCCTAGCAACCAACGTGCCTCCCTAGCAAAGGGCGACCTGTTGGGTCAATTGTGACCAACTTCAATCTATGGACCCACAATACACTAGGGATCTAAACCATAGAGTGGAAAACGGGGTGAATTTTGACCAAATTTGATATGTTGATATATGAACCCATAAGGCACTAGACACCAAAACCAATGTGTTGGCAATGACGTCCTTTGGTTTCGTTGGCAACCTGCGTGCCTCCCTAGCAACGGGTGGTCTATTGGGGCAATTCTGACCATGTCTGATATATGGGCCCATTATACACTTAGAATCTAAAATGAGTCTGTAGTGATGTCAGCTGATGTCCATAGCAACCAACGTGCCTCCCTAGCGATGGGCTATCTATTAGGACAATTTTGACTAAATTCGATATATGTACCTATAATACACCAGGGATCTAAACCAAGGAGTCGGCAATGATGTTAGTTGGTTACCTTAGCAACCAACGTGCCTCCCTAGTAACGAGCGATATATTGTGCCAAACTAATTTATGTGGTGGCATGTTAGTGACTGTTTTGAGACATGTTTTTCGAAAATCATCCGACATCGTCATATTTTGGAAAGACGATTGTCAGATCGTGTCCGATAATCAGTAAGGATTAAAAAAATACCAAATACTGCTTTCAGTCGCAAGGTTTTACATTTTCAATAGCCCAATGGATGTCCTGTTCACTGGTTTTATGGATGGGATTTCCGTGGTTGTTCCGGTGGGTTCGCAATCATCCTTTTTTGCATAGCTTTGCTATAATTTCTTGTTTTATTTTATCTTATTTTTAATTTCCCTAATGTGAACCCAGTTCATCACAACTTCTGGGATATCTACGGAAGCGCTGAGGTGCCAGTTGAGTATTATTTCTATCTTGTACATGCAAATTAGCTATCTTGTATCTGCAAGTTACTATCTTGCACGTGCAGCTTAACTATCTTGCACCTGCAAGTTACTGTCTTGCACATGCAGGTTAGCTAACTTGCACGTGCAGGTTAGCTATCTTGCACGTGCAAGTTAATATCTTGCCCGTGCAGGTTGAGTTATCTTGCACGTGCAGGATGGCTATCTTCGCCTGAAAGTTAGCTATCTTGCACGTGCAGGTTAACTATCTTGCTCCTGCAAGTTATTATCCTGCACGTACCGGATAGCTATCTTGCACGTGCGGGATAGCTATCTTTCATCTGCAGGATAGTTAACTTGCACGAGTAGGTTAGCTATCTTGCATCTGCAAGTTACTATCTTGCACGTGCAGGATAGCTATCTTGCACATGCAGGATAGCTATTTTTCACCTGCAGGATAGCTATCTTACACATGCAGATTAGCTATCTTACGTCTACAAGTTACTATCTTGCAGGTGCAGGTTAGCTATTTTGCACCTGCAAGTTAGTTATATTCGAGGAACATTATTATAGTCATATTTGAAGTCGAGTTCATCAAAAGTAGTATATAAGGGTCCAACCTAACCCCAATTTGCCGGACCTAGGTTCGGATTTGCCGGACTACGGAAATTCCTATCACTGAGACAACCACTATATGCTCATTGGCCATGTAAAGCCGACTGGCTATGTACGTTTCGCATCGCAGGCTAGGCGTGGGTGATTTATGCTGGGGGTCTCAATGGGAAAAGTCAGGCGTAAAGAGTGAAAAACGGTTAGAGTTGCAATGACGTCGGTGACGTCATGGTGAGCTCGCGACGACATGCCGACGTTGACCGCTGTCGATGTCCACAGAGATGAGTGACTGGACGTCCTTAGGTCCGTTGAATAGCCGATGTCTCCCTATAGGTGGCAGTGCCGCTGAGTAGCCCCTGCTGGGCCGGGTCCCAATACTCCTTAACAGGAACAGGGATGTGCATTTTCAGGCTATCGGCCATTCTTCTCCCTGATCGACTCTGTCCAACTCTGTCGGCTCTAAGGGCCCGAACCAAGAAGCCACTAGAGCAGCCCTCGAGAAGGGACCCCTCGAACGACTCATACAGATGAGTAACTGGGGAGCCGCTCCAGAAGCAGCAGAACGACTCCCTAAAATTATCCTTCAATGAGCAAATTCCTAATAACAAGAGCTCGCGTATCACTGAAGCAATACAATGCCCCTACCGGACTAATGAGTATTAATAATTATACAAATGTTATAACCTAGATGTGATCAGCATGAATTCCGTTGAAGCGTTTCCAAAACAGTCCGGAAAACTGATATTTTGGTGCTTTTCGATATTTCCAAGGGCCATAACTTACACAAGAAATAATGCAATCAGCATGAAACTCAAACTTGATCTGTAAGTCATCGTTCTATAGTAGGTTACCAATAATAAAATCATTCGGTTGAAGCATTTCAAAAAAAGACTGAAAACTAAAGTGTGACTGACAGACTGACTGACAGACTGACGGATGGACAGAGTGCAAGTAAAATTTGATCTGTAAGTCATTGTTCTATACTAGGTTACCAAAAAAATGAAATCATTCCGTTGAAGCGTTTACAAAAAAGTCCGGAAAACTGATATTTTGGCCCGAACCAAGGAGCCACTAGAGCAGCCCTCGAGAAGGGACCCCTCGAACGACTCATACAGATGAGTAACTGGGGAGCCGCTCCAGAAGCAGCAGAACGACTCCCTGAAATTATCCTTCAATGAGCAAATTCCTAATAACAAGAGTTCGCGTATCACTGAAGCAATACAATGCCCCCTACCGGACTAATGAGTATTAATAATTATACAAATGTTATAACCTAGATGTGATCAGCATGAATTCCGTTGAAGCGTTTCCAAAACAGTCCGGAAAACTGACATTTTGGTGCTTTTCCATATTTCCAAGGGCCATAACTTACACAAGAATAATGCAATCAGCATGAAACTCAAACTTGATCTGTAAGTCATCGTTCTATAGTAGGTTACCAATAATAAAATCATTCGGTTGAAGCATTTCAAAAAAAGACTGAAAACTAAAGTGTGACTGACAGACTGACTGACAGACTGACGGATGGACAGAGTGCAAGTAAAATTTGATCTGTAAGTCATTGTTCTATACTAGGTTACCAAAAAAATGAAATCATTCCGTTGAAGCGTTTCCAAAAAAGTCCGGAAAACTGATATTTTGGTGCTTTTCCATATTTCCAAGGGCCATAACTCACACAAGAATAAGCAATCAGCATGAAACTCGAACATGATCTGTAAGCCATCGTTCTCTAGTAGGTTACCAAAAATGAAATCATTCCGTTGAAGCGTTTCCAAAAAAGTCCGGAAAACTGACATTTTGGCGCTTTTGCATATTTCCAAGAGCCATAACTCACTCAAGAATAATGCAATCAGCATGAAACTCAAACTTGATCTGTAACTTATCGTTCGATAGTAGTTTACCAAAAATGAAATCATTCCGTTGAAGCGTTTCTAAAAAAAGTCAGGAAAACTGATATTTTGGCGCTTTTCCATATTTCCAAGGGACATAACTCACACAAGAATAATGCAATCAGCATGAAACTCAAACTTGATCTGTAAGTTATCATTCTATAGTAGTGTTCCAAAAATGAAATCATTCCATTGAAGCGTTTCCAAAAACAAACCCGGAAAACTGATATTTTGGCGCTTTTCCATATTTCCAAAGGCCATAACTCACACAAGAATAAAGCAATCAGCATGAAACTCAAACTTGATCTGTAAGTCGTCCTTCTATAGTAGGTTACCGAAAAAGAAATCATTCGGTTGAAGCATTTCTAAAAAAGTCCGGAAAACTAAAGTGTGACTGACATTTTCCATATTTGCAAGGGCCATAACTCACACAAGAATAATGCAATCAGCATGAAACTCAAACTTGATCTGTACGTCATCGTTATATAGTAGGTTACCAAAAATAAAATCATTCCGTTGAAGCATTTCCAAAAAAGTCCGGAAAACTAAAGTCAGACTGACAGACTGGCAGAGTGCAAACCTATAGTCCCCTCCGGCGTTGCCGGTAGGGGACTAAGAAAGTTAGTCCCAGCGACTCTTCGAACGACTCTTCTACATCTGGTTTATAGTGATCACCAGCAATGACTGACCTGCCAGGCGACTGTTCGAGCTTGTTGAGGTAGGGGTACTGGAAGAAGGGGGGAAGAGTCACTGTGCCGCTCTTAATCGGAACGCTCGGTGTAGGGGCCCTGGCTCACTGGCGCAGGTCGTGGAGGCCTGGGCTCGTGGAATAAGGTCGACGAGTCTCTGATGTGATGAGGGTATAGGTCGACAAAGTAGGGTTAGGGAATAGTGGCGTGGGGGGGGGGGGCTTCTGGAAGAAGGGAGGGCGACTGCGTCGCTCTTGGTCAAGCGGCAGAGATACGGTCACCGTGTCAAATACGGGAATGTAAGCCACTGGGGCAAGTATGGGGATCAGGGGCTTCTGAGAAAGGGTGACTGTCAAATACGGGAATGTAAGCCACTGAGTCAAGTATGGGGAGCCGGGGCTTCTGAGATAGGGTGGCTGAGGTGGCTGTCGCAAGATAACTAACTTGCACGTGCAAGATAGCAACTTGCAGGTGCAAGATAGCTAACCTACACGTGCAAGTTAGCGATCTTGCAGGCGAAAGATAGAAATAAGTTTATCTCGGTTCGAATCTTACCTGCGGCAACCGCGTTGTGTTCTTGGGCAAGACACTTCACCCCCACTGCCCACTTGGGGGCACGGTGACCCTGTGTATTAAGGCGTACAGCACGTCGATGGTGCGCCTGTCTTCAACCGATGCTAATCCTGCTTTGTGGAGTTAGTATGTTGGAGAACTGACAGTTGCTCGTCGTTGCTCAGTGGATCTCTCCGGGTACATCGGCTTCCTCCGCCCCTAAAACGGTCGTGGTCATGATTAGCAGAAATATGTGACCTTAAACACCGATATATAAACAAATAATAAGTTTACCTCATAAGATACTAAAAATTAACAAGAATACGTTGACTCATGTTAATAAGGCACCCACAACTCGAAATAGTATGTTATTATGTTATTGAAATGAAAAAGGCCCCGTAATTTTCGCGTTTCGTTTTCTATTTCGTTTGGGCGATCAAATTGCCAGCGAAAGTACCGCCCACCGGTGCTCATGCAGACAAAAACAGATTCGCACGTGTGAATATTGATTTATTTAACATTTAAACTCTTATTAATCGGACGACCATGGTATAAATAAAATATACCCATAGTAGCTTGGTGTACCAAATGTTCACCACTCGTGGTGAACATTTGGTGCACCAAGCCACTATGGGTATATTCTATATTTACACCACTAAGGTACTTTGGAACTTAGAACAGTGGTTTAATATTATCTATAGTTTGATTGAGAATCACTGGAGTGACTTGAATGGCCGCAAAGTTGACAACAGTATATCAGATACACCTTTTTGTAGCTGCGGTCAATAGGGAGAAGACGCACATCACTTTTTTATGGAGTGCACTTCCCACAGTTCTATCAGAGTAGAGCTCGGTGTCTTGATGTCGTTGGCCCAACATGACATGGTAATTTCCTGTGCACCATTCAACAGTGACTTTTAGTCGGAAATTCAATGCGTACAATTCAACACAGTTTAACAAAGGTTTTCACTAGGTCTGCAGAGCATGGCGTGCTCCGAACAGCTTTGTACAAGAAAGTCGACTTTCACTTACTGTTGCGAAATCTTCGTAAAATCGATGTTTTTAGTGTACATGTATATACACAAAGGGATTTGAGTGTTAAAAGAGAAAAATGCGGAGCACGCTGTCACTATATATAGTATTTACAGCTGAGGCATTTTTATGCACACCTTAAATGGCCCAGAAACTTCCAATTGAGATTTCAGTGTAAAATGAAAAGTCTCGCGTGCTCAAACGTGTACACTTGTACATACATTTACGCTAAACATTTGCTGTGGCGCGCAAGCTTTTTGTTTTGTTTTTTTTAAATCTTATCCTTTCTTTCTCACAATCGATATGGCGGCGAACGAAGAATTTCGAGAGGTCTTGGATTGCCTAGAAAACCCTTAAAAAACAGATGAAGGTGATGCTGTGGATCTTCTTCTTCTACTCTTTCGAATGCGTCTTTCTTTCAGCTTCTCGAGTTTCTTTTTGGTGAAGTGTTTATAGATAGTTTTATGGAAGTGGAACCTTGAAAAGATGATTATTTAAAACGACAAAAATTAATGTATTCCGCTGGGCGTTATATAGAGAGAAATCGTTTGACTGGACTGGTTACGGGAAATAATTCATGAGAGGTGAAGGACGTTGTACAAACACGAGTGCGCGAATGCGCACGAGTGTTTTACATTATAGTTCCACACCTCGAATGAATTATTTCACGTAACGAGTCCAGTCAAGCGATTACTCTGTTTATTACTTTTCATTATTAACGATAATTATATTATTTAACCCTTTACCTAACGTAACGTCCAAAACCGGCCAGCGCTATTCTCAAGAAACCGACAATTAACTTTTATTATTTTTTCATTTTCTGTCTCTAAAACATAGGTTATGACCCCTCATTGGAACGGGCTCGTCGAGCTCGTTTCAGTGAGAGATCATAACCTATGTTTTTGAGACAAAAAATGATTTTTCAAGAATTTTTTTTTTTGCAAGTGTCGTCTGTTTTTCATGTTTGGTAATTTAATGCCCTGTCACACTAGGGCGTGTCTCCCGACGTGCGCCGACGTATTGGGAATGTTGGGGACACGTCCATACACGTTGAAATAAGTTCCAAGTGCGACGGGCATAAGTTCCAGTAACGCTGAAACACGGTGTATTTCCTCGACGTACTTGGGCACACGCCGACGTGTCCAGAAAGTTTTGTGCATGCACAAAATTTCTCGACGTGTGTCAACGTGTTGCTAACACGCCAGCTATGCGCTAAAAGTAAGTAGAAGTAAGTTACGCACAAGTTAGGCCCCCATTAGGCTCAAGTTCAACACGCTCAGACATGTTCCCAGGCCGCAGAACGCTCATAGAGCGTGTGTCTAACCTGTATCCGGCGAGTTCGGAACGGCTGAGGAACTTGTGTCTAACTTACATCTAACTTACGTTTATCTTATCTCTAACGTGTATCAACTTATGTAGAACGTACATAACGTCCACAGAACATTCTTCTGACGTACAACTTTAACTGCCTATATAAAAGATCCCCCCACATATGGAAATCAGTTGCGATTGAGACTCCATAGTGTGCAGAGCTCAAGAAGATATCCTGATATAAAAGGATAACCTGATTTTCCTTGAAGAACTTGAAGTATATGGAGATGTCAGATCCTGAGAATGTCCAGTACTACTTAGCTGCACTCCAGCATCATGTAAACCTCGTCAAGTTGACATTGCACCATTATCGTGAAATGAAGAAGACGAAGAGCAGAAGAAAACATGCCCAGAAGAGAAGACACTGGGTCAGAGGCTTGATTGCCAGGCGCCATAACTTTGGCCTCTATGACCAGTTGATGATCGAGCTGAGAAATGAAGACCAGGCCTCATTCAAGAATTTCATGCGCATGCCACCAGAAATGTTTGATAAGCTGCTGGAAAGAGTTAGCCCAAGAATAACCAAGCAACACACCCCCTTCAGAGAGCCACTGCCACCAAGTATGAAGCTGGCCATCACGTTGCGACATCTGGCTCCGGCAACAAGTATGCCTCCCTGAAATTTGGCTGGAGGGTCCCTCAAACACACAGTCCGTGCTGGTGAGAGAAGTTTGCCAAGCTATTGTGGATGAGTATGTAGATGAACTGATGGTATGTCCAAGTACCCCTGAAGTTTGGCGTCAGATGGAACTTTCCATATGTTTGTGGAGCTCTGGATGGAAAACATATGGCCTGCCGAGCACCTCCGAGCAGTGGATCGCTGTATTACAACTACAAGGGTTTCTATTCCATTGTCCTGCTGGCTCTTGTGGATGCAGACTACAAATTCATCTGGGTAGATATAGAGGGGGGGGGGCCTAGGGTCGGCATCGGATGCGCAAATCTACAATGAAAGTGAACTAAAAAGGTGTGTGGAAGATGGAACAATTGGCTTCCCTGACCCAGAACCTCTCGCACATGATACCCAAGACATTCCTTACTTCTTTGTTGGTGATGATGCGTTTGCCCTAAGAAAGACAATGATGAAGCCCTACAGTCTCCGAGGTGTCAGCAATGATGAAAGAATTTGTAACTACAGACTCACCAGGGCAAGAAGAGTTGTTGAAAAAAACGCATTTGGAATCCTAGCGAACAGATTCCAATTGTTGCTGACCACCATGCAACACAAGCTAGAGACTGTGAAGCTCATTGTGAAGACATGCTTGATCCTTCACAACTTGATGCGAACCAGGTATCCAGGTCTGCAGAACCAGCAGCTTGACATACCAGAAGACGACATAGAAAAGTTTGTTCCAGGGGCCTGGCGTAGCAGTTGTAACCTGGAGGGCACCAAGGTTGTTAGTGCACCCAACACTGCATCAAAAGAAGGAAAGAAGCAGAGAAACCTTCTGAAACACTGGCTCAACTCACCTGTTGGAGCGGTGGCGTGGCTGAATAAGATGATTTAGTGTCCACAAGAAGCCATACTGTTATTTAAATGTACGCATTTTAATTGTGGCAGGAATTGTAATAAAATGTTGACATTGCAATAAAGTTGGTATGTAAACGTTGTAATGAAGTCGTATGTTGTAAAATGTATCTTTAAAAAAAAAACCTTCTGTAATACATAGTAAGAATAAGAAAATATTGTTCTTACCATACAATACACGTGTTATTATTCGGTTCAAAACTCTATTATTATATTTCTTTTTTTCATAAATTAATCAAAAAATGATGAAACAAATATGAAAAGATAATAAATTTAATAATAGTAACGTGTTGACGTGGAAGAAAAAATACGTGTATTGTGCAGTAAGATGAATAAAATACTGTTCGTACAAGACAATAGGGGAGCCTATTTTTTTTTTTTTTTTCACACTATTATTATTATTTACATCCTGTTTTCAAATGTCTTTCATTATAGTTTTTTTACACTTTTTTCTTCTTTTCTTCTTTTAGTTTTATTAACAACTCTTTATTTTTCTCAGAAACAAAAATAACAATATTCCACTATCTCTGTGTTAGAGTCTATGATTTCACTTCTTCTCTCCGAGTCCTGGTGGGGTGTCCAACTGCTTGTTGGTTGCCGCTGGTGTACTGGCCTTTTCGCCAAGTAGAGAAGAGTCCATGGGGAATATATCTGACATGCCACCTGTTGAAATTCCTGAAAGTCCTGAGATTGACAAGTTCAAAAGTCCCTGACCACCATCCTCGTTTGTAGAGACTGCTGCTGGACTGGTGGTGCGTTGGCCAAGATCGATAACCTGGTGGGCCGTGCTGATAACAGATGATACTCCAGGACAAATGCTGGCCTGTGACTGTCTCTCTGACCCAGGTGCTGCTGCAGGGGGTGTCGGTTGACTGTGGGCTGATATCTAAGCGGCTGCGTAGACTGTGTTGACTCTTGTGGCTGCTGCAGGGACTGCTGCTGGAACGCCGGTAAGAGGGGTTCTTCAAAGTAATTCTGAACATTGTCAGATGACTATGACTGCCAAACAGAAGCTGCAGGGGCACGATACCGCCACATGTGGGGTGGAGGCTGATAAAGTTCACTCTTGCTACTAGTGAGGGAGTAGGTAGTAGGCGGAGGAGCAACGAGCAGGATTGACAACTGCAGACATTGTAGGCAAGTCTTCAACACCATTGTCTTCCTCCAATAGGTCAGTGAGCACCTTGTTAATCTGAGATCTTGCTTTCTTGAATTTGTCCTTTGACATAGAAATCAAACTGTCCCTGACATAATTGGCGAAAGCAGCAGTGGCAGTCATTTTCTTCGCCTGTGACAAGCCCCTGAGTATCTCACCAGACTTCTCTACCTGCTCCTGGAGACTAACAAGCAACACATCATCATCTTCTGCCTTGCCTCTCTTCTTCCCTGTCTGCCTGGAGGAGGAGGAGGTGGATGCCGACTGGTCTTCCATGGATGGGACTGCCATCTCTGAAGCCACCAAGTCATCATCAACAGGAAGCTCCACCCTAATAGGCCGCACAGGCTCGGACCGATGTCGGACAACCCCCTTCAGAAAACTCGAACGACTTCTTAATCCACTGGTCACGTTCTGTTAGCTCAGGCAAGCCTGCCCCTGACTTCTTGTCCAAACGAGTGTGTGCATCACGCGGCGACTTGAACCAGCCTTTCAGGTGTTCCACAATCTTCTCCAGTTTGGTGGTCTGGTCTTCCCATAGCTTTGACTTCATGTCAGTGCGTCGGTGGTTGGTCAACTTGGTGTCCCACAAGATGGCGTTCTCCTGTAGGAACTCACACATGGCCTTCTCTTGTTCAGCGTTCAGGGTAAACTCGGTTTTCTTGGCCCTCTTCTTCTTCTGCTGCTGACTTGGTGTCGGCTGGGTGATTGACTGGTGGCTGCGGAGGCACCAGAGGCTGCAGAGGAGGACCGTGAGGACTGTCTGTCAAGGCTGGCTGGCTTCAGGCTGCATCACAACTTCAAGATTCTCAGGGATCTCTTCAGGTGGCGGCGTCTTCTGCCGGCACCGACCACGCCTTCCATCTGCAGGCTTTCTTACACCTCTCGCTCTCGGCATGACGAAGATTATATACTAGTATTATAATAATAATATACTTCTTGAAATGATGTTCGTGGAGATGTGATCTCTCGGACTGCTGAACGTGTTGTGCTTGCTACGTTCTGCTGCACGCCCCTTTAATACAGAAGTCACGTGCACGCTACTAGCGTGCTGCACACTCTACGCACTCGTTATGCACACGCTACAAGAACGCTCCAGACAAGCTCGACGCGATCTGCACACGCCATACTAGCGTTCCCCAAACGCTGACAGTTGTGTAATACGCTGAGATATCTTGCACACGTTCCGTACACGCTATGCACACGTTCCCAATACGCTCACTTGAGTTCAACTTTTAAGGTGCACGTTGCAACACGCTGACCAATACGCTATGAGTAAGTTATGCACACGACCCCAACACGTCCAAGAAATGAGCGTGTATGTATTTTCAGGGACGTTTCGCGACGTGTTTACCACTTTTCATACGTTGGTGAACACGCTGTAATGTGACAGGGCCTTAACGGGTTAAAAAAACAACAAAAAAACAATGAAGTCCCCCATTACACTCACGGCAAAGCGTCTTCGTTTGCGCGCACGGATACATGACACATTAATTGTTGATTGCATAATTCACTTGTGAAGTTAACGTTTATAATCAAACCCGGAAATTCCAGTAAATCTCACTTAGGAAAGTAATAAGTTCTCTTTCCTCGCTCCGTCTGAGTTATTGATGAATGATACTCGATGAACGGGTGTCGTTCGCGATGATGGATTTTAGCGTCTGAGTGTTTTGTCTTCTCCTTCTTCTTTTGTATTGTTTTTATGTTGTTTTTTTATGTGTTTTTTGTTTTTTTGGCTTTTTATGTTTTTTCTTCTCTTTCTTCTTTTGTTTAAGCAGATACATTAACTAGGTCTTTGTGCATGTGTGCATGTAGATGCAAGCGAAATGCAAATATGTTTTTTGATCGTTTTCAGTTTTTCCATTTCGGTACACACTGGATAAACACTTTGACAGCAAAAACTCCTAAGAAGCAAAAATAAGAAAAACATGAGCAAGAAAAGAGAGAAACACTCCCAATCACCGACATAGACAAACACATGGTTAATGTATCTACTTAAAACAAAATTTATTTTTTATTGGGATTTAACGACACTTTCGGCAGCCAGAGTAACCCCGTGTCGGAAAATTTTACGGATGGAGGAAGCCAGAGTACCCCAGAGAGAACCAGAGACTGTCAGACACCCCAACCTACTTACTCCACACAAGCACGGTCAGCACTGGCTGAAGACAAGTGCACCTTCGACGTGCAGTTCGCCTTAGTGCACAGCGCCGCGACGCCCCCACGAGGGGAATCGGGATGAAGTGGCTGGCCCAAGGACACGACGCAGTTACCCCTAGCGGGGATCGAACCGTGGGTCTTTAGGTTTGAAATTCAATGTCGTAAGCACTGAGCTCCGAGTGGAAGACATAAGCACTCCCAGACACTAAAGCCAACAAAAATAGCCCATTCATCGAGCGTCATTTATAAATCCCTCACACTGAGCGCAAAAAGAGAAAATATTACGTCCAGCGAAAAAAAAAATTATTTTTGTCTTTTCCCAAAAAATTGTCTTTCTCTTGTTCGACTGTGATAAACACATCAATAAACACGTCGACAAAAAACCGAGAAGCAGAGAAAAAAACATTCGAAAGGGCTGAAGAAGAAGAACGACAATATCTCCTTTCTCTGGTTTTTCCGGCCTTTCCAGGCCATTGAAGATTTTTCGAAATCCTCCGATTATGTGAAAGAAACCACGTGATTCAAAAACCGCGTGTGCCGAAAACTGATACGCCACAACAATGTTTTGCGTAAATGTTCAATTTTACATGTTTGAGCACGCGATATCGTCGTGTGAGAACCATAATGTTCTATCTTCCTGTGGAAGATAGAACATTATGGTTCTCACACGACGATGTGTCTCCTTTAAAACTTAAATCCCCACACGAAATTTCTGGGCCAAAACCTGTCCGTTGTAAATACTACAGTGACAGCGTGCTCCGCACTTTTTTCTCTTAACACTGGAATCTCCCAGTGTGCATACTCGTACCCTAAAACACCTATTTTACGAAGATTTCTCAACAGCGAGTGAAAGCTATCACCACCGATTTTCTCCAACACAGTAAAGTCGTCTTCACCCACTTCTGTACGTGTCTCTCGTCGACTTCGATATTCGCACAACGACCGTAAATCAACGTATGATCACAACTGTCGATTGTATTGATCTTGCTTCTTGCGATATTGCACCCTTCGTCCGTCAGATCCACAAAATTATGAAATGGCTCATCGTTTCCATACACGACCATGGAACTGATGGCATCCGCCAAGACGTCCTCCAGACGGAGATTGTGAATGTGGGGTTGAATTGTTCGTTTGCTGTTTAATTTCTTGTAGTGGCTGACTCTGTTTACTCGGAATTGTTTCACCATTTTTTATTAGTATTTCTGTTGAAAATTTATTTTTTTATTTTATTTGTATAAACAACTTTTTAAATTTTATATAAATAAAATAAAAAAAATAAAATGTGAATTATCGCAATATCTAAAAGATATTTCTCGATATCCATTCCAAATTATCTAAAAGATATTTCTCGATATCCATCGACACGATGAATATCAAGAAATATTCCCCAGTAGCTTCCTAAATGACGTCTTGTTTCGGCGCATGACGTCGCCTTGAACGTCGCCTTGAAGGAACGATCAGCGGGATCTTTGTTATGTCTTGAAACTGTTTGCAGTCGAATTGGGCTGAATATTTGGCAGTAAAATGTCACGTAGCATATAACAGAAAGAAAATCTAAGCTATTTTAGTAAATATCGGGAATTATCTCATTCGTGTGGACCCGAAAGTATTATTTCCCGATATTCACTAAAAGAGTGTAGATATCCTCTTTGTAATGTTTTATCGTAAATGAGCGAGCGATCTTGCTCTCTCGCTGATATAGATAGTCGTAATCAAAACATAACACACTATCGCTGTTCATAGTGCAACGTCGCCGTGTACATATAGAATATACCCATAGTAGCTTGGTGTACCAAATGTTCACGACGAGTGGTGAAGTGGTGTTAACCGCGAGCCTTTGGCTCGCGGTTAACACCACTTCACCACGAGTGGTGAACATTTGGTACACCAAGCTACGATGGCTATATTTTATTTATACCATGATCGTGTGATTATTGGGAGTCGCTATTATTTTTTCTCGATTTTACTGAACAGCAGACGTACATATGTGCGATCTATTTTTGTTTTCGTGAGCATCGGTGGGCGGTACTTCAGCTGTCAATTTTATCTTCGAAACGATATGGAAAAAGAAACGGTTTTTTTTTCATTTTAATAACATACTATTTCGAGGTGTGGATGCTTTATTGACATGAGACAATGCATGTTTGTTAAGTTTTGGTGTCTTATGAGGGTAAACGCATTTAAAAACGTAATGAATATTTGTCACTTTCATTTCACTCTTCGCGAGGGTAAGTGCGATAAATTTAGATAAGTATGCATTCAGGTCGACGTTACCAAAGGTCAGCTTGGACGTAGTTCCCCTGTAGGAGTAAATTTTAACTATTGAAATTCCATTGCTGTTGTGTTCACCACGACTGGTGTGTGACGATAAAATTTACGTCATAGGCTTTTAATATATAGTAGACTAGGTAATCATGGTATAAATATGAATACCCTCGTTTGAGTATTTCCTCTCGTTATAATCAACCGTGTAATCGATAAAACAGCCATTTAAATGCTCTTTTGATATTATTATTTCTTTATGTATAAGATAAAATGGAGATTTTTTTTTTGTTTGTAAATATAATTCAGGGATTTTTTCTATTTTTGTGTGTAGTTAGTACGTTGTGGCACTTTCTCGCCGTTGCTCGGTGGTTCTCTCCGGGTACTCCGTCTTCCCCAACAGAAAAACTGTCCGACACAAGGTGACCCTGGCTGTTGAAAGTGCCGTTAAACCCCAATAAATATATAATTAAATAAATAAGTGATTTGAACTTTATACAGGGAAATTTAATCTTGGCATTTTCCGATCTTCTATCACCAATAACGCTAACAATTTTTCGACAATTTGGCTGAAGCACAATGTTTGATCTCAACTCTTCCTCTTGCCGTCTGTGTTATTAATATAGCTATGTAGTTTAGGGGCCGAGCTGTCTCCAAATAGGTGAGGGTATTGACGTCATATTTTTGATATTTGATATGGAGTTTTCAATTCTTTTTCAACTTGTTATTCAAGATGATGAATACTAAATGTTCCAGTGATTTCAACTTTATGTTGTGTAATTTTGACGTTTCTCGACATCCACCGCCAATAACGCCATACCGGAGCCAATTTTCCAAATGAAACTACACAATGTTCAGCATCAGCTAGTCCATTTGACATATGGAATATTTTTATAGTGATGAGTTTGTCTTGGTTTCGGGGGTGGGGATGGGGGTGGGGTGGAGAGGGGTTGTCTTGATGGGAGGGGTAAGTGCTAAATTCCGACCATGTTGAGGGATGGGGCGGGGGTCTTTGTCAGCTGTTGCTATTGGAGATGGACAATATACCGAAAAACTGAATCGATGCCGATATCACGGAGATACCGAATAACTGAACTGAAACAATTATTGAAGATCGAAAGTTTTGCATTTTTAAATTTTCCTGCATTTACTATTTATAAGCCCTTGTCGAGGCTTGATAGCAGATGGAGTTTTCATTTTTATGAAAGAAGTGACTGAGTTTCTTTTCAGTTTTCTTTACCCTTGGAGCTTGGCCAGTTGTCTTGAATTCCCAGTAAACTACAACTTGTGTATGTTCATTTGGTAAGTCGTGATGGTGATTTCTAGTGAAAACTTGGATGTTTGTTAAGTTTAATGTCTGAAGTGTAAAACTGTACTGTTTATTTATTTATTTATTTATTTATTTATTTATTTATTTATTTATTTTAGAAATGGGCAATGTATCGAAAAACTGAACCGATACCGATATCAAGGGGATACCGGAAAATCGAACCGAACCGAACCCATCATTGAATTTTGAAAATGTCTGAATTTTCAGATTGTCTTACTTTCACTACTCATACGTCCTCGTTGAGGTTTGATAGCAGTGGAAGGGTTCAGTTTCATGAAGGAAGCTACTGATTTTCTTTTCAGTTCTGTAAATCCTTAAGAGCCTGGGAAATTGTCTGTACATGTCCACTGGCTTAGTAGTGATTTCCAGTCAGGTCCTGGCTGCCTTAACATGCAGCCAAGACATGACTAGAAATCACTTCTCAGGTGATTAGTTTATTGCCAGCAGGACCTCAGAGTGATGAAATGTTAAGTGCACATCCTGAAGGCTTGAAAAGGCCTTTAATGCGTATTTGGAACAAATCACATTACTCTAGATCTGATTTGTGTTGGCAAAAGAATGCTAATGTTGATTTCATTGACAGTGCCCTTGGGCATAGTGCCCTTGTGCCTTCTACTTCGTAATTTATTCATGCCGAAAATATTCAAAAGGAGAAAAAGACAAAATGAGATAGATAGATGGATACTCCATTAGGAGCACACGTAATGCATTATGCACAACAGAAAACAATGAACAAAATTACAGAAACCTTATTGACATAAATACGTGTACCCACAGGGGACGACATAGCCAGATTGTCTGTCTACCTGTTACCACCTATAGAAATAAACACGTGTGGGTACGGTGGCGTTGTGTGCTAAGGCGTACTGCACGTCGATGGTGCATCTGTCTTCAACCAATGCTAAGCCTGCTTGTGTGGAGTTCGTCCGTTGTGGAATCTCACAGTTGCTCGCCGTTGTACTCCGACGTCCTCCACCCGTATAACTGTCCGACACGAGGTAACCCTGGGTGTCGATACTGTCGTTAAACTACAAAAAATAAATATAGAAATAAACTGGATGCATTCGACACACACTCAGACTGTAGACAGCCATTAATTTCGAGCACATCATTCATGTACAAATGACCTCAACACGATTTTTGTACAATTTTTTTACAATTAGAATTGAGAAAATAGTGTAGTTAGTGACTTTCAGTTTCACCAAGCAGCCATTTTTAGCACAATGTGACAGCCTTCCTAGTAAACCGAATAATTATTACACACGTAGAATGGGCTACGAGAAGTAAAATGAACGTTTTCTACCCACTCACACACATACACTCTCTATAGACGCACACGTCCCCAATCAATCGACGGGGGTCAGAAACGAACATTCAAACTTCTTCTAAAACATGATTGTGTCATTTGAAAAACAACACAAACCCGTGCCAGTCTTCGTCAGACGCCATCCACAGCACTTTCGTCGTACTCTAGCCAGCACGTTCCACACATTCATGCTGCTGCTGAAAGGAAGATGAACCAAGTAATCATGGGCACTTCATCTAAAAAGCTAGATTCCAGATATAGTTTTGGACGGTGTGCAATGGTCTAGTGGTTTAGGCGCTGGACTCCTGATTGCCAGGCGGTGTTGCCGAGGGTTCGAATCCCGGAGGAGGATCAGAAACCAACATTCAAAATTCCTCTAAAACATGATTGTGTCATTTAAAATACACACACACACACACACACACACTTTATAAAACCGTCGTTTTCTACCAACGTTGATCCCGCCATTGAAAAACAAAAGGGTATATAGTTATATGCATTTAACAGATAAAACCTAGTACCCTTTTTATGATGATTTTGAAAAAGTAAATTATTCATCCTACCAATATAAGAACTGTTACACAATTGGGACGTATACAATTCAGACACACGCGCAGTGCGCCTTGGTACATATTTGTGTCAAAACAACAACT
The DNA here is from genome assembly GCA_031216915.1 of Pictodentalium vernedei. Lineage (NCBI taxonomy): Eukaryota > Metazoa > Mollusca > Scaphopoda > Dentaliida > Dentaliidae > Pictodentalium > Pictodentalium vernedei. Next base: position 55,805,024 of record CM062292.1, read on the forward strand.
TTATTATATCAGAAATAGACTTGAAAAATATAAAGCAAAATTATAGTCACTAGTCCACCGAGTTCTACCTGACGGTTCGTGTCACTCGACTTTGTGCTCCACTGACTTGTTTTCAGAGATGCGGAACATACAGTTAGAACTAGAAGTCCTGTCACGAAATGTGCACAAATAGCACGTCGATCTGCACGTTAATCTACGTGTTATGGCCATAGTGAGGTTATCAAATGGCCTGAGCATAAGCAGTGTTTCAGCCAATGGACCAATAGAGACATTGCCTGTGTTTGCTATGAGTAACCAGGAGAACTTGCCGTGCTTGGGATGCCATTCGATATGGCAATTGCACGCAATTCCTACGCGCAATTAAGCCTAGATAAGCGCACAGTTCACGACAGGACTTCTAGTTGTAACTGTAGAGAATCTCTAATGAGTCGGAATGTCATATGAAATTTCTGTACCGAGTTCACTAACATAGATCTGAGTCGAAAAATTTTATGGCAAATCGTGACGAATATTAGAGTGTTTTCATCGCATAAAGTGTAATTTAAACTTTTAGGAACTCCAAAGCGAGCCATCTGCTTGGAAGAGCGTCCATATACCTTTATCAGAAATGTATTCCAGAACAGTATTCCCTATACCATCAAAGCGATTTTTTTGGATTAGCGACCCTTGTTGCGTCCTTGAGCAAGGCACTTTTTCCCGGTTGCCTGCTTGTGGCTTGATGACGTCGTGTACTAAGGCGTACTGCACGTCGATGCTGCACATGTCTTCAACCGCTGTAACCCTGCCTGAAAGGAGCTTGAACAGAGTTAGAATGTTGAGGAGCAGACAGTTGCTCGTCAGTGCTCGGTTGTTCTCCCCGGGTACTCCGACTTCCTCTACCTATAAAACTAACACGGTCACGATTAGCCATTGTGCATAAGTATGTGGCCTTAAACACCAATAAATAAATAAATAAATAAATAAATAAATAAATAAATAAATAAATATTGGATTGGCGAGAACTTTCAGAGAAAAAATCACGTGTCTTACGGTCTTCAATTGGGTAATGTTATGCAATTGCCCCCCCCCCCTCCCACACCCACCCCGTTTTGAGCCTATATCAGCAACCAAACAAAAAGTCAAAAACATTCGTTTTCTGTTGCAACCCTCAGGCCTTTAAAATCTTCCCAACTAACGACGGTAAACGCTGTGCCCAAATAAGATAATTGCGCCCAAATTATGTAGAGTTTGAAACTTTTTCCAAAGTTTTGCAGTGTTTCGGCAATATACGGTTTGGCCAGGTTTCCTTGATGCTTTTAATATAGCTTAGAGCTTACCTTTGAATCAAACAATGCAACAGATAAATATTTTTTAAAAAAAAACCCACAGAATTCGCCACAGAAAAGCAATCGGCGTCAACAGTGTCGTATACAATGTCGACGGCGATTACTTTTCTGTGGCGAATTCTATATGACCATGCACTTGAAGCCTGAGACCAATTATATTCATGTTTGTGGCATTTCTCAGTAAACGCCAAGCGTAATTTAGCTTACATTCAAATAGGCCTTTGGCTCGACACTGGGAAACTAAAAAGCCTTCTCGAGTTAGTCGAGTAAACTCACATCAAAGGGTGGTGGTAACCAGTGATAATGGTGAAGACCTATAACAAGGAGTTGTAAACTATCATTTTAAAACTGGGCCTAAAACCTAAAAGTTAAAACATACGTCAAGAAGGAGAAAATACGTGTGTTTTTTTCTCCAACCGTACAGGCCACATCCATATTTACCAATGTGTCCAAATTAGACTGATCTAAAGGTCTAGCAACCCTACATGTACAGATCACATGCTCGAATTCTGTTCCATTCGAGGTTTGTCAATACGCTCAGTTGATCTCGTTATTTCAGATCGAACTCTCCTGATTTCGCTGCAACTTATCCGATACAGCGATTGACGAAGATTGCCTTCATCGAAAGACCGCAGATGTAACTGAGGATCTTGTTGATTATATTGGTTCGACTTCATACAGATATGCATGAACACTTAGCTCGTGAAGTATCAAAACGACGCAGATTTTTAATTCAACATTTTTTAAGGTGCTATAACACTAATGAAAAGTTTGCTTAAATATAGGTGATTTATTTTCGATCCCGTTCAAAATCAAAACAAAGTAACAATTTGTTACTTTTTTGGTATCTGTGTTTATGAACAGTGCTTCGTAGTTTTGAAAACCCAAAACGTAAAAATTAAATCCATTAACACCATCAAAAATACCCTGTCACCTTTTTTTTCAAGTTAAATTCGGGTCATATTAAATACCGAGCAGTTGAAAAATAAGGCAAATAAATGACAATAAAGGCCATAAGGTAGTCTATTAGGATTATTTGCATGTACATTGTCAATTTGGGCCATTCTGGAATAACATTGTGCGTTTTATGGAGGTTAGAACGTACCGATCAACAACGTCTGCTCGGTGTTTAGTAGGTTGAACAAAAATTCAATTAACCCGTAACCAGTGCTCGGTGTTTTACTGTCTTCGCTGTGTTTTGCTTACAACACAAACTGAAGCTATTCTGAGCAGAAAAATAATGTTAAAATAGAAAATAAGAGGCACTTTGAGACAATGTTATGTTGGTATTGGTGTTATGGAGAAAATCGTATCTCTGTTGACTGAGAATTTGAACCGAATCGCGGCTGCACCGTAAAAAGACTAACAGGTAATAAATAAGGCGAGCAAATCAAAATAAACGACATATGATTATATATTGATCTGATTTAATGTTTAAGGAATAGTGCATGGCTTGGAGTTGACTATGCCCATATAGTGCCCAGTGAGGTGGTGTAGTTCCCGCCGCGAAGCGGAGGGAACTACACCACCTCACTGGGCACTATATGGGCGTAGTCAACGACAAGACATGCACTAATCCTTATATTATATCGAACACCCATAAAGAAAAACATCTGTCCGATTTGTTAATCTGTTACCAAGGTAGCAGCCTTACCAATCAGCGTTATATAGAAAAAATACCATGTAGTTTTTAAAAAACATTTTCTTCTTCCAAAACACGGCTAACTTGGATTATTGATATGAGCAGAAGACAGATTTTGAATCGGTCGGCAAGGGTAAACAAAACATTTCCCCCAAACGGAACTGTGATTTCTAGAATCGCGCAACTCGCGAATGAAAACTAAAATTTTCGAAATTTGACAACGCAGTTTGATAATTTTCACACATTTGTCACACATATACATTACCGAATGGGCCAGCACGGGATACAAACTCCGAAGATTCAATTGAATTCCATTATTTATTCGTTTACTGCCCAAAACATACAATCAAAAAGCGAAATAATATGAGCAGCGAAACAAGCGATTTTTCATATCCGGACGCGTTCTCCTGAAAGTTGGACCCAGGTATGGATCATTCTCTTCGAAACGAGATATGGGTCATCTTTTCAAGGAATAAAATGAACGCCTCGAAAAATGTGACTTCAACAATGGAAAAGCAATACATTTTTCCACAATGCTTTCTTTCCGGGTCGTTTTGTGGATGTTGTGCCTCTGTGAATCGATTTTTAAATTTAGCCTGATCAGTTTTATTCGCCCAGTATGAACAGAAAACTGATATAGTAGTGTGCTAAAAAAAGAAAACATGTAGTGCCTGGGTGTAGTGCCTGGTCAGTTCTGTGGATGCAAACTACACGAAATAGGGTATTATCTTTCAGCCAATCAGAATGCAAGGAAGTCACGTGAGATATAATATATATAGAATATACCCATAGTAGCTTGGTGTACCAAATGTTCACCACGAGTGGCGAAGTGGTGTTAACCGCGAGCCTTTAGCGCGCGGTGAACACCACTTCACCGCGAGTGGTGAACATTTGGGACACAAAGCTACTTTGGGTATTTTTTATTTATACCATGATCGTCAGATTATTAAGAGTCGTTATTATTTTTTCTCGATTTTACTGAGCAGCAGCCAAACATACGTGCGAATTTGTTTTTGGTTTACATGAGGATCTGTGTGCGGTACTTCCGCTGTTAGTTTTATCACCGAAACGAAATAGAAAAAAGAAATAGGAGCTTTTTCATTTTAATAACATAATAACATACTATTTCGACTTATGGATGCTTTATTAACATGAGACAATGCATGTTTGTTAAGTTTTGGTGTTTTATGGGGTAAACTCATTTAAAAACGTAATAAATAATTGCCACTTTCATTCACTCCTTGCGAGGCGACATGCGAGAAATTTAGACAAGTTCGCATTCAGGTCGACGTTACCAAGGGTCAACTTGGATGTAGTTCTACTGTATGTGTCAATTTTAACTACTGAAATCATATTGCTGGCGTGTTCACCACGGCTGGTGTGAAAAGCTAAAATTTATGTTATAGGCTTTTCATATATAATAGAGTAGGTAATCATGGTTTAAAAATTATAAATCTGGGTAAAGTTTGAATAAAAAGCAACAAAGCATTGTCGACGGTAGCCCAAACTTGCACCATGGCGGTAGCACATGATGCCGACATGCACGGCATAGCAGAGGTTCGAAACACACTGCTAACAGTAGGCAAAACTGACCCAAAACGCATTACCATGACAATAAGACAAAGAAGAACAAACCGGAATTTTCACCAGAAAGTAGAGCAATACAGACAAAACAAAGAAATAGCAGTAAGAAAATGTAAAGAAAAGCCCCAAAAAGTAAGAGAAAACTCTACATGCGAATGTCTTGATTTATGCCTTTTATTTTGCCTTATTGTCGGCACAGCTCACCCACTTCTCAATGGGTCGGTAGCAAAATAAAACGGGTAAGGTAAAAAACGAAGAAAGAAAATCGAATACAACAGGTACTGCAAAACTGCAAAGAGCTGCAAACCCCCGTTCCCCACCCACCCCCAAAAAACCTCTAAATCCGCCTGACATGATTTTAGTCTGCCGGTCCCGTCCCCGCGCAAAGGGTGGGGGAGTTCTTAATAAATTGGCTCAAAGTGCTCTTATATGCCTTCATTTTGATATTATTTTTCTACTCAAAATCCCTTCAGGTTGTGTTTTATGCAAAATACCGCGTAGACAGTAAAACACCAAGCAGTGATAATGTGTTAATTGGATTTTTGTTCAACCTACAAAATACCAATTGACGCAGTACATTCTAACCTTCGTAAAACACATTTTTATTCCAAATTGACAATGTACATTTATATCATCTCAGTATACCATCTTATTGCTTTTATTTTCATTTATTTGCCTAATTTCTCTACTGCTCGGTGTTGGTCGATATTGCTCGGTATGTAGAATGTCCATCCATATTGCACATTACTTAAAAGCACCATAATTAAGGGAAAACAATGTACTATGAAATTCCAAAGTCTAAGATTCTATAAATTCCAAATATATCTATACAAGTTATACAGCAAAATGAAGGTTGTGGTGCATAGAACCCGAAAAATATGTGTTCACCTCGCATAGTTGATAGCAGGTATCAATGGTTCCTGAAAGTGTGCTATCGGTACCATGAATACCAGAACTGATATTAAAATAATATTTCAGGCGAACAACTCGCGGCTAAATATGCTTCAGGTATCCAAGATCAATGCTGGGAATTCAAAATGCAGCGAAGGGGCTGCGTGGAGGAGATAGTCAGCACTGTCAAATTTTTTTCTTGAAGGAGGAATCCTCTACAAATAGATTGTTATTGTTATGTGATACACTGGGTACTCCTCGGTTTTAACAGAAATAGATTTCTAATCAAGAAAGAGCTGCAATGCCAAGGAAGTAATACTCCTAACTGTGCAGTTTTCTGATGGTGACAATCTGTAATGTTAAGGCGATATTACTCGTAAAGTCGTTCAGAAGGAAATGAATATCGGTGCGTTTTGCCTTTGCGCATGGAAATCTCCCCCAAAACAAAGCCGACAGTTTTGGAATTTCCTCCAACGCAGCTATACCTCTGCAGTTTGAAGTATTGCGAATGTACGAATACAGTAGCAGACTTCCAAGAACCGTTGATATCTCCTATTAACTATGTGAGCTGCATCAGTCTTTTCGATTTAGAAAATGGGAGACGCGCTGTATACTGTTCGCTATCATTTAAAGTGACGTGTGCTATTGTTGAGCCCGGGTGTAAGGGGATTTACGGTTAAAACTAGAAGTTCTGTCATGAAAAGCGCGCAAATAGCGCGTCGATTTGCGCATTAATCTACGCGTTATAACCATAGTAAGGCTATCATATGATTCCTACGCGCAATTAAACCTAGATAAGCGCACAGTTCGTGACAGGACTTATAGTTTTAACTGTATACCATGATAACCTATTCTTCTATATATAAAAAAGTCTATGACATACATTTTAGCTTTATACACCAACCGTGGTGAACTCGCCAGCAATGGGATTTCAATAGTTAAAATTTATACCTACAGTGAAACTACATCCAAGTCGACATTGGGTGACCTCGACCTGAATGCATACTTGTCTAAGTTTATCGCTCGTCGCCTCGCGAAGAGTGAAATAGAAGCGACAATTATTTATTACGTTTTTATGTGAGTTTACCAAATAAGATACCAAGAATTAACAAACATGGGTTGCCACATGTTAATAAAGCGCCCATACCTCTAAATAGTATGTTATTAAAATGAAAAAGGCCCCGTGATTTGCAATTTTCTTTTTCCATTTCATTTCGGCGATAAAATTGACAGCGAAAGTACCGTCTACCGGTGCTCATGAAAGCAAAAACAGATTCGCACGTACGTTTGCTGTTCAGAAACATCGAGAAAAAATAATAGCGACTAATATCCATGCCAATAACAATTATCCGTCTGGTGACACGTTTAACCCTCATCCCCCACCTAAAAACGCAAAAAGGCGTGTGGCACGTCGACGGTATACATACCTTCAACCGCATGCTAACCCTGGTTAGTACGCTGAGGAGTTCTGTAGTTACACGTCGCTGCTCGGTGGTTCTCTCCGCCTTCCCCCACCCGTAAAACTACCTGACACGATATGACACTGGCTGTTGAAGCTGTCGTAAAACCACAATAAACAAACAATTTAATTCGATGTGCGCTTCAGCAAACAGAGGGTCCAAATCAAATTTTGTGAATCAAAAAATCATGTATGAGAAGGAACACATTAAAGGCAGAGAGAGAGAGAGAGGGAGAGAGAGAGAGATGGGACTAGTCTTTCCTGAACGAGAATATTCTGCCAACTTACCAGAGCCAACAGCAATATTACCAGGAAAATCGAAAGTTGAAACTATCAGCGCAGTCTGTAGGTGAGCCTGATGGTGATTTTCGTACTCACCTATCAACTTATTCAGTCATTTTAAAAATATTGATTTTTCTTCTCACCTATCAGCTTCTTCAGTCATTTTCAAAAATCCGTCGACTATATCAGGCCTTTCAGGTGCAAAAAAAAAACCAAGCCCACATCGGCGATGAATAATCCTTGTTTTTATTATAACTGGGGCAGTTTAAATCCCAGTTTGTAGATTTTCCGCATTCTGATGTATCATGATTACATCGCGTATTGTGTAGATTTTGGTCCAGCTCAGGGATGAGTTCTTGACATTTCACCCTTTCCTGCAAAATCTAAGACTAACTTAGATTGCATTATTAATACCATAGGAGGATACTCAAATTCAGTATGGTTATCTGTCAGAACTAGTTTTGGGTGTATCTCTATCCGAAAATTATTCTAAAACAATGTTGGAAAGGGGTTCCAGTGGAACTAGTCCGAGGCTTCTTTGAACAAAATGATTTAAGCAGATAATTGTCAATTCAGTCAGGGGATTAAAGGAAGCTTTTTAGCTTGGAATCGGCCAATACACATAACTTGTCTTCAACAACATGTGAATATTATTTTTGTTCTCCATCAGTTCTGTATCTAAACTTTTTGCAAAAGGAATTAGCTGTACTTTCCGATTGTATATAGGTTGCCATAATTGCATTAAGATAATTAGGTAAATAGAATGAAATTTAATTGTTTACACATCCAACCAACACTCTAAGGAATACAATGAATGCACTGTGCTTCGAATGCAAACAAACCAGGTACCACGTCATTTAAAAATCCAAATAAAATTTCTTGTGGATGAAGAGTGGGTGTATGGGTATCATCGGAAAAAATGAATTCATCATTCTATCTTGGTCATGTGATTAATAGTGGATTGAAGAAACTAGAGCGTCAGCATACCGTGACAAAGTCAATCCCTGGATGCTGGCATGAATCATCCAAGGCAAAACCTTCTTTAATTCCTCTGGCATTGTTCGACAAACAACCGAATCAGTTGACTGGGCCAGAGAAGCTTCATTTCTCTGTTAATTCTTGATGGGCTGGTTTTGGGTTGCTACTGACTACATCAGTTAGAAATCACAGTCCTGCTAATTAATCAGATGAATCATCCCATAGGGGACATAGGACTTTCTAGCACACAGTCGACGAAATGAGTTTATGTTATCTTCCAATACTTTGCATAGCCTAGTCATTTTCTTAAACCATGGCAAACTGTGTGTTCACAGTCTGATATCCAAGTGCTGATCAGGGCACAATTCGGATCAAAAGTTATAAGACTTGGATTGTGTTTTTTACGTTATCTTCTGAAAGATAGTTATTTAAGAATTTTGTTTGCAAGAGTCGTTTGCTTTTCATGTTAGGTAAAGGGTTAATAATATAACAAGGTTTGAGGTACTACCACCAAAACCGTGTGGTTTGTTAGCGGAGCTCTGTGAATGGAGTACAACTTGGGGGTTCTACCAGGAGAGGATATTATCCAGAGTGAAAGGAATGAAGTGAGTGAATGAAATTAAAAAAAAAATGTTCAGATCTTTAATTTTGTAAGGTAATGCCAGGCAATTTAAATAAAGCATCATAGGACAGTTGATATCGTGGTGTGTAGCAATATTTGGAGAACCGACTAGTCAAGTTCAAATTTGGATTCGGCCGGCTCATTTTTATGTCCCTTTTTAGCTCACCTGACTAAAAGTAATGGTGAGCAATTGTGATCACCCACCTTCCTTCCTACGTGAAAATAGTGTTCGAGACTTCTCCAAAACAGCTGGACCAATTTAGTTAAATTTGAGGCCGTTGTTTGTTTTAACATTGCATTTTGTTTTTGTTCAAATCAGCCAAATCAAACTTGCCAAGCCCCATAGCGAAGGGTGTGAGAAATGTTCACAAATTTTAAAAAAATCTTCTCATGAACAAAAGGGACAGTGACTTGATATGGTACTTGGCTAGCTTCCTTTTAAGATTTAAAATCGGGTTTGTTTAAATAACGTTCGTGGAGCAATATTTCCCTGTGTAATAGAAGGGGCAAGATTTTAGGCCCCGCCTTAAATTTCTATTTTTTGAACCGTTGAGCTGATTTGAACCAAATTTGGTGTGTGGTATAACTGAGTCATAAGTTGCCACAAAAACTCCGCATTCCTGTGCGAAACCCAGGATCTAAAAATAGAAATATATTCCAACGCCCGTATTTTCCAAACTGCACGGTCGAGAGATATGTTATTTGGGATGACGCACTCTTAGAACCAGTAGAATGGAATGGTGAACAAGAATGCCATCGGTTGTATCCCAGTGTCCTGTAGAGGGAGTTGCAAAAAGCTGTGTCAGCATATTTGTAAACATTAAAAAACAATCTACTTCAGAAGCACTGATCAGAGTTATTTGATATTTGGTATGCAGCATCCATTCCTCAAAGCTTCAGTCTAGACCTGATGTACTGAATTCTTTTCGTGCATTTCTGTAGAAACTGCAAATTTATTGTAGAGCCTCTAAATATTTCAAAGGAGCTTCCGAGCGGCGAAACGGCAGAAGTGTTTCACGCGAGTGATTGATGAACACGGAAGACGGCTTCACATACAGGGTCCTTGGGATAAAAAGTTCCACAATTGTTTATCTGTACGAAGTTTTTTTATAGCTGGTATTTAAATATGTCAGTAATTTCAAAATATTTTTATGTTTGGTCGTTGCACTTTATCCAATGAGATAATTATTGTGACATATCTACAGTGAATTAAAAAGATGGAGCGTGAAACTAAGGGGTTAATTGAAGATGGCGACAGCCGAAATGCGAAAAAGAGACGATAAAAGCTGTGACTGAGGACTGCCATCTTTAACGCGTTATCCAATTTGACCATTCCTCAGCACAATTATTCACGAATTAGTGATCAGAGATGCTGAACACCAACTCAGGCTTCTAACGTTAAGTCACAAATGCCAAAGGTGACAAGACCAACCTAACCTTCATCCCTGACAAACACTCTAAAAATATTGTTGAAGTTATAAATAGAAGCAAATCCATAAGATATTTTTTTACATGCTTTTCCATAAAACGCCATAAATAATATAAGTTATCTCCGCCAGCATGTGCGGTATTTGAGGATTTAATACCTGGATGTCGGTTTTCAAACACCTGAGACATCCAGATATTAAATCTCCAAATACCATACATGTTGGCGGAGATAACGTTTTTCTCCCGTTTGAAACAGAATACAAACATAGTGGAAATAAATTTGAGGACGCATTTCTCAGCTCCACAATCGCTTGGACCAAATTATTTTGTTTTTATAATCGCAGAAGACAACAGATAGAGTTACATCTCTTGGGTCGTTAAGGAAACGAGTAAACAGTATTTTGTTGACATATCGTCCACTGAGTTCCAATGTGTTGCATTAATTTATTTTTGTTTAAATGGTTTACAGGGTACTGAGGAATTCCTTTTTAATTCATATGTTAGACGTACCATTCATTTTACTTTTGGAAGGGGGGAGAGGTATATTTTATCGGTAAATAAACATTATATTTAACCCTTTACCTAACGAATCGCCCGCATCCGCCCACGTAATTTGCAAACTGAGACGTGAAAACAATAAATGTTTCAAAATATTTCAACAAAATCATATCATGTGACCCCTCATTGGATCGAGCTCATCGAGCTCGTTCCAAAGAGGGTTAACATGATATATTTTTGTTGAAAAGATTTTGAAAAATTAAAAAAAAAAGTAATTAAAATAATAAATTTTGATATTCTCTGCGTTTGGTAAAGGATTAAAGGATGCGTGCTGGTGCGCGATGCCCTGTTATCGCTTTTTAAACTGCAGAGTTAAGCACAATATCTATTAGTGGATATAGACGAAGTGGACGCGAGACACATTTCTCCTCGTCGTCATTTTTTCGATTTTTCTAATAAGAGTATGAAATGTGTAGTCGACAATTTTCGTTCCATTTATTTTTCTCAGTAAATTGAGTAATAACATAATTATCTTGGCATTTATTTTGACAAATGTATTTTAACATTAACGCTGTAACCGCCTGTACAATGAAATGGACGTCATTGGACCTAAGAACACGTATCAAAGAACACCATTGTACATCACGTTTTCTGTCCCAATATTACCATGACTACCAGGGTACTGTATATTTGGTTATTTCGCGACAAGACCACGATACAGCATGCTACATACAGGTTATTACCACCTTGTGGGTTTCCGAAATGGTGTATTGAAGTCGAGATGTCGTTTCTCGGCATATATCGACGATTCCGTTAGGACGAGTCGATATATGACCTAGAGACGAGGTCGAGATTTCAATAGACCATAACGGAAACTCACTTGGTGGTAATAACCAATTTATCGTACAAACTTGTCTCCCTTTCCTGACTTGTTCGCAAAATGAAGGGATTGGGTTCAGTTTTTAACGGCGCCTGTCATGACAATCATTCTACGTCTATGAATTGATTTTTTTGAGAATGAAGATTATCACGTCATGGTATTGGGTTGTATCCTTGTGCACAGACACAATTACCATTCACCGTTCCACTTGTACTTTTACTGCTGAGGTTTATCGTAGCTTTTCAGCTGTTGTTTCTTTGTTTTATTTTTCAAGTTTAATGTACGATAGCCCTTATAAGCATATTATCATGGCAAAAAAAAGGATCTAGTCTATTTTATTGCGGTAGGCTGGTGATCTATTTATCATTTAAGTATTGTTATGCAAAACGGTGGCCTCGACATGTGTAATAACTCATTGCTAATTGGGTGCAGGTTAAGGCGTTCTCCTTTTCTGAATCGAATGGTCGTACGTGCGGTTGCTACCCTCAATACAGATTCCAATTTTGTCTTGACGTTTTTTACTTCTATTATGGAAAATACGTTCTTGTTATATGATGAATCTATGTATGAGACTCCAGAACCTCCATCTTTCGGGGACATTAATGACCCAGGATCCGTCTTCAATTTGAGTTGAACTCCACACCTTTCTTAACTAATAGCGTACTAGAAGCCCATATTTGTGTTTCATTCTACTGGGTAGGTGCCGAAACTTAAATGTTTAAAATTCTGTGGATCTGCTTCACATTATCTTTGAAGTGAAATTATTTTGTCTGTGTCTATTTGTCAAGTTATAATTTATGGGAGAGTGCCTATTGGCACTCTCCCATAAATTATAATAAGGCAACGACGCATGAACAAGTTTGGATGATCAAAAATATTTCAGCCCTCCATCAGTTAAGTGAGGATAAAACATGACCTATTATGCGTACCTTATGGTTCGTGCTCGCAAATGCAATACTTTCAGAATCCACTCGAAGAGAGCGATGGAAGATCATGGAAGGCGATTAGTGACGAAAGCATCAGATTTGTATTAGATTTATTTCATTATATCGTCATCTGAGTGCTAGAATGTTCTAACCCCCCCCCCCCCTCCCACTATACGTGAAACATACGCGTGTCCCGGGTGAGACAGCAGGGTGGGATATATATATACATACTCATTTGCATATTTTATTAGGTCGCCGGAACTATTTCACCATCGTCTGCACAATTGTAAATAAACTGTAAATTGTGTTCGTTTATCACCTATTTATCTGTTCCTTGTTGATATAGACTCAATATTTAATTATTATTCCAATATTAAACTTGATTTGTTTCAACCCCATGTTTCTCTGCAGACTTAATAATATCACTGCGCGAATTTAACGATCGATCAATAATCTCACAATGCACTTTATATTAGAGTTTGGCACGCGCAAATTCATTAACCCCTTAACGGACAGTGTTACGAATCAACTTTTGTACGATCTTTCCAATGAAATTGTTCGTTTTTCGAAAGGACTACGACTTGATAAATTGGGTATGTCAGCAGGTGATCGCCAATTATCTATAATGACGTAATCCTCGTGTGCGGGGAGAAAAACCATCCTCGATGAGTCTGAAGGTGGGAATGAGGAAATCTCACCCTCGGGGCAAGATATTTGAACCAGACCCGAGGCAAGCCTCGGGTCTGGTTCAGATATCTTGCCCCGAGGGTGAGATTTCCCCATCCCACCTCCAGACTCACCGGGAGTCATAATAGTCCCATAGGGGGACATAGAACATTCTAGCACTCAGGCGACGATATGTTACTGCAAGAGGAAACTTGATCTAATAATTGTTAGATGAAGTTTATTTAGGACGTTATTGACTACCAACAATCAATGGCTTCCACATGTGTAAAAACCCATTGCTAATTGAGTGCAGGTAAACACGTTCTCTTTTTTTGAATCGAATGATCGCACGCGCGGTTGCTGCACTCAATACAGTTTTGTATTGTGTGTATACCTTAACACGAAGAGCATAAAGCGAGTCATTAAAAATGTATATAGTTGACAATTATAATTGCTATAATTACAGTTGCCAGACGCTGGATAACACAAACAATAACCTTTAATATTAAAGAAGCTATAAACGCGAAGATGAAGAAAAACTGACATGTACTCGTTAAAGATTCAATTAGAAAAGAACCTGGTGTGTTGAAAAGGCATATACCTACAGGCTGCATAAATGTAACCCATTCTATTTCTATTGTCCCTGCATCACATCAAGTTCATTTTTCACCCATACGCTTTTGAGAGTCCCATTGCTTTCAAAACGCCACATGAATGTTGTGCAGACATTGTACGGAACACCAAAAGAAACTCAACACTGTGTTTCGGCTTAAAACGCATATCTTGGGAATTTCTGTTTAGAATCTAAGGACCAAACGTACTATGTTACAATCTAAATTGGTAACTGAATATTCATGTGTTTAGAAGCTAAATACTTAGCTGACACATATAAGCTGAACACATACAAGCTAAGCTAGCACGTACAGTACGGTCGCCACTTTCCACGGACGCAATAATATTAGATTCCAAACACTAATTATAGGAATAAGCAAAAAAATTTAATTAGTGAAGTACTGGGGTTCAACCCGATGCTTCACTCGTTAAAATTTTGCTGATTATTAGTTTTATTGCCTGGTAAACGCGTTGATTATGACCAGTCCACGGCGACTGTACTGTAGCTAAAAACGTATTGGCTAAACTCAGTTAAGATATAAAAGCTTTACACACAAAAGCTAAGCATTAGCTGCTCAAAACCTATAACGTGAATAAGTCATATAAACACGTGTAAAAATGAGAGCTTTCCTTGGGTTTTTGCGTGCAATGGCACATTAGTCTTAATCAGCTTTACTACACAGATTGGCAAAATGCTAATTCCTCATTAGGCAATGCTACACTAAATGTACCGAATACACAAGTACGTATTCAACTTTCCGAAATGCCACGATGGCATAGGGCTTTAGAAGAGGTCGGGCCTTAACAAAAACGACCATTACTCTATCTGTATAGGTCGCTTATTAGATTATGTTTTATCTAACAATCCTGTACATTTTGGCTTGAAAACCACGAGAAACGATACGTATCACATAATGTGTTCCGATTCCGTATCATATAGACAACTCATTCTGATTTCATATCAGATAGACGACTCCTTTCCGGGAACGCAGCGGCCTATCATAGCGGGCGTATGAATACATTCTATGTGTGTTTCAGTGATCGACTCAGCTGATCGCTTACAAAACAAAACAACATTCCTTACAATTAGCGAGAGAACTATTAATAGCCAATGACACCCCAAACACACACACAATAAACAGAAACTGCACAATTAAATATTACACACTTAGTCCGGCCGCCGAGGCACTGAACCTGGTTTTGTGGTATTAAGTTTTTTCTCGGCGGATTATTATTCTATAGGGTCTCCTTGGTGAGATATTTCTTACTGGACAGATGACAGTGTTGAGCAATTTTTTTTATTCGACAAAATCCAAGATGGCCGCCAAGGTGGCCGCTATGAAAAAATACAATATCACCATATAACTTGGATCGGAATTTTTGGTAAGATAATATGGAATTTTGAAGATTTTTCTTCTTGATTCATCGTACACATATATGATTGTTACTTACTGGCCAAAATAAGATTACCAAAATCCAATATGGCGGCCAATATGGCCGCCAATGTGTCACACTTTTCTCATTTTTTTGAGATTTCACCACGTATCCTTCATATTGTTGCTAAGATGTTGACAAATATGCATGCTTATATAGTTCCAGAGAAGCCATTTCTGCACACACTGGTACTCTAATACAGAAGTCGATTGTTGCTCACTGTATCACGTTATTTATAAACGCCGGTATAACCTAGTCAATCCGAAAAAAGTTGCGAATTATGTTATGTCCGTCGGAATTAACCGATATTATATGTATAAACAATGTAAGGTATATACACATATCGGCACATTTTCATGAACCTACTGTTACTCTCATGTGTCATATGAAATATATTCTCTCAAAACCCAAGATGGCATCCAAAATGGCCGCAAATATGGCAAAAAATCATCATTTCTTACAAATATAGGCGGCTATTAGGCGCTATTATTTTGAAATGTCCAACCATGATTACCGATATGAATTACCCATATGGGGTGATGCTCTTTTGTTATATATGATCAAAGGAATTGTTTGAGAAACCCAATATGGCGTCCAAAATGCCCCCAAAATTGGAAAAGTAACAATGCAATTACAGTCTACACTCATCTGCCCATAGTCCAGTCACCAATACACTTAACCTGTTTTTTTCTCGGTGTATTATCGTATCACTATATCGTATAACTATATGGTCTCCTCTTGCGATTCCTTTTACTGGGCAGCTGACATGGTCGATCAATTTCTTATAACCACCAAAACTTAAGATGGCCCCAAATTCAAGTTTCCGCCGATACCACTGAAAATATTGAAATTGAAAGTCAAAAATCTTTACTAAATAATTCAGTACAGCGCGCCATTTCCAACTGATTGTGTTGGTCACAATGCGGGTCAGCTTACCCCCAGATTTTCCAGAAAAAATCAAAATGGCTACCAAAATTAGTAACACTTTGCTATTTTCAGCAGTAGTGTTAAAGACTCCAAAACGGAGGTGGGAACTGAAATGTACGAGAAATTGTAACAAGAGAGATGTTTGCAAATATCATTGGTGAAGTACTTTATAAGGACCACACAAGATGCAGTGAATATCAAGTTGAATGACTGTGTAGTTCCTTAGATCGACTCATCACTACGCATTACTGCCAGCGATGTCTGTTCATTGCAGCAGTCCTCTGAAACACTGCACGCACAGAAAATGGTACACGCCATGTTTGCTGCATTACACTTACACCTCGAATATTTGCGTGGCGTTTTACTCGAAGATGTGCACCTAATCATCTTCAGTATTTCATCAGGTGCTAGCTTGACGTTGGATGCGACTGTCACAGGGTTCAAAGATTTTGTTTTCACGTCTTTCTCGAATCCAAATACAGTTGGGTCCATCTGCGGTGGGTGAGGTTGAAGGGCATGCATCCACATACAAGTTTGCAAGTGGGCCCGTTTGACATTCTCAGTAAAAGCCTCTGTTGTGGGTGGTAGGCTGCACAATTTAGGAGCAGATGTTGCAGTCGGATTCCCAATTCGTGTTCTCCATATGCACAAACGAGCATCGGACATTGATGTAGATTTATGAGATCTATAGCATAATGCTATGAACTTGGTGGCTTGTTCTAGAACATCCGATATCTCCACGTTATTCTCACCAAGTGATTCCAGTGTCCCACCAGTTTGCAGAACCTTCAGTACACGCCCGTTGCCGATACCAAAGTATCCCCCTACGGTATCGCACCCGAAAAGTGCGTGAGCAGCGAGCAATTGAGGAACAATTTTCTTGTGTGTATCAACTGCGGCAGGTATATCTATCACCACCCGTCCATGGATTGGTGACTCCATAGTCATTGCAACCGTCAAGTGGTGTTCAAGGTAGTGTTGCAACAGCAACAACTAGACGTCAGTGTCGTCAGCAACAACCTCAACGTTATTACATTCAACTGCAGCAAGCAATATTGCCTGTTGAACGATAATGTTGTCAGCTTCCTCGTGACTAGTTGCCATATCTACTCTATCTGTCACCGATCCACAACTAACCTCAATCGGAACACAATGTTGGCCAGTAATTACAAGTTTGTGAGTTCGTATGTTTTGCTCAACAAAACTTTTGTCCGTGCTGAGTTGATCATATATAATGGAGATCAGTTGCTTTTTGTTCTCCACTACGGTCAGCACATGTTTTTGTGGTGGTAGCAGGGAGGTGGGTACAGGTTGAAACACCCGGCAGCTATCGGCCTTTCTGTGTGCCCTTGCCACGCAATTGGTGCTGTAGACAATATATCTGTCAAATACCAAATACACATCACTCGATCGCAACTTCTGTTTGATGTTGTCTTTAAACGCTGTAATGAAGTCTAGAACAGTTGCCGGTCTGGTTTTGGTAGACACGGGCCAATGAGGTATCCAGAGCAGTGCACAGCCATCGATAACAATTGCAGATTTCTTATCCACACCAGACATTTTTTTTGGTTTCTCAACAACTGTTTTATTTTTCAATACTGATTTTGATGTGCACACGCGTATGTCCCCAGATTCATCAAATATGGCGGTTGGTAGTGGTGACAGTTCAAAGGAAAGGATATGTTTGATATCTAATTCACGTGAACTACATAAAAGTCCGATAACTCTAAATAAATGAGATTAGTTCATATATTTGGACCTCCCCAACCTTCAGCGACTTTTTCAAGATTGCCATAGTTTGTACTGGTTTCGAAATTGACCCATAAAATCCACTCGGGAAGGCCTCTTCAAATTCCGTTATTTTCTGAACTCCGAGGGTGACAATCTTATCGACATTGACAGACGTTGGACCTATCCTACCAGTTGCGATGTTAATTATGGTCTCGGGGTGTCCGTTTGGATCCAATGGGTCGACACACATTCCTAGTTTAGTTCCCAGACCCATACGGTCGACAGAATCACTTGCAATTCTAGACTTGGCCTCTTCCTTATGTGCGATCTGTAATTTGTCACTATCTCGATCTTCTCGCAAATTTGATATACCGGTAGCTAACTTCCCACATGCATGCAAACTCAATGCCCAGGTTTTTAGTGTTTCTGGCTTTAATGTGATCCCTATTTTACCGGATTTGCCATGGCCATATCGCATGAAGGTAGTTTCGATATACATATCGCTCCATATGCCATTCCATAGACCAGGTATGTGTCTCATCACATGTTCGCCCTTCAAGAAATGAGATAAAATATCCGGTGGCATATTTTGCATCTGCCGCAGATAGTAAAGCCCATATCTTGCGTAATTTGCATGACCAGAAGCAAAGAAATAAGGAAGCATGCTTTTCACAGCTTCGATGTGCAAAAGCCAGTCACCTTCTCTTTCCGCTCGTACGTACAACATCATGAGGAAGCATGGTTTCAAAAAAGCATCAACCCACATTTTTGTCGTGCGACTTTTGCACGCGTTCTCTTCTAGCAATGCAAATAAATCTTCTGCACGTTGCAAATCATTATTCTCGAAAGCTGTTCGCAAAAGTTCTTCCGATAAACGCATGGCTCTCATATTCATTGGAAACTTTTTCCCAGTCAACATCTTTTCAACCCCACCGAATACTGACTCAAGTATATCTGAAAGTCCAGTATTGGCCATGGGCGTTCCAACTGAACCAATGAAACTCATGAGCAAATGCATACCACCCAATCGAGGAACAAATGCCGCGAATTTGTCTGGATAAGACCATAACACCTAAACTGCTATCTTGTATAACTGCTGATCGGCAGCAAATATAGTGAACGGCTGTCCTGCATCTGACGATAGTTGCTCTGCCTTTTCCATAGCTGTCATGATAGTGTCTGGATCAGCAGGTGTCATGTCTATCAGAGGGAGGTATGCTGCGTTCGTTTTGGGGTTCGTTGCTTGACCAGAGTCTCTCGTCATGCGGGTATTATACCCTTTGAACTCCAGACAGTTCTGGTCACTGACCATATCTTTCAAAAATGCGAAGTCAAGTTCTATCGCTCTGCGTAATGACATTGCATTACGACACAATGTTGAAAGAAGGGGAACAGTGCTTCGAACATGTGATGCGGGCATGTCGGGTCTTTTGGGTCCATTGAAATGCACAACATCCAATTCGTACTCTGTTGGTTTTGTCACATCTGAATTTTTCAATCTTGGAATCGTCTGAGACTCAACGGAATCATTATTGTCCTTTTGAGCCATTACGATTGCCAATGAATGGGTGCTCAGCATCCCATTTTGAGAAGCAATTTCAGCATCAAAGTTGTCAACAACCACTTGTATGAGGCCATTGTTGGCATCCGAAGTCGGTGCATCATTTGCATTCTTTGCAGCCAGAGCTGCCGCAGATTTTTTGAATCTCAATAGCTCGTCATATGAGCCTGTAACACCAAAATCATGCATGTTTTTTACCAACTCTTTAGAATCTCTTAACAGCGTTGCCAACGAAATTTGAAGCGGTGTGTGTTTTCCACACAACGCTGATGTCACTATGTTTCCTATCATCAGAGCAGGTTATGTGTGGTCCAACTGTGGAACTAAACGACTTAGTAATGTGAGGAGTTTACCACTTACAAACGAGGATACGCTCTCGCTGTTAACATCAGTGGCGTAGTTATCTTTGTCATGATCGATATCTTGGATTTCTTTGCCAATTGCTTTACTGAGAATCTTTATGGAACTGTCAATATTGTCATCATCCGAGTCTTTAATGTGCCTAAGTAAGGTGCCAGCTCTGGATTTGTCTGCCAAAACGGTGGCGACTCCCGGGGAAGACAACACGAAAATGTCATCTCCGCAGCTATCGACTAGATCAGACACAGATGATCGACGGGAATTGTAAGTCCCACCAGATTGCAGATAAAGATCAAATAATTCGACAGAACTCCATGTAGGGGATGTGTCATTTTTCATGTAAGATATGACAGATTGTATGGCCTGACTATGTGGTGACGAAAGATCAATTTTCTGTTTTGCAGCTGATTCTACCGATTTTGGATTCGTAAATTTCGACCTACAGTCAACATGGTACCGAGTCGCTAACAGCACCACACACTCTAAGCTTTACTTCTTCGTACCATTTATCGTTCCTACGACAACAAATGCCAATTATTTCATCACTAACTGACATATGCGGTGTATGTGTGCCTATTTGGCGAAACAGGTAGGCGGACCTCCACCTAGAAGGATTCTTCGTATCCCGGTCAACTATGCAGTCATCACCACAAAATAGGCAATAACGCCTGAAAGTAAATTCGGCATGTGAACGTTTGGGTCGTTTTTCGGACGGAGCATCAGAATCTAGGGATGTGCTATGAGCAATGCTTGCTTGCTTCACATTCTTCGGGTGCAAATACTTCTCAACACAGTATTTATGGCAACTCAAGAGTCAAACCCATGTTGCAAAGCTATATGTAAGTCATCGTTATAAATCCTACTACACCTGATTATATTCTCAATTCGCTTTGCTTTCACGGTCATTGGAGGATCTTTGCTCCTCGATTCAGCACAACCGAACGTGGTTGAGAAAAAACAAGCATCTGACATGACGGAGTTAGTCTATGTCGTTTCAAAGCAAAGGTCGCCCGAACCTGATGCTATATCGAGTGAAGTTGAAGAAATAGAAACGCTAGTGATAAAAGGCGAGACAAAATTGTAAGTTTATGAGGTGTGTAGTGAGACACAATAGCGCAGTTGCAATAATGCGTCCTCGCTCTAAGAAATCAAAGAGAAAGAACAGTTATATGACGTAATCTCCAAACGCGTTCACATATAAAGAGCGTTGTTAGATATAAATAGCGTTGATAGATATAATATCCGTTCAATTTCTACCAAATACCCAATGCGGGTGTAGTTACTATATCGAAACACAATTACATCACGTTTTGTGCTTATATAGTGAGTTAAGATGAAATAATCATTCGGATCTGTAATTTCCACATTAATTTCCGACCCCTTCAACAGTACCTCATTTTAAGGCCCAATTAAAAGAAATGCTCAATGCTGTCAGCTTTCCAGTGAGAAACAGTAAGAGGGGTGTCTGAACTAATAAAAACCTTTGAGAGAAAAACTTAATACAACAAAACATGGTTTGGTGAAAAACTGGCGTTTGGCGGCCGGACTATGATTAAAAAAAGAATTCGAGACCACACGCCTTTCAATCTTTTGCACATAAATACACAGTTTTTATTAGAGGAGGGAACTTTCAACGTCTAAGCCTGTACTCTTTTGTCCGAATAAAAGAGCGGCCGAGGTAAAAATCATGGCTGGTAATTGTCGTCATGGGAGAGGTTTACGGGAGATGTAGCTATCCTTAATTTCCGATAGCTGTCACAAAATTGTCCACCACAGTTATGGGAATTTTAAATAAAAAAATTGAAATTTCGATAGTTTAGCAAATTTGAATCATCGATGTGCGCATCATTTCACAAACTTAGGGTATTTCCTGTAGAGTGGCATAAAAATATAGCAACTGACTTTATACAATTTTCTTCTCAATCAAGTTGAAAGTTTCACTATTATTCTCCGTTAAACCCCACTTCAAAATAAAAAAACCGTCCTTTTCACCATCTTTTGATATTCTGTAATGTTTTGTACGTTATGTTAACAATGTGTGCATCGTGCCGTATAATACAGACAATGCCTTTTCCATTAATATAAAGGTCTAGGAGGTTTTCTAAGTTGTTTCCTGGGAAGAAAAAAAGACTTGCTAATAATTTTAAAATCACATTCGTAAACAAAGAGTCAAAGTGGTTGATTTTGTGTTGGTGTGTGAAATATTGATAGATATTGTTAATAATAATAATAATAATAATATAATAATAATAATAATAGTATACACATTTATATAGCGCCACAATTATAGTTCAGAAGATATAGAACCATATTCTAAGGCACTGTACATGTTACTGAGCTCGTGCAAATATACAAATGGAATATTTACAGTATCTTACAGTCCCCAACATCACTTATAGGCTTTTTGAAACAGGTGTGTTTTGAGATCTTTCTTGAAAAGGTTGACATTTGACAGTCTTTTTAGGTGTTCTGGTAAATTATTCCACAAGTGAGGGCCAGCAAATGAGAATGAACTATCTCCAAATGTCTTTCACAGATGTTTTGGAACATGTAGAAGCATTTTATCATCGGACCTCAGGTTGTATTGACACACATTCTTGGTATTAAGGAGTTCTTCTAAGTAGGCTAGTGACATGTTGTTTTGTGTCTTAAAAACTAATAATAAAGTTTTGAAAATTATTCTGTACTTGACTGGCAGCCATTGCATATCCCTCAAAACAGGAGTGATGTGTTGAGATAGTGATACCCTACATACCACTCGGGCTGATGCATTTAGAACCATCTGCAGGCGAGAGTACTGATATTGTGAAAGGTTGAACAGTAAGGCATTATAATAATCCAAATGTGAAGTTACAAAGGCATGAACTAGGGTTTTTTTTGATTCTTTGGTGAGGAACTGTCTTATCTGTTTAACTTTGTATAGACCTCTGAAAGCCTTATAATGACGGATTATCTGTGAACTAGTTGCTTCAAATTAGCTTACCATAAAAATACAAATTTTCCTTTTGTTGCCTTTAATAAACGAAAACAACAGACAGCTCCGTGAGCTGTCTGTTGTTTTCGTTTATTAAAAATAACAAAAGGAAACTCGACCTTATTTTCTACTGTTGTCGTCGGGGCTTTTCAATAATTACCTTCTTCTACACTGCCTTTTTTCTATTTTTCTTATTTCGTTTCTCTTTTATTTTTTTTTTTCTTTTAGTCATTGTTTCATAATCATTTTTTACATATATCTTGTTGCCATATGATGCACATTCGTATGTGGTAGCTCAGTATTTGCTTTCTACTAGAGCGGTATTGTACAGAAGCCAGAACGTATGGACCCACGCCATCTTACTATGAGAAACCAAAGACGGGGAGTATGGACCGAAGTGAGATTTTACACTAAAATAAATTGTGTTAAAAGTTAACCCAAATCAACTGGATTGAGTGAATATGAACCCAGCTGGGTTCATATTCATTCAATCCAGTTGATTTGGGTTAACTTTTAACACAATTTATTTTAGGGTTGGGTTCATATTCACTCAACCCAGTTAACTTGGGTTAATTTGTAACCCAACAGATTTATTTAAGAGCGTAATCATGTGATGAAGAACGACGAAAATACAACAAACTTACCAAGAGCATGTTTGTAGACTTCTTGCCGGCGCCAGTGTGTCTACTTTTCTTAATATATAAGACGCATGTGTTTAACCATGCATCCGTGATCACAGTGGTCAACAGCGTGGCTACCTACAAATAAACCCTCGGGATTGTAACTATTTCCAACGAGAGAAATGAGACAACCAAGGGCTGCATATGTTGCTGACACATATCTGCCATTTTAACTATTAGTCGAGCGTGAAGTGTTTGAAGCGGAGAAGAACATAAGTTTCATGTATACATTGCATCGTGTGTGTGAAGGGAAGCGAATCAAGCGATGGCTGGGTGTGCACACATAGGGCCGAGAGAGTGAATGTTTGTGTGTTTACGTGGTATATGTTCATTGGGATTTAACGATACTTTCGACAGCCAAGTTCACCTCGTGCCGGACAGTTGTACGGGTGGAGAAAAACGGAATACCCGGAGAGAATCAGTGAGTAGCGGTGAGCAACTGTCGGGTTCCCAACGTACTAACTCCGCCCACGCTGGTTTAGCATTGGATGAAAACAAGTGCATCATCGACGTGCAGTACGTCTTAGTACACAGTGCCATCGTGCACACACATGGGCAATCGGGATTAAGTGGCCTTCTCAAGGACACAACGCAGTTACCTCTGGTCGGGATCGGACCATGATACTCTCGGTTTGAAGTTCTATGCTCTAACCACTCAGTTACCACACTCCCTCGTGCACATGGCGTGTAGTTAGGTTTACGTAGTATATGTGGAAGGGACTTTAGATTCGCAAGCGTGTAAGCGTGCGTGTGGATATGTGGATGTATATGGGCTCAGATTTATATTTTCTTTACAAAAACGTTCTGGTATATGTGTTTTTTGTCTTTTTTATTTGCGGAATGTTACATTATGTGTTTTGGATTTATTGTCTTTGTTTTTTCGGAATATGTCATTTATTCGTTGTGTAATTTGAAGAGTGAGTGGAATAGTAGACAGGCTTAGAGGGTACATAATGAGCTGGAGTTCTTCGGAATACGTTGCACACATTTATTTAACTGTTTGGGGATTGTATTTGAGGATTTGCGCTCTTCTGTTCTTAATCTACGCATCGGTCGTATCCGCCAGCGTAAATTACAAATTGAGTAGCTGAAGAAAAACTCTTTTTTAAAAAATAGCAACAAAACCACATCATGTGACCGATCATTGGAACGAACTTGTCACATGGTATAATTTTGTTAAAATGTTTTGAAAAATTTGAAAAAAAAATATAATTTAAGGCTAAAAAGGTGTTTTGATTCTAAGGCAATCCCTCGTTGAATTTGAACTCCTCCATTTGTATTGCCTTTTCAGTGTCTTCCAATATTATTACAAACTCAGGGAGACCCAAACGTTTTAACATTTTTTGACTGATGCATATTTATTTAGTTACGTCTCCAATATGTTTGCCTTGTTACAATTTATGGGAGAGTGCATATAGGCACTCTCCCATAAATTGTAACGAGGCAAACCCCAACAGATTAAATGTTTTTACTTAAAAGAGAATAAGAAGAGCATCGAAAAATATGAAACCTTTGAACTGCAGTACCTATAGTTTGTTTTTAGAGGAATGTTTTATTGTTCAAATTAGAAATTAATTTATTTGTATAAATATGCACTTTCTATATTTCTGTGTGTAAAAAGACAGCCGGAATCCTCTCCATTTTTCTCACTTTTTGCAAAAGAAAAATAAAAATGAACAATTAAACCCTCCCTCCGTCACTGATTTAAAAATAAAAATTGCCTGAAATTCAATTAATTTATTTTGTGTGGCCTAAAATATACAAGAATGTTATATTTTGTGCCTTGGGTAAAGGTTTAATTTGTTTCTCGTTTGTCCTGAACAGTAATGTGGATACAGAAGCGAACAGAAATTTCGCCGCGATTCGGTTTCCACCCGCTTTCTTCCCCACAACACTTGAGAATTTATTTTTGGAAAAAAAACAATGTAAGAATATTTTTCGTTTTGCGCTGTTCATTCATAATTTTGCGGGGGCGCGGTGGCGTTGCGGTAACCGGTTCTCGTCAGATCACCGAAGTTAAGCAATGTCGAGCCCGGTTAGTCCTCGGATGGGTGACCATCTGAGTGATCGATTCGGACTCCCGCGTTGTGTCCTTAGGCAAGGCACTTAATCCCTATTGTCCACATGGGGCACGATGGCGCCGTGTACTAAGGCGTACTGCGCGTCGATGGCGTGCATGTCTTCAACCAATCTAACCCTGCCTCTGCTGCAATGCGGAGTTACGATGTTGGGGAGCTGACAGCTGCTCGTCGTTGCTCGATGGTTCTCTCCGGGTAATCCGGCTTTCTCCACCCGTAAAACTGTCACGGTCATGATTAGCCATTGTGCATAAGTATGTGACCTTATACACCAATAAATAAATAAATAATAATAATTCATAATTTCGCAACAAGTTATTTATAAAATCTTGAGCCATTGGTGTAAGTCTGTAGTAACCGGATGGCGATCTGATCGAGAAATAGACGACCTTTATGATTACAGTCATTGGAAGAGAGTTATGCGAAAGCTAACTCCCCTTATTTTCCTAAAACTGTCAGTAAATTTAACACTAAGGATATGGCAACTGAAATTTGGAAATGTTAGCAAATCTGTAACCTCGATGTACGCATCATTTCACAAATCGGGCGTTTCCCAAAAGGTAGTATAAAACTACACAAACAGGCTTTTAACCCTTTACCTAACGAATCGCCCGCATCCGCCCGCGTAATATGCAAATTGAGCAGTTGAAAAAATTAAATTTTTCAAAAATTTTCAACAAAACCATATCATATGACCCCTCATTGTAACGAGCTCATTGAGCTCGTTCCAATGAGTGGTCACATGATATGGTTTTGTTGAATTTTTTTTGAAAAATTAAAAAAAAATTATATTTAAAATAATAAGTTTTGATATCGTTTGCGTTGGGTAAAGGGTTAACATTTTTTTCTCAATCAGCTTGAACGTTTGATTGTTGTTCCCTGTTGAAACCCATTTAAAACTAAGAAAAAGGAGTTTTCCCATATTTTGATGTTTTGTAACTTTCTTCTGTTTATTATGGAACAGAGTAGGGGCGCGGTGGCGTTGAGGTATCCGGTTCTCGTCAGATCACCGAAGTTAAGCAACGTCGAGCCCGGTTGGTCCTCGAATGGGTGACCGTCTGAGCGATCGATTCGGTCTCCCGCGTTGTGTCCTTGGGCAAGGCACTTAACCCCGATTGTCCACATGGGGGCGCGATGACGCCGTGTACTAAGGCGTACCGCACGTCGATGACGCGCGTGTCTTCAACCAATCTAACCCTGCCTCTGCTGCAGTGCCGAGTTATGATGTTGGAGGGCGGGCAGCTGCTCGTCGTTGTTCGGTGGTTCTCTCTGGGTACTCCAGCTTCCTCCATCCGTAAAACTGTCACGGTCATGATTAGTTATTGTGCATAAGTATGTGACCTTAAACACCAATAAATAAATAAATAATTCAACTCAGTGTGGGTCGTGACATAAAATATAACCACTGTCCTTTTCATTAATATAAAGGTGTAGGTGTTATTTGCTAATTTCATTTCCTGGGAAGATTAAAAACTTCGACATGAGCGTCAAAACACATTTACTTAACAGAGCCAAGGTGGACACTTCCTTAGTGTCGGTAGGTGTGATACCGATAGTTATTCTTAATGACGGAGATCTGTGAACCAGTTGCTTCTAATAAGTTTGCCATCAAAAGAAAAGTTTCCTTTTGTTACTTTTAATAAACGAAAGCAACAGACAACCCAGAGAGCTGTCGTTTTTTTTTTGTTTTTAAAAGTAACGAACGTTGGCTTTATTTTCGACTGATGTCATACAGTACGTGGAGAGTGGATTATCACTAAATCACTCGCAGAGTGGAGATTCCACCCTAGCGATAATTGCAAATTTGTTGCAAAGCATAACCAGCACAAGCAAAGTTTCAGCCAATGGACCTCCGGGTTAAACCCGGAGGTCCATTGGCTGAAACATTGCTTGTGTTTTTTGTCCATATGTGCACAATTTGAAAGTTATAGCTTGGGTGATAACTTCACTCCGCGGGTGATTTAGTTACAATCCACTCTCCACGTACTGTACTTGTTTTCTCAACAGTTACTGACTTCTCAATTGGACTTTCCTCGCTCATCTAATCATTTCAAGGGTGAGAACTTTATCGAATCTTTCATGACGATACACGTTAGGGATGTATGTATAGAGAGGATATCTTCCCTGTTTTAGTGAATATCGGGAATTATCTCATGAGTGTGGACCTGAAAGTTTTATTTTTCACAAGCGCTTGGACCTGAAAGTTTTATTTTTCACGAGCGTTTGCGCGAGTGAAAAATAAAACTTTCAGATCCACACGAATGAGATAATTCCCGATATTCACTAAAACAGCGTAGATTTTCTTTTTATTGTAGGCTTCGTAAACATTTTACTGCGCAATATTCATCCCAATTCGACTGCAAACAGTTTCAAGGTAATAACAAAAAGCTGCTGATCGTTCCATCAAGGCGACTTTCAAGGCGACGTCATGTGCCAAAACGTAACGTCATTTAGAAAGCAAATGAAAAATAAAACTTTCAGGTCCACACTCATGAGATAATTCCAGATACTGACTAAAATAGAGTAGATTTTCTTTATTATATGCTATGAGACGTTTTTATTGCACAATATTCAGTCCAATTCGACCCCAAATGCGTACGTTTCAAAGCAATAACAAAAATCAGCTGATAGTTCTTTCAAGGCGATGTGGTGCGGTGTAGCGTGACGTCATTTAGGAAACTACTGAGGGATATTATCAGTTATCTCCACCAACATGTATGGTATATAGAGATTTAATACAAGGATGTCGGTTTTTAAACACCGAGCCGCAACGTGTTTATCCCGTTTGAAACACAATAGAAACATAGTGGAAACAAATTTGCGGGTGTGTTTCACATGCTCCGCAATCACTTGGACCAAACGCGTGAATAATTGGGCTTTTTTACAAACACAAAAGACAACAGATAGAGTTACATCCCTTCCACTTAGAAACGCGTAAACGTATCGACTATTTTGTTATTAGATTTGCTCTTATTTCATTTTTCTCGACTTCTTTGATTTAATTATTCGACTATTTAATTTATAACAGCAAAATATGATCGAATTGTCGGAAATCTGAAGATATTTGTGACTATTTTCAGATTTTTTGGTTCGATATTATATCGAGGAGAGCAAATGAGAAAGGCTTTCATTTAAACCATATACCCCCGATGTTTCGCGTGCGCGAAAACCCCGAATGTTGCACGCAATCAAAAACCTTGGATGTTGGGTGCATTATTTTCCAAGGCATTCTGACCAATCAAAAAACAGAATTTATCGGGATATACGGACAATCCTGACTCGATGGATATCGAGAAATATATTTGAGATAATTTGCGCTAATTCACAGAATAGCTTATAATAAAATTATGTTATTTTTCATTCAGTGTGCCGGAGTTTGAATATAGCATATCAGGGAGACGCTTGGCAGTCCTCCACAGTATTCGGAGCAATAGCTGATAGAGTATTTGACGGAAACACAGACAGTGATTTTATGAATGATGTATGTAGTCACACTGCTTCTAGTGTTAATCCATGGCTAATTGTCGATCTTGGGAAAGTAGAAAGTATCCAGTCAATTGTTATTTTCAACAGAGGAGACGAATGTGGTAATTATAAACTTTATTACTTATTTTAACCCTTTACCCAACGCAGACGATATCAAAATTTATTATTTCAAATATCATTTTTTCAAATTTTTCAAAAAATCTCAAGAAAACCATATCATGTGACCCCTCGTTGGAACGAGCTCGTCGAGCTCGTTCCAACGAGGGGTCACATGATATGGTTTTGTTGAAATTTTTTGAAAAATAATATTTTTTTAACTCCTGAATTTGCATATTACCCGGGCGCATGTGGCCGATTCATGGGGTAAAGGGTTAAGTTGGATTACTTTCAATGTGAAACTAGCCTCGCTTTATTTGCATATGAGTATAAATTATAAAGGGTTATTTTCGTTTCCGACTTACTGAAACTCGTCCTTAAAAAAGAATTATACACATTAACCCTTTTTCTTTGTTTTTTGGTTGGCTGAAACGTTTAGTATCTTGAGTAAATGTTGTCGATAAAACATAACCGTTACACTTGTTGTGGAGCTTATGATAGTCTTATGGGGTCGCGCCGGGTGAGCAAATACGTGTGTAGTCGTTAACACCACACCGCGGAGCGTGTTTCCATTGTCGACTCTCGATGAATGAGAATATCATTCTTGATTTTCGCGTTTGCGTAGTTGCTATTGGTTGCACGCATTTCTATGGGTCTGAAATTAGGTCCTGGCAAAACACGACGTTTGTCTCGAAACGAATATCGAATCGAATCGAGCAAAAGTTTGAAACCGAATCGAATTTCGAATCGAATCCACTTTTCAATTGTTACGATACTACGGGCTGCTGGTACACTCTATCTCCGTCGTGAAACCAATATCAATAGGCATACTAGACTATTAAAAAAGCATACGCCTTGGCGGACTTAGCGGACAATGTATTGTGCAAACGAGCCGTAACTCAATCTCCACTATCGCTTCATTTCACATTTTTTATGAATTTTCCGACTGAATTTGTGCCATCTTGTTAGACAGGATACGTTCAATCTTAAGCTACGTTCACACTTTAGATTTTTGTCCGACGTTTTTTCATGTTATCGATAAAGTTGAGGTCGTTAGACAAAAATCCATAGTGAAATGCGCACACATAGCATATCGATGTGTGCGTTAATCTACGCATTATGATCATAGTAAGGCTATCAAATTCTGTACTTTTGGCCTGTGCACAAGCAATTTTTCTGCCAATGGACCCCCGGGTAACCTGGAGGTCCCTTGGCAGAAACATTGCCTGTTTTTGCTATGAGTAACCAGGAGAAACTGCCGTGCTTTGAATGCCATTCGATATGGCAATTACGCGCAATTCCTACGCGCAATTAAGCCTGTCACCTCCCGACTCTGCTTTCGGCGACATTAAATATCTTTTAACATAAAATTGTTATCTTTCACTAAAACTCAATATTCCATGCAGGTGGAGACAATTTTTTAAACGAATAACTGAGCACTTTGTGTCATTTCTGAATATCATGACGGCATGGAAGTCTCCATGGTTGTGCTAGAGATTGTATCAAGAATATATAGATATAATACCAACTGGAGAAGACGGTCGTTGCGGTAATAGTTCTCTTCAAAATGTCATGTGTGTCATGGGTGGCCTGTAGTTTTGGCAACCGATACATGCAGGAACAAATGCCCACAAACATCATCCAGAAAGATAAAAGATCCAGATACATGATTCTAAAATGTATACTCAACGGCACTTAGAAGGGTAAGTACTTTTTAGTGTTGTTGAATGAGGGTGATTTCATTCATACAGTTAAAACTAGAAGTCCTGTCACGAATAGTGCGCTTATCTAGGCTTAATTGCGCGTTGGGATTGCGCGCAATTGCCATATCGAATGGTATCCAAAGCACGGCAGTTTCTCTTGGTTAATCAAAGCAAACACATGCAATGTTTCTGCCAATGGACCTCCGGGTTACCCGGCGGTCCATTGGCTGAAACACTGCTTGTGCACAGGCCATATGTACAGAATTTGATAGCTTTACTTGGGCCATAACGCGTATATTAACGCGCATATCAACGTGCTATTTGTGCGCATTTCATGACAGGACTTCTAGTTTTAACTGTAGTAATAGAAATAATACATATTTTCAGATAGTTCTTTACAATCAAATATTCTATCTGTCTTTGGAAAAGATGGAAAGATGTGGGTAGGGCGGGGCGGGGGGGGTGGGACAAGTCATCTTGCCGCTATCATATTGTTTCAACACTGATAGTCTTTTAAATTCTGAACCTAAACAAAAACTTGCTGCTACTTTTCTGAAAATTGTTCATAATTTCCAATTGTGGAATTTTTTTTTCAGGTGAAAGATTGCAAAATTTCACCGCAGAGGTTTCATTGACAAAGCCAGTGGGCAGTTCATTCGGTGAATTCATTTTGTGCAGCTACCATCCACTTCCTGCTTCAACGGGAGAGAAAGTTGTAATGAAATGTTCAGAGCCTATACTTGGTCAATATGTAAAAATTCAGACATATCAGTCAACGTATATCCAATCAGTTTGTAACTCATATGACGTTTCTCTGGCAATTTGTGAAGTGGAAATATTTTCAACAGGTATGACGGTTTGTAACACTTTTTTAAACCTTTGCACGCTGTGATTCTGAAAGATATCGCCCTAAATCAAATAATCCACAGCAAGTTGTACGAATCGAATCTATTCTGCATTTATAGGAGAAATTCATTGCTAAACCACCTTACAACTTCGTTATGTATTGGGTCTGTATCACTTATCTCTATACGACTGGATTG
This sequence comes from Pictodentalium vernedei, assembly GCA_031216915.1. Lineage (NCBI taxonomy): Eukaryota > Metazoa > Mollusca > Scaphopoda > Dentaliida > Dentaliidae > Pictodentalium > Pictodentalium vernedei. The sequence goes on from CM062292.1 coordinate 55,836,890, forward strand.
CTGGAACACTCATTGGGCAGAAAAGTGTGTCAACCGCTGCCATCTTGGGGTGGTGTGGGAAGGGCGGATTTTGCTATAAAGAAACTATGCTCCTCAAACAAAAAAATCTCTAAAGTTTTTCAGTTTTCAGGTGCCTCGCAATGGTATATCGCTTTTTGACTACACTTTGATGTCAGTGAACCATGAATATGTTGACGAAGGGTACATTTTTTGTTGAACTACAAAGTGAATTTTTACAATATATTTTAGTTTTTACAGAAAAAGCAAGTACCAAGACTGAAAAGTTGATAACGTGCAACTAATATTTGTTCTTGGTAAACACAGTGGCGTTTGATTAAGTGAAAGCTCATGACGTTCTGATGAAGTGAAAGCTGTTACGCTGTGACTACAGTCACAGCGTAACTGCTTTCACGTCATCAAACGTCATCGATCAAGGGAGTTAAAGAGTTTATTAACTTGACGCCATCTTAAGGTGGTAGGTTTCATCTGTTAGCTCAAGGAATTTGAGACTGAGAAGAACATTATTATTATTATTATTATTATTATTATTATTATTATTATTATTATTATTTTATTATTATTATTATTATTATCACTATTGATAGTATATTCGAATGTAGAAGGCAAAAAAGAGTTGTGACCCGGAAGTCTGCAGTTCTTACTCAGGCTAGGCATGAAGTTCATTATTCGGAATTCAGTCTCTCTCTCTCTCTCTCTCTCTCTCTCTCTCTCTCTCTCTCTCTATCTCTCTTTCCTTTTTCTCGCTGTTTATCACTATCTTTCCGTTTCTCACAATTCCTTTACATACATTTATGTAATCTTCAACATTGTTTGTGTATATTTTATATTTATTACTATGTTTGCCGCACTACTTTATATTTATGTTATTTGAAACGGAAAGGATGTATTGTTAAGTGTTAAGCACTTGTCCTCCGATCCGTTTTGCTGTAAGAGAATTTTCAAATAAAATATGTTTAAACTAAACTAAGGTGGTAGACTGAGTTGCGACATTCTGGCAATCAAATTGTACGGAGATCGGTGTACGCAAAAATGAATGCATGGAAGAGTTACATGGATTAATGGAAACTTGGATCAATAATATCAGATGAAGTGAGAAGGTTGCTTTGTGGCCAAACAATAGTAAAGATAAAATCAAGAAAGTTTAAAGTAAAAGGCTTCTTGCAGACCATGAGTGAGTGGATTTTAACTAAAAAAATCTACATAATTGGCTTCTCAGTCTTGACATATAGAAAATATAAACGATGACAATCATTCAGAACCCATTAGATTAAAACAAAATTAAACAAACGCCTAAGGGATTGCGCTATTAGGATATTGATACCTATAATTATAGACATTTTTAGAACCATTATAATCACCCCGCATATCAAGCTGACAGACAGCAGAGGCTTGTTTCTTTTGCACGTAGACACAAATTTAAAATTCTCTCTGTAAAGTGTCCATGCCGTAATGATGTGAGTTAATGAAAAAGGAAATTAGAAATTGATCTTGAATGAAAAGAATAAACATGTATCTATACATTTTTCGTTGTAATATAAGTTTTTTGTTATTCACATTATTTGTACCTTGTCATATATACTGTCTACAATGCTTCTCGTTTAAGATACAGTATATTTATCAAAATAAAGAATTCAAAAAAAAATTATAGAGATTTGAAAGAAGGATAATATGATTCAACTTGGTCTTGGCTGTTAGACACGTTTAAGCTATGAGATGCAATATCCTGATATAATAATCGAAAACTTGTTACCGAAGAAAAGAAAAGAAAAGCCCCAGGACAGGATTTGGTTATATATTTTTGTCTCTGTGTTGTTCATCCTCCCTGTACTATCTTTTTCTCTCTGAATAAATTTCAGTACTCACAGGTACCGATGTAACAAATATGCAATGACTAATTATTTTATTCCAACTGAAAATTCATCATTGTATTCTCCTCTTTATGTTTCTATGATGCGTATATATAAGTAGTGAAAGGTTGAGTTGTACTTTCGTATAACCCAAAAGCGGAACCATAGGGATGGGCTTTACTGTAGGAATGACCATGAAGAAACACACTCCTATGGTACCGCTTTTTGTCTTTTGGGAATATATAGTATTATTATATACTTTATACATAACCACATTTCTATTGCCTGGATCTTATACACGTGACTGGTACGCAAAAATCCATGTACACCGGTTTTCCAGTGAATATCAACTTTCTGTATATAGCTTTTGGAAATCCCCTCTCTAGTTCTATTTCACTCGGCGTAATCTCTATAACACTGTTTATTTTTATGTTACACTGCAGATGATAACTATTTTATTGTAATGTAAAAGGTATTTCTGGTTGATGTAATTGAACTTTTAATTGACAAATAGAAGATTGTTTTTTGGGGATGGTGTATACAGCAAAACAGTGATGGACTTTTGTGGTGGTAAATATGATGTGATATGAACCAAAAAAAACGTATATTGACCGAGGCTAACGCCTCGGTCAGTATTAAGTTTTTTAGGTTCATATCACATCATATTCACCACCACAAAAATCTAAAATTGCATAATATCTACTCCCAATAGTGCCAACCGGTTTTCGGGATCTCTTATTTTAGGGAAATGTTTTTAAAGTAAGAACAAAAAGAGCAATATCTCGTTTCGTATACTTATTAACATCACAACTCCTTTACAAGAATTTACTATATATAATTTCGCATAATATATAAATAAAACTAATTCATACCAGTTGCCCCTGTGAGAGGTGAAGGGTGGCGGAGGAAATAGCTTTTCTCAGATGCGTGCATGTATGTTTCGGGTGTTATAAATATAAAGAAACCAAAATTATGTACATGACCACGTAACGTTATTTGTGAAAAAGTACTTTTCTTATGTGTATGATAAAGAAGGAACAAGATATTTTAAAACCAGCAAGTGAAGAAAAGAATGAATTAAAGCTCAACTTTTATACATCTGTGTAAAATGTTTTTATTCAAATTCGTGACCACTCATTTCTTTTGTTCAAATGTTGAAAAATAATTCTTAAATTTTTAAACATTTTTGTTCATTTCCGATGTTAATACATTCACAATTAAAAGACAGATCTCGGATTGTTGTCTCTGTTTGTACTAAATGGACCTTTCAGGTTCGAAAAACACTTCCACAAAGAGAAATCGTATATGATATTCTCACCATCGAAATTAAATTTGTATTATCACACTCCTTACTTGTAGCATACATGGCAGAATTTTTTATCAATCATGCACAGATAGCAGGAAAAATTTGATGAAGTGTACGGGGTTGAGCCTCATTACGATTGTTACACGATCTAAACCACACTGTGCAGAGAAAAAAAAAATTCCCATTTCATTTTTATTTACATCCATTCGTTACTTTACTTTACCTCTCGCTATACTTTGCAACTTTCCCAGATCAAGTATGGAAAATCGGATTAACTCCGGGAATATACTGAGTGGCGCTTTTGAGGTTTTTAAAACTTTTTCTTATAATATTGCCCATAGTAATACTATATCGATTGCGTATTTGGCTTGCTGTCAACATTGGTATTTTTACAAACACATATATTGCGCTGTCGAGTACTCTCTTGACATATAAGTTGCATTACTACATCTGCCTTATTACCAGAGTTGGTATCCGACATTTCATAGGGCAATAGAATATTTTCTTAAAATAGTTTTAAATAAGAAATAATACTCATTTCAAATTTGAATATAGTCAAACCTGCACATTCTCTTCATTTTTGCCATTCGCTTCCACTGTATAGAGAAATCGTGAAGGGATAAGGCTTTGTTTTTGTCTGAAATGTGTTTATTTGAGTAACTGTTTTATAAATTGGGTGGTCCATTGAAAAGGTCGACACTGTACCAAGCTGGCGGTTAACAACATTAAACACTCACCCCTGATTCCGTAAACAGCTGATATTCCCATTGTTGTTTTTCCCCATTATTTATTCTGTCTGGCACCAGATTGTGGGTTCAAACCAATTGCACAGTTTTGAATGTATGTAAATTTCCAGGTTTTTGGCGATTTATTAACCCCATAGAAAATCACAGTGCACTCCTGCGCGCCAATAAATATAAGGCAATATACTATACCGAAATTCGCACTCGCACTGTGCGAGTGCGAATTTAAGTATAGTATAGCGCCCTATTTTATGTCCCCCACCCCCATCTCACACTTTAGAAAACGTTCCGCCGCTTCTGTTGGTAATATATATTCGTTTTTTGCCACTATGGAATTAAGGGAACGTTATATACCATATTTGGACACTAACGAGCTGTGTATCTAATAATAAGGTATCGGCTAAAACAAATATTAGAAACCATAACACGGAAAAAATCTCTATCAAACCGCCATTAATAACGCTTTACATACAAAATTCGGGGTCTGTGTGGGCAAATAATAGTGATGGACACTCGATGGCTGAAGAGGTTCAGGTCTGTTGGATTAAATTATTACACAGTTTCTCTATAAATACGAAACAGATTCGCCCAGACTTTATTTCCGGTGGCAACATTGTTCGGGAATTCAGTGTTTCAAGGTTAACCGTTCTGTACTAATAGAAAAGAAAATCAAGCAGAAAATATTTAGTATTCACGTTGGTGGTGCAGAATTGGGATTTATTACCTTGAGTTGGTGGCGTGTTGGTGAGGGCATTGGACTTTAAACCGAAAGTTCGACAATTCAGTTTTGACACGTGCCTTCTGAACTATGTTCTCGGGCAAGACACTTAATCACGATTGTCCTCGCGTGGGAGCGGTGGCGCTATGTACAAAGGCATACAGGACGTCGATGACGTACTTGCCTTCAATCGCTGATAACTCTGGCTGTTCAAAGTGTCATTAAAACCCAATAAACAAACAAACAAACATGACCTTGGGTGAAACAATGTTCAGGCGCTCGATTGCCAATTTAGCCAGTTGTTCAAAACATTTTGCGTTTACACCAAAACGTTTCCATTGGCTAACATTTGGCACTTACATTTCGCAGTTATCATGTGTTAAAGCAGCTGGTGGTAAAACTAACAAATGAATTATTGTCTTACTTATCATAAAACGAAATGACCAGCTGGCAATTAAAGCGAAAACGATCTCAGATTTTCACGAAACACACAAAGGCGATGTAATTTTGTTTTCAAAATTAGTCAGTTTATCCACACGATTAACACGCAGAGGTTGAAGTGACAAAACAAAATCTGGACACATTGTTTGCATGGTCAAGTCTCACGTCGTGCCATATTCATTGATTGGTAATCAAGTGTTTTAATTAGATATAGTAGGTAAACCCTCAACTTTTCAAAAGTCAACATTAAATTAGATAAATATTCACAACATCGACCCGCTAAATCCAGTATGCCAACTACAGTTAAAACTAGAAGTCATATCATGAAATGCGGACACATAGCACGTCGATCTGCGCGTTAATCTACGCGTTATGACCTCAGTAAGGCTATCAAATTCTGTACAGATGACCTGTGCACAAGTAATGTTTCAGCCAGTGGATCTCCGGGTAACCCGGAGGTCCATTGGTAGAAACATTGCCTGTGTTTGCTATGAGTAACCAGGAGAACCTGCCGTGCTGTGGATGCCACTCGATATGGCAATTGCGCGCAATTTCTACGCGCAATTAAGCCTAGATAAGCGTACAGTTCGTGACAGGACTTCTAGTTTGAACTGTATAATTAATCTATAATTATCAAAGTTCCACATATGTTAGAAAGCTGTTCGGTGTGTTCACAAAACGTCGGAAAAAAAATTCACACCTCGGTAAGTTGATAATAATTATAGTTTATACCTAATTAGTGGTCACTCCTGAGATTGCAGCGTTCAGAGATCAATCAGAGATACAGTCGGTGGGTTTACTGCGTGCGTGGAGAGTGGATTGTAACTAAATCACCCGGCGAGTAGAATTATCACCCAAAGTATCACATTCAAATTCTGTACATGTGGACAAAAAATACAAGCAATGTTTCAGCCAATGGACCTCCGGGTATGACCCGGAGGTCCATTGGCTGGAACTTACCTTGTGCTTGTTATGCTTTTCAACAAATTTGGAATTATTGCTTAGATGGCATCCCCACTCTACAGGTGATTTGCTGATAATACGCTTTCCACGTACTGTATATACGTACAAGTCATTGGTATCCATACCAATTTTCTGAAGATAATCAAAGGTAAAAATTGGGGGGGGGGCACAAAAATACGCTTCTCAAGCTTTACAAATCATTCAAACGTCAGTGACAATTACACAACAGACACCCAAAGTTATTCCCCACGGTTATAGCCTCTTCCCGCAAAATACCCGATCCTATTTAGAAATAGACTATAGCCTTAAGCCTATTGTTCTCTTGTGTAAACACACCGGTACAGATATTCATTTTTTCGACATTTTGAGATACAGCCAGCTGTTCCCCCTTTCAGCTTGATACATTAACCCTTTGAACTCTAGTGGTATCTTCCATGTCAGTTCAATGGCAGCAATAAGAGTCCATGTGCATTATTTTGTGGCTAGACGTGTAGCCTCCGGGCTGCACGTTGAAAATATTGATTGGTATTCCCCACACATTTGCTGAACATCCATCCTATATAATGACGTTATTGTGTGTCATGTAGCTGGACCAAAAGCAACCGCTAGGGATCAAAGGGTTAATTTAGTCACTGACATAGATAGTGATAGTAACACTTAGTGCCACTTTCCGGAAATGTTATGCTCTCTCTCTTCAAGTTGTTGATATTGATTTTCAAACCGAAATATTTTAGGCTTTTCCCTCTGGAAAAGATTACTGTTTTTTTACGGATTATTATTCTTTTCCCTTTGGAAAAGACTCTTGATATTGTATGGATTATTTTTTTTGGTTTGGGGGGGGGGGGGGGGGGGGTCCACACATTTTGTCCGTACGATTCAGAAGCCATTTTCGAACTGATTTTCACGAAATTTTGCACACTCATAGACGGTCACAAAATCTAAAAATGTACTCAAGCGGAATTTTCGATTTAACCCTTATTTCGTCAGAATTGGCAAAAAACTGCCAAAATTGGGGTTTATAGGCACTTTCTCGAAACAAGTCTTGTAGATATTTTTTAAACATTCATCATTATTAGACCTGTTTGTGACACGACCATTCATATACAAGAGATATTAGGCGATGCATATGGTAACCCTCCACAGACTGCCAAACATCGAAATTTTGATGAAATGGGCTTTATTTCGGGCTCCTAAAGCACCCAGACGATACACGGGAGATAAACATAACTTCATTTATTGAAAGTGGGATTCACCGTGAATCATTTTTGTAAGTAATAAGGGTATTCAAAAAAACCAAGTGTTAACCCGTTTTGGGCTGGTTAAACTGCAATACCCCTGAAAAGCTGAAAAAATCATGTTTTCTGTGGATTTCTCTGAACGAGTCTTGTAGATTTTCAAGGAAAATTGGTCACTCTCTGGTCCCGGTGTGACAATACAAGTTGCATGGGCAAAATACTCCGGTGAGCATTTGTTAACCCTCCACGGGCTGCTAAAACTAAAAATTGTGATAAAACGGGCTGCTTTTGGACACCAACAGCACCCATGGGTACGCCATGAAGAAAACTGCCTTCTTTTATCGAGCGCTAAATTTATATAGAAACATTTTTGTAAGTAGTAAGGTATTCGAAAGTCGAAGTCTTAACCCATTTTGGGCAGGCTAAAGAGAGATACCCCTTAAAAGCTTAAAGTTCCCATTTTCTGTGGATTTCTCTAAAAACATCTTTCAGGTTTTCAAGAAAAAATGCCTATTCGCAGGACTTTGTATGACATTACAAGTTGCATGGACAAAATATTACAGTGAGCGTTCATTAACCCCCTACAGACTGCCAAGCATCGTAATTTTGTTGACATGGGCTGTTTAAGGACACGCACAACACCCAATGTATACCGGAGAGATAAACATAATCTCCTTTGTTGGAAGTGGAATTCACCGAGGATCTTTTTTGTAAGTAATAAGGGTATTCAAAAAACCAAGCGTTAACCCCTTTTGGTGTGGTTAATAGCAATACCCATCAAAAGCCTAAAAAATTCATGTTTTCCCTGGATCACTTTACAAACATCTTGCAGGTTTTCAAGAGAAAATGGCCATTGATAGGTCTTGGTGTCACATTACCAGTTGCATGGATAAAATATTCCGGTAAGCATTTGTTAAACCTCAATCGGCTGCTAAATGTCAAAATTTTTAAAACATAGTCTGTCTTTGGACAGAAACAACATCAAACGAGAATGCCACAGAGAAACGTAACTTATTTTACCGGACGCAAAACTGATAAGGAAAAATATTTGTAAGTAGTAAGGGTATTCAAAAATCGAGGTCTTAACCTATTTTCGACTGGTTAATGAGATATACCCCTTAATAGCTGAAAATTCCCGTTTTCAGTGGATTTCTCAAAACAATCTAGTAAGTTTTCAAGAAAAATTGACCATTCGCAGGTCTTGGAGTGACATTACAAGCTGCATGGACAAAATATTCCTGTAAGTATTTGTTAACCCTCCAGAGGCTGCCAAGCATAGACATTATGAGAAAATGTGCTATTCTTGGGTCCCCATAACATCCAACGTGCTTCTGCGAGATAACCATATCCTCCTTCAATGGAAGCGGAATTCACCGAGGATCATTTTTGCAAGTAATGAAGGTTTTCACAAAACCAAGCATTAACCCGTTTAGGGCTGGTTACAGGGCGATACCCCTCAAAAGGTTAAAAATTCATGTTATCCAAGGATTTTTCTAAAAACATTTCGTAGATTTTCAAGAAAAATTGGCCATACTCAAATCTTAGTGTGACATTACAAGTTGCATGTGCAAAATATTCCAGTATGCATTTGTTAACCCTACGCAGGTTCTCAAACATCAATCTTTTGATAAATTGGGCTGTGTTTGAGCACCCACAGCACCCAAAGTTAAAAGGAGAGATCAACATAAGTGGAAGTAGAATTTACTGAGAATTATTTTTGTAAGTAATAAGGATATTCCAAAAACAACGCTTAACCCATTTTGGGCTGGATAAACAATGATACCAATCAAAAGCTTAAAATGCATGCTATCCCTGGATTTCTCTGAAAACATCTTGTAGATTTTTAAGAAAAAATGGCCATTCGCTGTTCCTTGTGTGACATTACAGGTTGCATGGAAAAATATTCCTGTTAGCACTTGTTAACCCTCTACAAGCTGTCAGACATCAATATTTTGAATACATTTGAGATTAAATGGCCCATTTTCAAATAGCCACAGCACTCAATGGGGGATGTGTTGAACAAACGTAACTCCTTTTGGCGGCCATCAACTTGTCGGACGACGATATTAATATTAACCCTCTTCACCATTTATGATGGTCTTCACCTAAACATTTTTTATCAAACTGAATCATTTGAGACTACTGTACCACCTTTCTCATAACATCAATAAAGTAAATTCGGCGAGACAGTTGAAAACAATTCATCAGACACTTTGGGGTCATGAAAAATTATGGAATATCATCTGGAAAAACCATGATTCTCCAGAATCATAAAGTCTAGTTATTTTGAGGGAGATGGGTGTTGTTTTTTTTGTTTTTTCCACTCATTTTGTCCGTACGATTCATAAGCCATTTTCGAACCGATTTTCACACAATTTTGCACATGCATAGAGGGCACAAAATCTAAAAATTGTACCGCAATTTCGATTTAACCCTTATTTCACCTGAATTGGAAAAAAACTGTCAAAATTAGGATTTATAGGCACTTTCTCGAATCGCGTCTTGTAGATTTTTTTTAAACATTCATTATTGTTAGATGTGTCTGTGACACGACCATTGATGAACAAGAGATATTAGGCAATGCAATTGTTAAACCTCCACAGGCTGTTAAACATCAACATTTTGATGAAATGGGCTGTATTCGGGTCCCCACAGCACCCAAAGGATACACGGGAGATAAACATAACTTCATTTATTGGAAGTGGAATTCACCGAGGATCATTTTTGTAAGTAATAAGGGTATTCAAAAAAACAAGCGTTAACCTGCTTTGGGATGATTAAGCCACAATACCCACCAAAAGCTCAAAAATTCATGTTTTCTGTGGATTTCTCAAAAGGAGTCCTGTAGATTTTCAAGAGAAATTGCCCAATCGCAGGTCTTAGTGTGACATCACAAATTGCATGGACAAAATATTCCGGTGAGCGTTTATTAACCCTCTACGGGCTACTAAACGTCAAAATTGTGATAAAGTTGTTGTTTTTGGACACCAACAGCACCCAATGGGTATGCCACAGAGAAAAGTATTTTCTTTTATCGGACGCAGAATTTATAAAGAAACATTTTTGTAAGTAGTAAGGGTATTCAAAAGTCAAAGTCTGAACTCATTTTGTGCAGGTTAACGAGAGATACCCCTTAAAAGCTTAAAATTCCCATTACCTGTGTATTTCTCTAAAACATCTCGCAGGTTTTCAAGAAAAATTGGCTATTCGCAGGTCTTTGTGTGACATTACCAATTGCATGGACAAAATATTCCGGTGAGCGTTTATTAACCCACTACAGACTGCTAAGCATCGTAATTTTGAGAAAATGGTCTATTTTGGGGCAACCGCAGCACCCAGTGAGTACCCGACAGATAAACATAATCCCCTTTGTTGGAAGTGGAATTCACGGAGGAACATTTTTCTTAGTAATAAAGTTATTCAAGAAACCAAGCGTTAACCCGTTTTGGGCTGGTTAAAAAAGGATACCACTCAAATGCTTAAAAACTCATGTTTCACTTGGATTTCTCTAAAAATGTCGTATGGATTTTCAAGAAAAAGTGGTCATTCGCAGGTCTTGGTGTGACATTGCAAGTTGCAAAAAGAAAATATTCTTAAAAGCGTTTGTTAACTCTCCATATACTCCCAAACATAAAAACTTTGATAAAATATGCTGTTTTCAGCCACCCACAGCACCCAACGTGCGGCAGAGGAATAAACATCTTCCTTTATTGGAAGTGGAATTCACCGTGGATAATTTTTGTAGGTAATAAGAGTATGCCAAAAAAACAAGCTTTAGCCGATTTTTGACTGGTTAAATAGTGATACCCACTAAAGCTTAAAAATCCATGTTTTCACCTTGATTTCTTTAAAAAAAACATCTTGTAGATTACCAGAAAAATTAATTTGGTCATTCACAGATCTCAGTGTGACATTACACGTTACATGGACAAAATACTCCGTAAGCATTTAACACACCTCGGGCTGCTAACATCAAAATTATGGGCTGTTTTTTTACACCAACAGCACCCAATGGGAAAAATGTTTGTATGTGGTAAGGGTATTCAAACATCCAAGCATTAACCCATTTTGGGTTGGTTAAAGAGAGATGCCCCTTAAAAGCTTAAAATTCCCATTTTCTGTGGATTTCTCCAAATGCTTCTTCCAGATTTTGAAGACAAAGTGACTATTAGCGGGTCTTTGTCGGACCTTACATTCTGCATAGACAAAATATTCCGTTAAGCGTTTGCCAACCCTCCATTGGCTGCTAAACATCAACATTCTGATAAAATGGACTGTTTTCAGGCACCAACAGTACCCTATGGGTATGTAAAAGATACACAATCTTCTTTTATCTTGTATAGAATTCACTAAGGATCATTTTTGTAAATAGTAACGGTATTTTAAAGAATGAAGCCTCACCAATTTTGGACTGGTTAAGGAGGTATGTCCCTTAAAAGCTTAAAATTTACATTTTCGGTGCATTTTGCTGACTGCCTGTTGGCGATTTTCAAGAACAATTGGACATTGGCAGGTCTTGGTGTGGTATTACAAGTTGCATGGATAGAATATTCTGCTAAAAGTTTGTTAACCCCTCTACAGACTGCTAAACGTACAAAGTTTGATAAAATCGGTTGTTTTCGGACACCAACAACACCAAATGGGTATGTAACAGATAATCATAACCTCTTTTATCGGACGCAGAATTCACAGGGGATAATGTTTGAAAGTATTAAGGGTATTCAAAAAACCAAGCCCTAACCCTGTTTTGCCGAATCAAAGACAGACAGCCCTTAAGAACTTAAAGTTCACATTTTCTGTGGATTTCTTCAAGTGGTTCTTACAGCTTTTCAAGAACAAATAAACTCTTGAGAAGAATTATTCTCACAAGCGTTCATTAACCTGCCACAAACTGCCAAGCATTAAAATTTTAGATAAATTTGAGATATAGTGGGCTGTTTGCAAATAGCCACAGCACTTAATGGGTATGTGGCAAACAAACATAACTTCTTTTGTCGTACACAGACTTTTCGAACGCTGGTATTGATATTAACCCTCTCCACCAATAATGATGATTTTATCCTAAGCTTTCTTTATCAAACTGGGCAGTTTGAGACTATTATACCCACTTTTGTAAAGGCATAAATAAAGATACTTCAGTGATACAGTTAACCCTTTACCTAACATGAAAAGCAGACGACACTTGCAAAAAAAATTCTTGAATAACTATTTTTTTTCATTTTTTGTCTCAAAAACATAGGTTATGACCCCTCATTGGAACGAGCTCGACGAGCTCGTTCCAATGAGGGGTCATAACCTATGTTTTTGAGACAAAAAATGAAAAAATAATTAAAATTAATAGGCGATTTTTGAGAATAGCGCTGGCCGGTTTTGGCCGTTACGTCGGGTAAAGGGTTAAAACAATTCTTCAGACACTCTAGGGTCATAAAAAATCATGGAATCTCGTTTTGTTTGGTGATTGTTTTGTGTACTCTGTAAGTGCATAATTCAAGCACCAAAAGAAGCAATGATGTGCCGTGTTGTCGATTTGAGTGCAGGACAAAAGCCTTCCAGACAATTATAAAAGCCTTCGGGACAAAATCCATAAACAGAAAAGATGTCAACACAAAAGCTCTCAAAGAAAATGACAAAGGTGGACCAATAACACTCAAATATTTTTTTTTAATTATTTTTATCATTTGATAACTATATTTTTGATCGATCAATTTCTTTGTATGTAAATATTATGTTTAATGTATTATTGATGCAACAATATGCTAGAATTAACTGAAGATACAAAAGATAGAGACAAAGAAAACTTACATGATTTACATCTGGTTACTGCTAATCATGATGTATTCTGTGTGAGGGGGCGCGGTGGCTCAGTTGGTAGAGGTGCAGGCTGCAAGCCGAGAGGTCCTCGGTTCGAATCCCACCTGCGGCAACCGCGTTGTGTCCTTGGGCAAGACACTTCACCCCGATTGCCTACATGGGGGCACGATGACGCTGTGTACTGAGGCGTACTGCACGTCGATGGTGCGCATGTCTTCAACCAATCTAACCCTGCCTGTGCTGCGGTGCAGAGTTCAGAGTTACGATGTTGGAGAGCTGACAGCTGCTCGTCGTTGCTCGGTGGTTCTCTCCGGGTACTCGCGCTTCCTCCACCCGTAAAACTGTCACGGTCACGATTAGCCATTGTGCATAAGTATGTGACCTTAAACACCAATAAATAAATAAATAAATATTCTGTGTGATCCAAATATTCGGCATAAGAATAACAGTCGCATTAACACACTTCACAGCCATATTTGCATTACCCAGGGGCGTAGCGAAGGAAGATAAGAGTGTGTACCCCCCCCCCCCCCCAACTCCCCCTCCAATTATTTTTTCAGTCGAGACATTTTCGTTTGGGTTTATAGTCTGAGATCTCGATTCGCCCTTGCTGATTATCATATTCTTTCTAACAAGACTAGATTTAATACTTAGACTAATGTCTCTCACACAGTCTCATACAGAAAAGGAGGTTTGTAACATCCGACTCAACACGACAAATTTGGTGTATAGTACCTGCTAATTAACCCTTTATCCCGACGTTAGAGTCAAAACCGGCCAGCGCTATTCTCAAACATTTGCAATTTCAATTTTAATAACTTTTCATTTTTGCGTCAAAAACATAGCTTATGACCCCTCATTGAAACAAGCTCATTGATTTGGTATATAGTACCTGCTAATTAACCCTTTATCCGACGTTACGGTCAAAACCGGCCAGCGCTATTCTCAAACATTTGCCATTCAATTTTAATTACTTTTCATTTTTGCGTCAAAAACATAGCTTATGACCCCTCATTGGAACGAGCTCATTGATTTGGTGTATAGTACCTGCTAATTAACCATTTATCCGACGTTACGGCCAAAACCGGCCAGCGCTATTCTCAAACATTTGCCATTCAATTTTAATTACTTTTCATTTTTGCGTCAAAAACATAGCTTATGACCCCTCATTGGAACGAGTTCATTGATTTGGTGTATAGTACCTGCTAATTAACCCTTTATCCGACGTTACGGCCAAAACCGGCCAGCGCTATTCTCAAACATTTGCCATTCAATTTTAATTACTTTTCATTTTTGCGCCAAAAACATAGCTTATGACCCCTCATTGGAACGAGCTCATTGATTTGGTGTATAGTACCTGCTAATTAACCATTTATCCGACGTTACGGCCAAAACCGGCCAGCGTTATTCTCAAACATTTGCCATTCAATTTTAATTACTTTTCATTTTTGCGTCAAAAACATAGCTTATGACCCCTCATTGGAACGAGTTCATTGATTTGGTGTATAGTACCTGCTAATTAACCCTTTATCCGACGTTACGGCCAAAACCGGCCAGCGCTATTCTCAAACATTTGCCATTCAATTTTAATTACTTTTCATTTTTGCGTCAAAAACATAGCTTATGGCCCCTCATTGGAACGAGCTCATTGAGCTCGTTCCAATGAGAGGTCATAAGCTATGTTTTTGACGCAAAAAAATGAAAAATAGTTAGTTATTCAGTAGTTTTGTTTGCAATTGTCTTCTTTTTTTCATCTTAGCTAAAGGGTTAAACGAGACATTTAAACAAGACCATGCGTCTTCGACCATTACTTGTATCTATCCACAAATAAATTTCACAGAACACTTGAGTTGTTGAACTATAACCCAGACTGATTAATATACCAACTACGTTATCGAGACATGCCTTCTACGAATGATGATGTTGCTAATGTTTGCATATTACGCGGGCGGATGTGGGCGATTCGTGGTTGGAAAACTCGATCAGTCGGGACTCATCCATCGTAGCCGGGACAAATCATGTTTACACCCCTCTCCCAATCGGTCATCTCCGAGACGCTCCTGTTGCATTACCATTACATTTTTGTTTGCTCTTTAAACCGCCCGTGCTAGTGTGTAATACAAAGGGCGTCGCAAACATGACGTTTTTGATGTAGATGGTTGAGGTGTTGTAAACCTAATTTTCTCATCTGCGTGATAGTGGCGTTTTGTATTGATGGAGAAAGTTTGATGTTTTGGGGGGTGTAGATGTTAAAAGGTGCCTATAATTTCTCCTCTGACACAAGGCATAGTTCATTAGTTCTCAAAGTCCCACGCCATCGCCGGGTCATCGGTGTTAGTTGTCGGTCTGGGAATGCAAAATCAGTTTAAACGTGGGTATCGATTGGCATCCGGACAATTGAGAAGGGGTGAGCGCTACCTGTTTGAGAGTAGGCGGAAATAATATGGGCGCCCATTTGCATTTGTGTTTCGTATTTCTGCTCAAGTATAAATGTTCGCCCTGTTTGAGAAATCTTTAAATAATATATGCTCTCTGTGCGATTTTCTTGCATCTGGGTCGAAAATTTCATGCATGTTAGACATTGCTACAGTTAAAAACTAGAAATCCTGTCATGAAATGCGCACAAATAGCACGTCGATCTGCGCGTTAATCTACGCGTTATGACCATATTAAGGCTATCAAATTCTGAACATATGGCTGTGAACAAGCAATGTTTCAGCCAATGGACCTCCGGGTAACCCGGAGGTCCATTGGCAGAAACATTGCTTGTGTTTGCTATGAGTAACCAGGAAAATCTGCCGTGCTTTGGATGTCATTCGATATGGCAATTACGCGTAATTCCTACGCGCAAGTAAGCCAAGATAAGCGCACAGTTCGTGACTGGACTTCTAGTTTTAACTGTAGTGCTAAAGTTTTATGGGCTGAGGCGGTCCAAAATTCGGCTACCTCACTCTGCCTTCGAATAGTTATATATACAGTGGAAAATGAGTGAACCTAACAGGACCACCACTGGTCTCTTCTTTAATGGATCTTCCTAAAAACGCTCTAAAATGTTATTCTCTTACACCGCAGGGTACAGATTTTGATATTTTGTGCATTTAATTATGTTGTGGGGAGGAAGGGGGGGGGGGGGGGTGATGGCTCAGAGCATATACTGACAGACACATGTGTCTGATGCTGAATGCTAATCACCGGATCGGGACCTGTTGGGAGCTTTGAAAGCATGCCTTGATAATGTCATCGGATTGCTGGACAATCGGGATTATAATTCAAAAGTTAGAGTTCTTGGATATTCAGTTGGGGTAACTGGTAGTCGGGATGCGGGTGATTCCCTGCTTCTTATTTCATTATCAAAAGTGAGTCATGCATGGGCCCCGACAGCCTGACTTGGGTATCACAGACCTCCATTTGTATGACCGGCTCTCTGTGTGACGTCAATCAATGGAACGAGCGCATGCATGGAACATCACTACTGCGCCAGTCTTATCGGTTTGAAACAATGGATGATTGGTGGCCAGTAACATTTTTAGCTTTACTTGACAAAGTCAAGATAAGCTATTGCCATTACGCGTGCAGAAGTTTGTGAGACTGTGAGTCTGTTCAACCTTTCATTAGCACAGGCTACATCCCCTATTTCTTCTCCGATCATCGCTAAATTTCATATGCAGGTTCGATGTCATGTCTAGATGAGAAAGCCACCTTTTGGTCGCGGTCAGCCAACCGTGACGACTGCACGGGCCCGAAACCCGAAAACCTTTAGCACAATCTACAGGTTGATTGATGAAGGGATTCTATTGTACATTGTAGGATGACTCGGTATAATGTTCAGATGAGAACATCCTATTTTGGTCGAGATCGGGCAACCGTGACGGCCGCACAGGTACGTGACCTAGATTTGTTTAGCACAGTCCACAGTCCACATTTATGAAACGAGTTCATTGTAACTTGGAAGGATAACTCGGTATGATGTCTAGATGAGACTGTCCTATTTTGGTCATGATCGGTCAACCGTTGCCTCCGCCTGGTCACGTGACCTAGATTCCTTTAGCACTGTCTACAAGTTGTTTTATGGGGGATTTCATTGTAACTTGGTAGGATAACTCGGTATGATATCTAGACGAGACTGTCCTATTTTGGTAACGATCGGTCAATCGTGACGGCCGGACCGGGGGGTGACCTAGATTCCTTTAGCAAAATCTACGAGTTATATTTATGAAGGGATTTCATTGTAACTTGGTAGGATGATTAGTTTTTGAAGGATTTTACTGTAACGTTGTAACTTTGGTTGACATACGTTAACTGTGAGGATCACATTAACCCGAGCCTCAGTTCTTTAGTAAAGTCTACGCCTCAAATTATTCTCATGGACAACATAGTATGTAGGGAACAGAAATTAACTTATTCTCAATTATCACAATTCTTGTCTTATTTCATAATCCTCTCATAAACATTGAACATTATCCTTTTCAGTCAAGTTAAGCTACAGTGTCATTCAAACTTTCATTAATATTTTCCAGCTTAAGATATAAGGTATAGAAGCTCCCGAGTTAATCAATAATTCCGGAATGCAACTCCGTCCATCCCAACCCGTGACATTCTCCCGTAGCTGATGAGCTAGTCTGAGGACTTTCGTGATTCTTCGTGCCAAACTTATTCTTGTACGAAAGTAAAAATGATCACACCAAGAGCAACTCGTGTATGAAACTCCATTCCCAACTATTTATTTATTTATTTATTGGGGTTTAAGGTCACATACTTGTGCACAATGGCTAATCGTGACCGTGACAGTTTTACGGCTGGAGGAAGCCGGAGTACCCGGAGAGAACTACCGAGCAACGACGAGCAACTGTCAGCTCCTCAACATTCTAACTCTGTTCAAGCTCCGCTCAAGCAGGGTTACAGTGGTTGAAGACATGTGCACCATCGACGTGCAGTACGCCTTAGAACACGGCGTCATCATGCCCCCATGTAGGCAACGGGGATAAAGTGCCTTGCCCAAGGACACAACGCGGGTCGTCCTGGACGGGGATCGAACTCGGGACCTCTAGCATAGAAGTCCAACAGTCTACCACTGAGCCACCGCGCTCCCCCATTCCCAACTGGAAAACGGATTGGGAACCTCCTCATTTGGGCCTCTGTATCTTTCTCAGTTTTGTGCCGGTTGCGCTTTTTAATCATGTTTTATTCAATAAAAGTAAGAGAAGTTACGTAGACATTTCATAAAATGATAATTCGGTTAAGTATTTCGACTGGCAAAATATATTTTTTCAAAAGGTTGAAAAACATTTAGGCATGGCTTTTCCCACCTTTATCATTTTCCTTGAGAGCTTTTGTAGTGACAGCTTTTGTGTTCAAGGATCTTTTCATGGGAGCTTTTGTCTTTTGAGCTTTTGTCCGTACCCCATCGATTTATTTGAAGTAGGTCTTGACTCCAGATTTTTCTCGAAGATTATGTTATTTACGGAACCGCTAGTCCAAATACTGTCTCCGTAGGAATCAATCTTTTTCAGTTCACATCTGTCGGAGACTCTGTTGGAGAATCTTTAGTCAAAATAGTTTATATTTTAAGATTTTCTGCTATGGAGCTTAGAATCTAGATCGTAAAAACGGCCCAGAACTCGCATATTTTAAGCTTTTCGGACAATTTATTTTGAACAATCGAATCCCATAAAATTTGAACATACATTTTTAATATTTGGTTTGTTGCTGATCGATTTTGATGACCGATATTATGACTATATCGCATGCAAACCACTATAGAATTTCCTTCCATAAAATGTTATTACTTTCCCAGACGAAGAGTGTAAAAGTTGTCTCTCTTAACCCTTTGAACCCTAGCGGACGTTTTTCCGTCCAGCAGCATGTTACGTCATAACGTCATTAAATAGGATGGCTCTTCAGTAAATGTGTGGGGTAGACCAATCAATATTTTTAACGTGCAGCCCCAAGGCTGCATGTTGAAAATATTGATTGGTCTACCCCAAATAATGAATATGGACTCTTCTAGTTGCTGCCATTGAACTGGTATGGAAGATACCACTAGAGTCCAAAGGGTTAATATACAAAAAAATACATTTAAATATAGTATTTCGTCATAGACAGTGTACATTATTTTGTTAAAAGACCCCACGCATCGTAAAACTAACAGAAATGCTTCAACTGATTAGTGAGCAGTGGTTCCGCAAGACTTTTGCCCATGGGAGGACAAGTGTGTGTGTGTGTGGGGGGGGGGGGGGGTTCTCCATTGGGAGATGGGAGGGGCAGATTCCAAATTTATTGTAATCCTTGACCCTTTACCTAACAAATCGGCCGCAACCCTCGCTTAATTTACAAATTAAGCTGTTGAAAAACAAAATATTTTCAAAACCATATCATGTGACCCCTCATTGGAACGATCTCGTTCAAATGAGGGGTCACATGATATGGATTTGTTAAGATTTTTTCTTTAAGTAATATTTAAAATAATAAATTTTGATATCGTCGTTGGGTAAAGAAATAGCCCTACACGAATAGGAGACGACACTTGCAAAACCATTTCGCGTATAACTAAAGTGTTCATTTTTTTGCCCCAAGACATAGCATATGACCCTGACTGGAATTAACTTGTTCCGTTGTTGAAGGGTCATAAGCTTTAGGTTTTTTGTGAGGAAGAAATTGAAAAGATAATAAAATTTGAAAGGCAATTTTTTTGAATAGTGCTGGCCGGTTACGGTCGTAGTGTAAGGTTGGCTAAGTGGATAAAAGTTAATACTGCAATCGTCTGTAGTATATTGGGGGGAGGGAGTAGAGGGCCTATTTGGTGCACCTCCCACCATTGCACTGTCACTGTGAGTGAAGTATAAGCGTATTTTGCAACGCAGCATGCATATGTATGGCAGCGTGGAAGTATCAGGCTCTGTTTTGTTAATTTGAATTAACAAATTAGTAAATTGTTTATTGAAATTATTAATTTGTTTATTCAATTTACAAATTTGAATATTTAGTTTATTACAAGGTTGTTTGTTCAAATTAGTAGAAGTCTGTTAATACAATTAAGTACAATGCTGTTAATTCAGTTTACTGATTTGTTTATTCAGTTTACCAATTTCAATATTCAACTTATTACAAGACTGTTCTTTTTAAAATTATTGTAATATTGTTTTTACAACTTAACTTCAAGTGGAGGTAGTATATCCTGTGCGTTCTCCATCATAATGATCAGAAGGATCTGAGGCGTCGGGAGAAATATTTGGTCGCGGGACAGTTTGGACGAAGGAAACACATCATTCGAGCCGCGAAGCGTCGAGATGGATCGATCACGAGAGGGGATGTCCCCCTCGTAGGCGTGGGTCCGAGAAAATTTTCTTTCTTGAGATGTCAAATGACGAGGTTTCCTTGATTTTCCGCCCCGTTACTCGATCGGACAAAACAAATTTGTGGGTTTTCATATGTAGTCTATATGCATACTACACAAGCACGTATTTAATCTGTTTCATTGACGGACCCTTGCTTAAGAGGCGCAGGGCCCGCCCACTGGTGCTCCCTGAGGTAGCCCCAATAATGCCGAGACCCGCTGTTAATACTCTTCTCCCCTGCCCCTGGACCTAGAGTGGACCCCTCTTAGTTGTGCGAGAACGGTAGCAGAGTCTCACTGAGCCCACGAAAAGCATCGATGAGTTTCTGAACCGTTTGAAGCTCGGAATATTCCTCCTCAGCAAGGCAGTGTCGCCGTGTAGCCCTCCACTCCACCAATTGCGATAGACAAAAGACTCGGCTCTCGTGCTTCCTTCATAACTCCGACTGACTAATGTTTCAACTACACCATCAAGGCATACCTTTTTTAGTTTTAGTTTTATCAGTCTGGACTTGAATCATTACCATCGGAACAAATCAAGTTTACCCCTCAAACGCGATCACCCATCTTCGAGACGCCCATAACTGTCTGCCCTTTAGTGACGCTGTAGGTTTAGGGGTTGTAAGAGACCTAGCACCATACGTCACTGAGAGTCCATTTCACTGCGAACCCGTAAGTCTCGCTGGTCTGGATTTGTTAGTCACGTGGCAAGTCGGTTGCTTCGTTTATAAATGGTTATTGGTTTGAACCCCTATTGTTAGGCTTTTCCCTCTGGAAATGACTATTGTTTTTCTACGGATAATTAATTTTTTTTCCCTCTGGAAAAGACTATTGTTTTTCTACAGATTATTATTTTTTTTGGGGGGGGGGGTGGGGGGGTGGGGGGGGGGTGGGCGGAGGTTTTCCACACATTTTATCCGTACGATTCAGAAGCCATTTTCGAACCGATTTTTACACAGATGCCTCTTAAAAGCTTGAAATTTACATTTTTGGTGCATTTCGCTAACTGCCTGTTGGCGATTTTCAAGAACAATTGGACATTGTCAGGTCTTGGTGTGGTATTACAAGGTGAATGGATAGAATATTCTGCTAAACGTTTGTTAACCCCTCTACAGGCTGCTAAACGTCAACATTTTGATAAAATTTGCTATTTTCGGACACCAACAGCACCAAATGGGTATGTAAGAGATAAACATAACCCCTTTTATCGGACGCAGAATTCACGCGGGATAATGTTTGAGAATATAAAGGGTATTCAAAAACCAAGCCTCAAACCCTGTTTTGCGGATCAAAGACTGACAGCCCTTAAGAACTTAAAGTTCACGTTTTCTGTGGATTTCTTCAAGTGGTCCTCATAGATTTTCTAGAACAAATAGACTCTTGAGAAGAAGTATTCTCACAAGCGTTCATTAACCCTCCACAAACTGCCAAGCATCAAAATTTTAGATACATTTGGGATATAATGGGCTGTTTGCAAATAGCCACAGCACTTAATGGGTAGGTGGCAAACAAACATAATTTCTTTTGTCAGACACAGACTTTTCGGACGCTGATATTGATATTAACCCTCTCCATAAATAGTGATGATTTTAACCTAAACGTTCTTTTATCATACTGGGCCATTTGAGACTATTATACCCACTTTTGTCAAGGCATCAATAAAGATACTTTAGTGATACAGCTAAAAACAATTCTTCAGACACGCTGGGGGTCATAAATCTCGTCTGGAAAAGCCATGATTCTCCAGAATCATAAAGTTTAGTTTTTCTTTGCTGTTGTTTTTCATTTTTTGGTTGTTTTGTTTCTATCATATCTCAAAATTGAGAAAATGCAAAACCGTATTGAGCTCATGGGTTCTCCTCAGTCCACACCCTGGTCGCTCTAGTGAGAACGTATAGCAATGAACTTTGTCTTCAGCTGATGTGAACTGCAGCCAAGCCACACAACCCCAGCGATGCTTTCCGCAATTAAGATGTACGGGCGGGGGGGGGGGGGAGAGCGTACCACGTCCGGGGGATCTGGGTGCGCATTGTTTTTTTTTTGTGTAGGACGTTTTTGCATCATTTTAATGTTCACAAAAACGCGTTACATTTCGCGAGATATAGTTACATTAGTGAGTCGTGATTGCATAAATAAAACATTTTGAAATCAAGACCGAATGAATACAAACGAATGAAAATAGTATATGAGATTCTGTTGTCTCTTATTTCTTTTTTAACAAGTGGCGTTATCCTCTTATGGAATGGGGAGAGGGTGGGGGCGCGGACAGAGAATTTCTCTATCCGCTTTTGTACTGCACATGTACATGTATCTTTTACAAGCCGGAATGAAGCTTATCAGTAGGGTTGTTTCCTAACTTGCGAATTAGAGGCGTGGGGTGGGGAAGGGAGGGATCCATGTCGATATTCCCACCAGAAAATAGGTACATGTAAATATGAGAATACGAAACAGTAGCGTGTTGACTTTGTTGTCAATAAAAAATTATTCAGAAAAAACTGAAATACCTCAGAAAAAAACGGAACAAAAAGCCTGATTGTCATAGAAATATCGATGTCATATTATCAAAGATAAGTTCACAAACATGAAGAATAAAATCTTCTTAGTGGCATCAATGGTCGATTGGAAGTGATTATTACTTTCATCCCACACAACCCTACGCCACCAACCTCCCAAACGTAACTTTAAAAATTCAATATTTGTATGAGAGGGACACTCCTGGCTCCTCATCTAATTCATCTCTACTTATCAGAACATGATAATAGTTCAGATAAATCCGTAATCAGAACGTGTGAATTTTGCCTAAGTACGGTATTTTAGTTTCAACAATATTTATTTCCAAACAAATAAGGAAAGAATACAATCATATTGCTGTTGTGTCTATCGCTAAAAAGGAAATGGATTCAGCAGGAAGCTAAAAAGCTTATACAGGGCTGTCTCTATAGGAAAATATACATATGATAATATCAGCAGTACATACAGTTAAAACTAGAAGTCCTGTCACGAACTGTGCGCTTATCTTGGCTTAATTGCGCGTAGGAATTACGCGTAATTGCCATATCGAATGACATCCAAAGCACGGCAGATTTTACTGGTTACTCATAGCAAACACAGGCAATGTTTCTGCCAATGGACCTCCGGGTTACCCGGAGGTCCATTGGCTGAAACATTGTTTGTGCACAAGCCATATGTACAAAATTTGATAGCATTACTGTGGTCATAACGCGTAGATTAACGCGTAGATCGACGTGCGTGTAATTTGTGCGCATTTCATGACAGAACTTCTAGTTTTAACTGTAGGATGTTTAATTTTTGCACACACTATTAACAAAAATGTAATTGGATATCTGAAAAAGATAGTGGAGGTGCAGTGTGCAGACGGGGGACAGAGACTTTGCAGTGGAGGCGAAAAGTGGAAAGACCCAAGGGAAACAGTATGGTATTTTGCTTGTGAAGACAAGATCCATGATGTAAAAAAACACTCTCTTATAAAACAAATAATTAAATTATAAGAGAACACTTCTACTACTTTTGAGGATATTTTGAGAAGTAATCTATATACAGTTTCCATCTGCAAAGAAGGTATATTGAGAAATTTATTTTTCTCTTGCAGGAATAACCAGAAACAGCAGAAGGTTCGACAAAATTGACAGCATAAGAGTAACGGGGACTGTGTTATCTCAAGCATATGTTTCAAGCCGAATTCAGTGCACTGTACTCTGTGGTCGTAATGACAAGTGCACATCGTGCAATCTTCAGAAATATGAAAACTCTCTGTTGTGCGAATTACTAGACGAACTCGATCCCCTAAACAAGCAGAATAGCGGCACACCAATTAATGCCACGGGCTGGTCTCACTACTATTAGGTTAGATGCATTTAGATCGTACAGGCAATACCCAGTCGTGCCCAAGTTTATAGACTGCTAAAATATTATTGGTCCTCAGAATTTATGCATGTGTCTTTGCTTTGTTACAATTTATGGGAGAGCGCCAATAGGCACTCTCCCATAAATTGTAACAAAGCAAATCCTAAAAGACTAAATAGTTTCACTTATTTATATTTATTTATCGATGTTTAAGGTCACATATTTATGCACAATGGCTAATCATGACCGTGACAGTTTTACGGGTGGAGGAAGCCGGAGTACCCGGAGAGAACAACCGAGCAACGACGAGCAGCTGCCAGCTCCCCAACATCGTAACTCCGCACTGCAGCAAGGCATGGTTAGATTGGTTGAAGACATGCGTACCGTCGACGTGCAGTACGCCTTAGTACACAGCGTCATCGTGCCCCACATGGGCAATGGGGGTGAAGTGTCTTGCCCATGGGCATAACGCGGTTGCCGCAGGTGGGATTCGAACCGAGGACCTCTCGGCTTGCAGCCTGTACTTCTACCTACTGAGCCACCGCGCCCCCCATAATATTATAGTTTCACTTTAAAGATAAAGCGAAGCACATCCACGGAATATGAAGCCTTCAAGTTGTGGTACATGTACTTCAGAGTAAAGATCAAACACGGGTTTCCAGCACTCTACCAGTTAAGTGTATTTTTTTTCCAGTCGGGACATTTTTATCTGTGTTTTACACTTGGATATCGATTCGCTCTGCACAGCAAAAAATATAGGTTCTCTTTAGAACCAAAACTGGTTCTAATCTTATCCCTGAGATGGAACCAGTTCTGTTTAAACTGTATTTTTTTCAAATCAAATAAATTTATAAAGATTAACATTAAATATTAACAGAATTAAACATAAATTGAGGGGGTTTCAGCCGTAAGTTTAGAGCTTATACGAGGTTGTCTCAAATCATTATTAAGCAAAGGAGATATGAACAGTTGGCATATCGAACCAGTTTTGGTTCCGTACAGAACCAAAACTGTTTCGATATGCCGACTGTTCATATCTCTTTTGTTTCAAAATATTTGGCGACTACGTTGAATAAGCTCCAAGTTTACTTCTGAATCTACTTCAGTTCATGTAATATTCTGTTAAAACTGAATGCTAATCTTGGTAAATTTATTTGATTTGAAATAAATACTGTTTAAACAGAACTGGTTCCATCTCAGGGACAAGACTAGAACCAGTTTGGGTTCTAAAGAGAACCTATATTTTTTGCAGTATGGCTGGCAATCAAGTACTTTCTTACAAGACTAGATTTGATAATCGGACTCATGTCACACTCAGTTGGTGATTTAACTCTTTGCGTGCTGATGGCGTTTATTTCTGCCCAGCACATGGTTTCTCTTGTCTCTGAAATAAGTATAATTTATGCATATTTAATCATATCGTCTCCCAGTAAATGAAATAGACTTTTTCACCAATGATTTCTTGCGTTACATTTAGATTAATGTTTCATCAAATCTTGTCATGGCGGCTTTAGAGCAGCCATGACTAGATTTGATGGAAAATATCTAGCAAATACTTAGCGGGTGAGGAGTTATACCCCCGGGGGGGGGGGGGGCTGTCTGGGTAAGTTTGCAGTGCCGGCACGTTAAGAGGTAACTGAATAAGGATAAAAAAATGATGCCACGTCCACTATTTATTTATTTATTTATTTATTTATTTATTTATTTATTTATTTATTTATTTACTGTGTTTAATGACACCTTTGACAGCCAGGGCCAGCTCTTGTCGGACAGTTTTACGGACGGAGAAAGTCGGGTTACCGGTAGAGAACCACCGGGCAACGGCAAGCAACTGTTAGGCCCCCCAACGTACTAACTCCACACAAGCAGGGTTAGCACTGTTTGAAGACAAGTGAACCATCGCTGTGCAGTATGCCCTAGTACACAACGTCACCGTGCCGGCATTTTGGCATTCGAAATTAAGCAAGGGCGCGGTGGCGTTGCAGTAACCGCTTCTCGTCAGATCACAGAAACTAAGTAACTTCGAGCCCGGTAGTCCTTGGGTGGGTGACCGTCTGAGCGATCGATTCGGACTCCCGCGTTGTGTCCTTGGGCAAGGCACTTAACCCCGATTGTCCACATGGGGGGTCGATGGCATCGTGTACTTAGGCGTACCGCTCGTCGATGGAGCGTATGTCTTCAACCAATCTAACTCTGCGGAGTTACGATGTTGGAGAGCTGGCAGCTGCTCGTCGTTGCTCGATGGTTCTCTCCGGGTATTCCGGCTTCATCCACCAGTAAAACTGTCACCGAAACGATATGACCTTGGCTGTTAAAGTGTCGTTAAACCTAAATAAATAAATAAATAAATAAATAAATCGAGATTAAGTGCTTTGCCCACGGCAAAACTAAATTACTGAGCCACAGGGCTCCTGTATATTTTATTCATCTAAAATTATTTTTCAAATATTTTTGAGTTTATTCTGTAATCCCGACTGACTGATATTTCAAATACATCTGCAAGGGATGCCTCCGAGAAAAGCATGCCTTGATGATGACGTTGGAATTCTTTTCAGTCGGAACATCAGCCATAACAGTCGAGGTAAATCGTGTTCACACACTCCACAATCTATCACTTACGCGATGCCCCTGAATGTAACATTGAATTTCACAAAATCGTAATTTTGTTTTTAGCTGTGACACAAAAGAGAATACCTACATAAAGACATTCTTTTAACTTACAACTTCTAAATTATAAAAAAAAAACATTGTTGGTTTTATAAATTATGTTTTTAAGCCTGCCAAATCAGTCGATTTCGATTTCACCTGCAGTTCAAAGAGAACACATGACACGCTTTGATTGACTGTTTTCATAATCGGGGCCGTGGAGGCGACGACGGGAGGCATTTTAACTTCGGGGATTCCGGATTTGAAACAGCACCAGCAACTCAAGATGCCTTTTGAATTTGAATGAAAGCGGCCAGTCATGTACATGCGCAACTTTGAGGGCCCCACAGAGCGCTCGATTTATTTTCTATATACATGTAACAGCAATCATTTCACCCAGGGATACGAAGAAATGGCGACTTTTGCAAACGAAATTCGGAAACACTCTCAGATCTTCGTCATGCCCTGGTTATTATCAGTTATCTCCACCAACATGTATGGTATATGGAGATTTAATACCTGGATGTCGTTTTTTAAACACTGGGCCACAGGCGAGGTGTTCAAATGTGACATCCAGGTATTAAATATCCATATTCCACACACGTCGGCGGAGATAACGTTTCTGTCCCGTTTGAAACACAATAGAAACAAAGAGAAAACAAATTTGTGGACGCGTTCCTCACGCTCCGCAATCAGTTGAACCAAATTCGTGTGTAAGTGTTTTGTTTTTACAAACGCAGAAGACAACAGATAGAGTTACATCCCTTGGGTCGTTAAGGAAACGAGTAAACAGTATTTTGTTGACATCGTCCCTTGAGTTCCAATGTGTTCCAGGTGCGGCATATAGAAGACAGTGGAACTCAGGGGAGATATTTGCTCTTATTCCATTTTTTTAAGTTGTTTCATTTAATTTCTCAACTATTTAATTTATAACAGCAAAATATCATAGAATTGTCGGAAACCTGATGATATTTGTGACTATTTTTAGGTTTTTTGGTTCGATTTTTATATCGAGGTGAAAAGCTTTCACTTAATTTTAAACCATATAGCACCGATGTTTCGCGTGCCTATGTATCCTGGATATCGCACACTCTCATATTTCTTGATGTTGGGTGCATCCTTTGCCAAGGCTATTTGTCCAAGGCATTCTGGCCAATCAAAAGACAGAATTTATCGGGATTTAGGGACAAACTTTCTTATACTCTTCTCCATGCCACTGTTGCACTAGAACGCTATATTCTGCTGAGTAAGCCAGGATATTCAATAGCGCGGAGCCTGTGAAAAATTCACCTCGGGGCCCGAATTCTTCTCGCCTTGACTATTCACATTCAACACTACACTCTGGTAATACGGATCCACGACTATGTAGAAAACAAGTTTTAAATAATATTTTCCTCAAAGCGGAGACAAAGAACTCCAAACTTCTTGGCTAAGTCATCGCCACAAATTATAATTGTGGACAAAACAACTCTTCCATTGCTGGTCAGGATATCAGAAAATGTTATTTTTATGGCAGCGATAATGATGCATAAAACATAGGTATTATAAGTTTGACTAGCACACAGAAGGCATGTTCAGAACTCGACTAATACGCAGGATGTTTTTACTTCGAAATTAAGAAAAAGAAACTTAGCACGTAATTGACAGTATCACTTTTTATCAATAAAAACCACGAAGTGCCATTAACTGGAACAATATTGTATAATATTGTTTCTATTTAGAGCACTGAAAAAAGAAAAATCGCCTGATCATTCATGTTTTGGTTACAAATTTGTCGCCAAAGGTGATATAAAGAGGCGGATAATATAGCTAATTCTTTCTGTTTACTCGTAAGTGCCAGTGCAGTTGGGGGAGGTACCCCAACATTGATAAATATAATTCATGTATTTATCCTTGGCTCCCCACCCTCCCGTCCGGTTTCCCATCAGACACCCGTGGCCACGAGAAAAATATGTTATGAAACTCTGCATTAGTATCAGAATCTGGACAGGGTTCAAGAGAAAGCGGTAGTCGTGTAGATTAGCGCTGTGGACATTCAGGCTGGAGTTTCGAGTTCGACCATCGTTGGAGGAAATACTTTAAAAGTGGCATCAACAGTTGTGAGGACTGTTGCTAACTCGTCTCAGAGCACTAAATACCGACAGGTGTGGTGTAAAGGTATCGTAGCGCACACCACTCAGAAATTTATAAGCAAAACAAATAGGCATCCCCGACCTCTGAAAATGGTGAGAATATGTATCCTTATTTATGAAGCTATAAGGTTAGATCACTTTCAGTTCATTTTCACTAATCTATTCACACATGTTCAAGTAAAGGCATCACCGGTAAGTTACGCACTGGAGAAAATACTCTCCATGAAGTTTTTTTGTTGAAACTTCGTCAATAAGCCCTAAACAGGACCAAGTCAGACAGTATAGGATCATAGTAACATATGGACCCTTTAAGGATCTCTAAACCTGAAATAACCTGTTGACGTACAACACTGTATGAAAGGTGCGTTCCATATCATACCACGCATACCTTTTGTGCATCATTGTCCTTTTCAACGTTTATATGGTGATATTTAAGATCGCCTAAGTGCTAGAATGTTCTATGTCCCTTAGGGGACATAGAACATTCTAGCACTCGGGCGACGATAAAGATATCTATATTTTATTCAGTTGTATTTATTTTTGGTCAGTGTAAAGTTCTAATCATCCAACAAGTAAGGTAGTGGTATGGTTTATATTGAGGGGTGAAATTTGCATTGTGGGTCAACCCAATGCGTGAGACGCATCTTTTATGCTCATATTCGTTGTTACTGCTCTGCCTTATTGTAAAAAAAAACATGAATATTGGCGGACAAGTTCGTCAAGGTAGTCGATGGTTGGATCTTCAAGATAAAGATAAATTACTTCAATTGTAGTTTCTAATTCTGCCTTGGTTTCCCATTCGAAATGAAAGCTTGATTTGAAATGAATGTCAGTCCACTAGATATAAAAGTTGTGGTGTAGTAGAAGTGCTGGTAAATTGTCCGGGCCTGTAGTTATTCATTTATTTATTGGTCTTTAAGGTCACGTACTTATGCACAATGGCCAACCACGACCGTGACTGTTTTACGGGTGGAGGAACCCGGATTACCCAGAGAGAACCACCAAGCAACGACGAGCAGATGCCAGCTCCCCAACATCGTAACTCCGCACTGCAGCACAGGCAGAGTTAGATTGGTTGAAAGCATGCTCACCATTGACTTGCAGTACGCCTTCGTATACCGCGTCATCGTGCTCCCAGATGGACAATCAAGGTTAAGTGCCTTGCCCAATTACACAACACGGGAGTCCGAGTCGATCGCTCAAACGGTCACCCACCCGAGGACTAACTGGGCTCGACGTTGCTTAACTTCGGTGATCTGACGAGAACCGGTTACCGCAACGCCACCGCGCCCCAGGGCCTGTAGTATCTGATGATCATTTCAAGCTTGAGAGCTGGGAAATATTGGCTGATAACCAAGAAAAAAGTAGCTTTGGTCTGCCGTGTTTGTCAGAGGTCCCGGCCGTTTATGTTTTTAGTGAGTGTTATATTCCTTCGTTGTTGAGCGTAATGTAATCACACTTACAGTGGATGGTGTGGCGTATAAATAAGCAACTTCGTTGATTAATACATTGTGGTAGTCAGATCATAACATACACCATTTATATTGTTAGTTAAAACGAGTGGATTCTGTCAGTGTCGCATGTAATGTAGATGAACTCAGTGGGTGTAAGAATGATTTGCGAATGCGACGGTGTACAGAGTGGTGATTATGTTGGTAATATGTATCGTAAATGCAGAATGTAAACCGTCGGTATACTCTGAAAAAGAGTCGAGTGTTCCTCTGTGAAAGGAAACGTCTGCAGACTTTGTAAATACATTAGTTGACAATTCGTAGATTTAATGCTACATGTAATGTGCACTGGAATGTATGGACATACTCTTACGTTGTGACTTGCAATGTAAACATTCTTTGTGGATGTCAGAAATCGAGGTTTAATGCTACAGTAATATTTAGAGTTGTGGCTATGATGAGTTCATGTATTGTAACTGTGGGACATATCGTCCCCTGAGTTCCAATGTGTTCTATGGCACATAGAACATATTGGAACTCGGGACGATATGGTAAGGCGTCAATATTCTCTCTTTAATCGTTTACCTAACATGGAAAGCAGACGACACTTGCAAAACAAATTCTTGAATAACTATTTTGTTTTCATTTTTTGTCTCACAAATATAGGTTATGACCCCTCGTTGGAACGAGCTCGACGAGCTCGTTCCAACGAGGGGTCATAACCTATGTTTTTGAGACAAAAAATGAAAAAATAATGGGAATTAATTGGCGATTTTTGAGTATAGCGTTGGCCGGTTTTGGCCGTTACGTTGGGTAAATGGTTAATCGTATTGCATTATTGATGCGAACTGTCGGATTCTTTCACTCTGGAATATTGTATAAAAACATTGGTGTCTAGATTGGAGTTTGAATGTATATTAGAACTGTTGGATGTATTAGGAAAACCTATATTTTTTCTTTTTACACATTGTATTTATCTTGTAAATATTTTTGTTTCTGGTGTGTCTTGAAATATGCTGCTATAATAGTATTTAACCCTTTCAATCAGGTGTGCATAAATATTGCGTGAAGAGAAAATTGTTAGAGAACGAGCAGACGATATGAAGAGCAAAAACTCTGAAGCGAGGCTCTGTAACAATTTCATCCAACAGCTCCAGAGAGCTGTCGGGTTTAACTCTTTCGTTGCCATACAGCACCGCAGAAGTACGTGCCACTGCATGCACTCAGTGGTATTACACAGTAATAATATATATAGTTTGGATATAGGGGAATAACTTTTTTGTTTGGAGGAATAATTTGCTGAAACTTGGTATGCTGGTTGGTATAGGTCCGGACGTTGAATTGCATATGAAACGCGGTCATATAAAATCACATGACCATGGTAACCAAGATGGCCGCCACACA
Organism: Pictodentalium vernedei; assembly: GCA_031216915.1. Classification (NCBI taxonomy): domain Eukaryota; kingdom Metazoa; phylum Mollusca; class Scaphopoda; order Dentaliida; family Dentaliidae; genus Pictodentalium; species Pictodentalium vernedei. The sequence goes on from CM062292.1 coordinate 55,868,805, forward strand.
AAAGTAAGGAAATATCACCATATTCCTGTGTTTTGCGTGATGGAGTCAGTCTATTTGTAGCCAAATAATGGATTTTTATACTGAATGTTGTACTACTAAAAACTGATCAGCATATTTGAAAAAAAATATTATAGATAGTCCTCATATTGATTTGGAGACGGGGTGCATACTGAAAACCAAGATACCTTGAGGTGATCGCTATTGCTGAATCCAGCATGGATCAAATGCATCTTCTGAAATATATGTTTGCCAGTCAAAACTAATTAGGTCGTTTGCTGACTCTTCTACCTCGAATTCTGCAAAATGTCCGACAGCACCACCATTTCGAACCAAATTTTGGCTTGAGGGGCTGATGTGCCACTGACTTGCCTTGAGGGGTTAATATGTCCATACCACAGGCCGTATCATTGAGAGATTAAAAGATTATCTGAGTCTTGAAACGTTTCCGTGTAGAATTCCTCGCAGACATTTTGTCTGAAAGACGTGCCAAAACAATCTAAAATACGTTTTGATCCAAGCTGTATTCCTCTGGTGAGCGGTTGTGGCACGAAATTGTATTTGACCTTTGACATTGAACATAAATAGAAGACCACGATATCGTAACTCACAAAAAATAAGAGAGTAACTTCCCCTAGAACAGTCGTAATGCAATGTGGTTTCAAATTTGGACTTCATTCGCGATCGGTAGCGATTGGGTAATTCGACTTTAGTCGCGTTCGGCAGCGAAGGAGTTAAATTATTACTGAACCTCCCAAATAAACCAGGATGGTTTCGCCTATTTCGGCGTTGACAGTATTGACTGAAATGATACCTCCGGGGTTCTAGTGCTGAAAGTGTTAATATCGCTTTCGGTTCAAAGATTTTTCAAGTCTTCTATTCAAATACTCAAGATTAAGAAAACCAATCATGTTCCAGTAAGACTAAAAATCCTCGCTCTCTCATAGAACGACAGCCTGCGAAGTTTTTTCTATGTGTACGGTCCCAGTAGCATATAATACCGCTCGACGTCTCTACGAGAAATATTTGAAATGAAGCTGCTCGTTTCACAATTATTTCTTCAACGGAGTGACTTGCAAACCGATTCATTTTTTTTTTTTCACATTTTCACACGTGCAGCAGACGATGTTCCGAATGAAGTGCTGTTAAAATTACAAATCAGTTTACGATTTGAATTAAGACGGAGTGGCATTGAGCTTTATCTGATTCATTCATTATTTATCCAGTGACGTCGTGGGGTACACGAGAGGTTTACTACACTTGATATCGTTAATACTTGCCTTGTTCATTTCTCGATGTAAGTTTTGGCTGTGGGTAGAGTTTTATTGGAACATACGTTGTTGCGGTGAATTGACGGAAACATGGTCTGAAGTTTGCGATTCGGCGGGTATGTTGCAAGCGAAGTATCTCGGTTGAACATAAGCTGCAAGCCTCAGACCATGTTACTGTGAATTCATCGCAATCATTAAAGAGTCTCAAATCGGTTTAACTAAAATTCAAGAGTTAGAAGGTTGTTTCCTTTGAGCTAGGTCAGAAACGTCGCGAAGATGACTGATGGGGGTGGGGGCGGGGGGGGGGGTGGCTCTACCTGACTTGTCCCAGTTATAAAGGTTCATGCCCTGACTGATAAAATATTCCATCTACATCAAGACTTGTCTTCGTCGAAGGCATGCCTTAACCCTTTACCCAACGAATCGGCCCCATCCGCCCGCGTAGTATTTATTTATTTATTTATTTATTGATGTTTAAGGTCACATATTTATGCACAATGGCTAATCATGTCGGTGACAGTTTTACGGGTGGAGGAAGCCGGAGTACCCGGAGAGAACCACCGAGCAACGACGAGCAGCTGGCAGCTCCCCAATATCGTAACTCCGCACTGCAGCACAGGCAGGGTTAGATTGGTTGAAGACATGCGTACCATCGACGTGCAGTACGCCTTAGTACACGGCGTCATCGTGCCCCCACGCGGGCAATGGAGATGAAGTGTCTTGCCCAAGGACACAACGCGGTTGCCGCAGGTGGGATTCGAACCGAGGACCTCTCGGCTTGCAGTCTGCACCTCTACCAACTGAGCCACCGCGCTCCCCCGCGTAATATGTAAATTCAGCAGTTGAAAAAATATTATTTTTCAAAACGTTTCAACAAAACCATATCATGTGACCCCCCGTTGGAACGAGGGGTCACATGATATGGTTTTGTTGACATTTTTTGAAAAAATTTTAAAAAATGATATTTAAAATAATAAATTTTGATATCGTCTGCGCTGAGTAAAGGGTTAATGATGCAGTTGAAACATTAGTCAGACGGAACTATAGATAAAAAAACTGAAGACATCTTGGAAACTGATTTATGGATAAATAAAATGAACACGTACTGAAGTAGTTGTGGCATAGCTTCTTATTTAAGTAGTACATAACGTACTACTAATTGGTCACTCTGCCCCCACCCCCACCCCACCCTTCCAAACTGGCGGAATAGAATACGACAGCTATCCAAGAGTATGATGGAGTGAGTCTAACATAAGTCCATTTATTACATGCCTATTCTATGAATACCTATCTATAGCAGCATTAAACCATGCGAAAAATGGAAATTAGGTCCGCACATATGTGCCGAACGATAAACGCTGGAGGACTATTTTGGACGATGATCCCGGGTGTCCTTCTGATAACTGTTTGTACAATAAACACAGGACGGTACTCGCGTGTAAATAGGTTAATCGATATGGCAGGAGTGCCAGCGCGGAAGGATAAAACGAGAGGCCGCAGGCTTCTCGTTTTATCCTTCCGCGCTGGCACTCCTGCCATATAGATTAACTCATTAACAAGCGAGTGTCGTTCTGTGTATGTTTGAAAATCTAGTTTTTACTGCTTGAAAGAACGATCTGATATTTAAGACTCTAATCGAGGCGAAAGTATCCCGTCAGAAAACGTTATCGATGGGTGATTTTTCACACCTCCTAAACTCTCTTCGTGATACCGCGCTCAGTGAAACTGTTCCCTTTTCTTCGATTCAACTTGACTGACGATACTGTTCTCTGGATGAGCATCGCTGTAGAGTTTTATTTGTGAAGTGGTGTCCGCCTACAAAGATATCCAGTACTTGATAGGAAATTAATATCAAGCCACTTGACCCACAAGATATGGCGACGCAGGGTTGTTGGAAATTCCAATGCCATTGAAATTGTCTCATCTGCACCGTGTGCACTAAGTCTTTTTATGGACACCTTCTTTGAACACAGGGTACTAGCCTATATTTATTTATTTATTTATTGCTATTTAAGGTCACATACTTCTGCACAATGGCTAACCATGACCGTGACAGTTTTACGGGTGCAGGAAGCCGGACTACCCGGAGAGAACCACTGAGCAGCTCCCCAACATACCAACTCCACACAAGCAGGGTTAGCATTGGTTGAAGACAAGTGCAGCATCGACGTGCAGTACGCCTTAGTACACAGCGTCACCGTGCCCCCACGTGAGCAATGGGGGTGAAGTGTCTTGCCCAAGGACACAACGCGGTTGCCGCAGGTGGGATTCGAACAGAGGACCTCTCGGCTTGCAGCCTGCACCTCTACCAACTGAGCCATTGCGCCCCCGGGTACTAGCCTAGTGTGTATGGACAGAATGACTTGACCGGCCCTAACGTATAACTCAAGGACATTTTCACGGGCTGACAGAAAACCGTGTTGCTTTTTAATATATTCCAAACACTAATTATGACACGAGGTGACCCTGGCTGTAGAAACTGTCGTTTAACACCGAAAAAATAAAACAAATAAATAAACACTAATTGTAGGTACAACCCAGTGCTTCATTAATTAAATTTATGATGATTTTTATTACCTGGTAAACGCATGCGTAGACACTACTGCTCACGCGTGGATTGCGACCAGTCCACGGCAGCTGTACTGTATTGTTATATACAGTACGTGGAGAGTGGATTGTAACTAAATCACCCGCAGAGTGGGGTTGTCACCCAAGCTATAACTTTCAAATTGAGTGCACATCGACAAAAAACACAAGCAATGTTTCAGCCAATGGACCTCCGGGTTTAACCCGGAGGTCCATTGGCTGAAACTTTGCTTGTGCTGGTTATGCTTTGCAGCAAATTTGCAATTATTGCTTGGGTGGAATCTCCACTCTGCGGGTGATTTAGTGATAATACACTCTCCACGTACTGTATGTACATGGTTTTGATTATATAGTATGGGTGTGTGGTGAAAGCTGATAGAAAAGGTGAGTTTTTTTCTTGAAAGTCCCCACCCCCTACCTCCAGAAACGGCTGACATTCCCACTGACGACGTGTCATTGTGAGAACATGAGTTCATAGAAACAATTATCCCTGTTTATGACAAATGAGCAATCCTATATTATGTTTTCGGATCAGGGTGGGTCAGGCTTCTCGTGTTGAAGTCATGTTATTGTATAGTTTGGATGACCTTACTCCACTTGGACAACTAACATACCGTGGCACAACTAACATACCGTGGCACAACTAACATACCCGCGGCACAACTAACATACCAGATGTTTTATTCCATTGTGTGGCTGCAATTGGTAGCACGTAATGCTACAGTTAAAACTAGAAGTCCTGTCATGAAATGCGCATAAACAGCACGTCGATATGCGCGTTAATCTACGCGTTATGACCATAGTAAGGCTAGCAAATTCTGTACATATGGCCTGTGCACAAGCAATGTTTCAGCCAATGGACCTCCGGGTAACCCGAGGGTCCATTGGCAGAAACATTGCTAGTGTTTGCTATAAGTAACCAGGAGAACCTGCCGTGCTTTGGATGCCATTCGATATGGCAATTGCGCGCAATTCTTACGCGCAATTAATCCTAGATAAGGGCACAGTTCATGACAGGAATTCTAGGTTTAACTGTAGGGCATGCCCTGTTGGGGTATGGATGATTGTCTGGTACGGTAGTTTCGGTTGGACTACTCCAAACATAAAAAGGTCTATAAAGAGCGTAACTTTTTTGAATCTGGTTCTTAGCAATACTTCTACTGTCCTCCGAATGCGAGGATGGACTATCATGTACGGAGAACAAGTCCACTATAACCTAAAATACTCCGATAAAACTGTTTATGAGGTTTGTCGCTCCACTGCCCCTATATGTAGGTGGTAGTGAGCAAATGAAATGTTCTATTAATAATTCCATTTGTTTACACCTACATTGGAACTACATCCAAGTTTACCTTTGGTGACATCGACCTGAATGCGAACTTGTCTAAATTTATTGCACGTCGCCTCGGGAAGAGTGAAATGAAAGTAGCAATTATTTATTACGTTTTTAAATGAGTTTACCCCATAAAACACCAAACATTAACAAGCTCGCATTGTCTCATGTTATTAAAGCATCCATACACGAAATAGTATGTTATTATGTTATTAAAATGAAAAAGGTCCTGTTTCTTTTTCTATTTCGTTTCGGTGATAAAATTGACATCCCACCGATGCTCATGTAAACAAAAACAAATTCGCACGTATGTACGGCTGCTGCTCAGTAAAATCGAGAAAAAGTAATAGCGACTCTTAATAATCTGACGATCATGGTATAAATAAAATACACCCAAAGTAGCTTGGTGTTTCAAATGTTCACCACTCGTGGTGAAGTGGTGTTAATCGTGCGCCGAAGGCTCACGGTTAACACCACTTCACCACTCGTGGTGAACATTTGGTACACCAAGTTACTATGGGCGAGAGGGGGTCAAACCAAAGAGATCTTTGGGTGGCCTGCGTGATAAAGAGAAGCCTGGTTTTGAAAAGTTCCTTGATGGCACCTTTGGGGGGGTCAATGTTGTTGAAGCTGAGGTCCCTGGAGCTGAGGGGATAAATTGGGAAAAACAGTGAAAAGGAGTGTCAGATGTGTAACTTGGGCGTGGTGGAGACCCTGGAATACTTTCTTCTAGAATGCCCAAAATACCAGTCTAAAAGAACAAGATTTACGGGGAGTATAATGTGGAAGTGGGATGGGAGAATGAAGGACATGTGGTTAGGGGGCGACTCAAAGGAGAGGGTTAATATGCTAATCGGAGAGATTGGGAAGAATGGGGCAAGGGATGTCATCAAGCAGTTCGTCGCCGAGTGTTGGGAGGAGAGAAGAAGCTCGGGAATAGGTAGGCAGTTGGTAGAAGAGGGGTAATCAAGACCTTATCATACGAGAATCGCGACAAATCAGCGGCCGGCCAAAGTGTTATTATTATTATTATTATTATTATTATTATTATTATTATTATTATTATATTCTATGTTTATTTTACAGGCCATATATTATAATTATAGTTTGTTATAGGTGTAACTTTCTTATGCGTGTTCTCACAGTGCGCCTTGTGTTGTGTTAGGTAAAGGGTTGACTGCTTTAGATTCTCTGTTCATGGGTAGTCAGCTTGTGTTCACTTCTGGTGGGAAATTCTTTTGTTTGTAGGAAACTCAGTTTGGTTTTCACAACTGACGATAGTATCTGTTACGGGGGATGTTGCTTCTAATGAAATTTATTTATTTTTGTAAAACCAAAAGGTCTTTTTGAAATGGTAAGCATCTTTAAAATTTATACTGTCGATTATTAATTGTTGCTCTGCTTGCAATCGATCAGCGTTGAAACCCCGACCGCATTGCAGCCAGATCGTTTACTTCACCTTTTTTCGTTATGGGTTATCCTCCATAACCTTATTGTGCAATGATACTTTATATTTCAGGGTTTACTATAATTTATTGATGTTGTGAGCTGTAATAAAATGGCATGGAGAGATGAGAATGAGATTTTGATGTAAATAAACATTGTTTAATATTCATCGGATGTTCTTGATGTTTTATTTGAAATTGTCAACTGACCACATTTTATTGCAAAGGGAACTAACTCAAACCTATGACCTCTGCGATATATATACGCCCTTGTTCCTGGTGCCCACAAAAAGAACAAATTCCGAAAATAAGTTTTTCTTCAACAGACACTGTGTATTTATGGTGTGCTTCTTTTTCGATGAAACACATTCTGGAGTTTAACCCTTCATAAAAAGCAGACGACACTTGCAAAAATAATTCTTGAATAACTATTTTTTCATTTACTGTCCCACAAACATTGGTTAGGACCCGTCATTGGAACGAGCTCGACGAGCTCGTTCCAACGAGGGGTCATAACCTATGTTTTTGAGACAAAAAATGAAAAATAATTGGCGATTTTTGAGAATAGCGCTCGCCGGTTCTGGCCGTTATGTTGGATAAAGGGTTAAAGACGCATAGCACGGTGCTGTTTATTGCAACAAATGAATCAAGCAATAACTGTTTTGGCTAAAATATAATTGTTTGTGTTCATTCTTACTAAAAGAAGGCGCCGATGCAATTCTCCCATTTACAGAACTACATTAGGCATTCAGTCGGAGAAGTAGCCAATATTCAGAACGTGAAGCTAAACAACCTGGGTTGTAATCATACAGCTTGCAATTGCCTTCTGGTCTGATCAATTGTGCTGCTTGACAGTTTTCATCTAGAAGACAAGCAGTTGCACATTCCTTCTTTCCTCCATCGACTGATACCTGTCGGAAAGCACCAGGGCATGCGCGGCCTCTTATTTCGGCGTCCTTCCATACACGGAACATTGCAGTCTTGTTCATCCCTGAAATAAATAAACTAGTCTGAATTAGACTCTGGGACGGCGGAACATGGGGGCACAGGGGACATGTGTCCCTCCACTTTTTTCTAACAGACATGTTGCGTGATTACACAATGAGTTGAAATGGGCGCAAGCAAACGTGATAATATACAGGCATCTCTGTAATATAATAGTCGAAGCCAAACAACATTTGGCCAAAGAATCGCACCATCGGTCGCATCGGTCCGTTTTTTTTTTCGACTTCAACCATCTTCCAACCCGAAGGCTAGCCTTCGGGTTGGAAATAGTTGAATTAGAGCAACAAATGGACATGACAATGACCACATCGCGACATGCTCATATAAAGGAAAGACTATAGTGTGTCCTGGTATACATTTTGCAAGAAATGTTTGTAACTTTTCTCCTACTCGGGCGCACCAAGGTAGCCTTGAAAATCTGTATTACTCCACTTTTATCGAGCTTTCACTGTCTCTGATTAGATTCAAGCTAGAATTCCGATTTAAAGTTTCTCTTTTAAACTAAATTCTGTAAAGAACCATGGTGGCTTATTTTGGGTATACCAAATTCTCAAATGTTGCGAATAAAGTATGCGGGTTTATTATACCTCAACTAAACATACAGTAGAATATGCGCGCGCATTCAATTCTTTTACACATTTCGCAACGTTCCCCCTTTCGGAGAGTAACGCTGGTCAATAATGTTTGCATTATTCATCGCTCTTCAATAATATCTTTATCTTCATCAGAACATACATTAAATATATAGTTAATCATACGCCCCAATTTGTGAACTGCGACGTCATTCTGAATGTTTATGGTGGAGCTGTTAAGATGCCGGAGCATTGAGTAAAGCCATATTCGAAAGCAGAAAGTCATATTTTTAAGTTAAATTGTTTTACTGTTATTATCTAGGTAACAAATTGTTAGTCATTTATTCACTCTTTATCATATAATGAAAACTGGGTATCATGGACTGTGATGGCGCCTTTATTCGGTAAAATAAAACAAATGCTTTCTGGGCTTGAGGGGGAACATTGAGGATTATCTCCCTTTGGAATCATAATGGTTCCTCGCTAAGATAATCCGCAATGTTGAACCCCAAAATCGTATACATTCCAGTTGCGATGCAAGCGTTCCGGTGCTGCGACAAAGTAATAAGAATAAAATATTTTTTCTTATTCTGTATTGTCTCTGATTGTTCATTTGTTCTTGAACAAAGTCAGGAATCACCTAAACTTAATCCACGTCCCTAATGGTTATATATTCTGCTATAGAATATATAATCACTAGGGACGTACCAAGTATTTCAAACTTGTGGGAAACGGCCAGTGGAATGGTAGGAATACAATAAGTAAAATTTTGTTTAGGATTCGCGCTGCTCTACATTGAGAAAAACATACATTTTTGGCTCTTATTTAAGACATTTTTGCCACCTGGCGAGGAAATTTCTTAAATGTAGAACCAAAAAATGTGATTTGTTCTCGACTTCAGATGCCGCAGTAGAGAGAAGTCAAACAAGAGAACCTTTGGTCACATCTTAGAGGTCAAACGTCTGTGCTCCCTATTTCCCCCTTTCCTGCAAATTCGCAATAAGATTGTAAGTTCGGGTGGGTAAAGATAATGTTGATCAAAACTTACCCCCTCTCCGTCACCTTCTCCTGGAAAAGGTTGAGGGTCACGTGCCACCCGTGCACCCAGGTTTCTACGTCCCTGATAACCAGTGAATTCGCTACGTCAGAAATATCTCCATTGATTTTCTTTTTCAGTCTGCACATTAGTCACATTGTAGTTATTATTTGTGTTTGTTGTAAAGCGTGGCTTACATTGGAGACTTTGCATAATGTACCGATTTCAAAATGGAATGATGATGTGATTAGCTCGTGTTCAGATAGTGTTAAGTATATTTTTATTTACAGAGTACCAAACATGGTGTTACAGAAAAAATATATAGTGAACGAGAAAGCGGGAAGAATAATTATATTATTACTGTACATGTAGCACATGGATATCGGCTTATGCGAAGTCATCTGGAATTTGGGTGTTTGGGTTAGGGCTGGTTCAGCTCACATTTGTATCGGTGAAGCCAATCAATGGGGTTGACTTGAAGCTTTAACTAGTGGCTACTCATTCTAGCTTTCATGTGTATTGGCCACACTGATGGTATTTATTTGTCGTATACTTGCAATATATTACCCGCTCACCGAACCTAATTAAATTTGAGTGCATGTGGGAGTACGTGTATTTAAGGTGGAGGTTTTCAGAGGCGTCGAAAGCTCGATAAAAGTGGGCGGGCACAATTTCCAAGGGTACCACGGTTCGGCCCAGTGGGATAAAAGCTACAATCACATATCGGTAAATGTACCATGATACAATATAGTCTATCATTTAGATGAGCATGCCGCGGTGTGGTCACTTCCCTGTCCACTTAATCTACTTCAGTCATCTTCTAGCCTTCGGGTTGGAAGATGGTTGAAGTGGAAGAAACATACCGAAGCGACCGAAGGAGGAATTCGTTCGCTGAATGTTGTTTAGATTTGCAAATAATATATTACAAGAATGCCAATATATTGACACGTTTGTTTGCGCCCATTTTATTTCATGGTGTAACCGAGTAACATGTCTGTGGAAAAAAGTGAAGGGGCACGTATCCCCTGTACCCCCTCCCCCTGTTCCACGGCCTTTGGAGGTTTTCATATTTGCTACTATGACGAGTTAGAGAGTGAACATCCTTAAGAGGAAAAGTACCTACGCTGAAATGGTTTGGCATAATTTACCCACAATAGAGAATTTACGCTCCCGACAGTATTTTAGCGCGATGCTGAGAGAAGTAAAAAAAGAGATCTGTTTCATGCGAATGACCGGACAAGTTACAGCTGATAAGGTAACTATAGAAACTAGGTCTGCACAAAGCCAGTTGCAAAGCAGAACAAGTTGTTAAGTGGTAAATTGCCAATACTCCACTTGTATCAGGTGTTAGTTGCGGTATGCATCTGACAAGATAACCACTGGCCGAATATGGCGATATTACAGAACAAGTTGCAAATGCCATCTGGCGCTCGTCGACAGGAGGCATTAACAATACGTCACACAAACAAGTGACAACTGACATCTGGTTTGCATAAAGCCAGCAACAGGTTGTCTAGGGTTTGAGGAAATGTGAGTTGCATTAGAGGTTAAGAAGCTGTCTTGTTACAGAGGGACATTTTGATTTGTGGGTAGGTTGGGTTAAACGTCATTCAGTCATTTGTGATTTTCTATGGGTGAGGTACACCAGTTGACTTGTTGTATGACAATACGATTGAAGCACGACGTATTTTGGACGCTGATAGGTCAGGTAGACCATTTGTATATAATAACTTTGTTAGTAGTGCTACTTATTTTGCCGGTTGATTCGAGTTGAGCGACTTGTTAATTTATGTCCCAGGAGGCGAGAATGTTATAAATTAGATAACACTCTTACCAAGAATATTGTTCATAGACTCACAGTAAACTAGGCAACAACCGGGTTTGGACCTTGTAAATAACATTTTTGCGGAACGTTACACTACTTTATCGCAACGCATGGAATAATCGCATCGGGATATGTTGTGAAATTCACGCTACATTTCTCGGTGATGTTGAGATCCAACTTATTTCATATCCTTTCTCGGAATTTCGTTTCCTTTCTGCACCCAAAAAACGCTATTTTTAATGAATTTGCAACCATTCTTCAGTCCATGGGAATTGATATGATTTTATTTGGAGGGGATACTAGCAAATGGGTTCTGTTGTTGATGCGCAGCTATTAAAAGATTGACATAACTTTATTTTTTATTAATTCAGTTGACGCAGCTCTCATTGACGAAATAATAATACGAAAAACATAGAAAAATATAGTGTGTCAAAATAAGTTGTTTTTTTTTAATTCTGTGAACTGGATAAATTATTTAACATAAGAGTCTTGGCGTGTGAGTTAAATATTACAATATAGTCGCCGTTAACTGGTCGTAATCCACGTGTGGGCAGTGATGTTCACGTATGCGTTTGCAAGGTAATAAAAATCATCGGCAGCAAAATTGCAATTAATGAAGCACCGAGTTGTACCCGGTGCTTCATTAATTAAATTTTTGATGATTATTCCTATAATTAGTGTTTGAATCTAATATTGCGGCCTTGGAAATATTTACCACTCGTGGAAAGTGACTAGTCCACGGCAGCTGAACTATAATTCAACGGGTGGGATCACTTTTTTTGTTGTCTCTGCCTATAAGTAAACAATATTTACATTTTTGAGTGTAAGACACACACAGAACGACACACGCATGTGAATGGGTTAATCAATATGACACGAGTGCCAGCGCGGAAGGATAAAACCACAGGCCTCGAGTTTTATCATTCCGCGATGGCACAGGTGCTATACCGATTAACCCATTCACACGCGTGTGCCATTCTCTGTTTATTACACGCCTTCATGTCTATAAAAAACAAGTAATAAAAGGACACTCAGCAATTCATTTGACAACTATCAACAAAAAGAACACATTTTATCGCCAACCAAATTTGCGAGGGGAACCTACTGGCACATAGAACACATTGGAAATCAGATGACGATTTTTTAGCTCTCTCTAGCGATTGTAATTGCTGTACACGATGTGTAGAAATTTCCACTGAAACTTCGCTTCTTTATGAAAATTGTCCGCCAACGATTTCTATTCCGCACATATGTGCTGAACTCATTTTCATTTTCCGCATGGTTTAATGTTGCTGTAGATGGGGATTACATAGAACATCGTATAATAAATTGGTTTGCACAATATGCATTGCGTCATAACGTCTTTGAGAATTAGAATAACGCCGTACCCACTCAAAGTATAGATTTATTCAGTGTTAAACCTACTGAGGGGTTTGTGTAGGGAACAAAATAAACATTTTTGTGTCTCCTCCTATCTGCCGAGATACGTATGTCCCAACTGAGGAACCAATGTGAGACAGACGTATCTCTCTCACAACGTCACACTATGTTAACACCATGAACACTGTCATTGTACACTTTGGCATTTACCACATCGCTGTCTTCTTATAAAGTCACGCTCCTTTTTTCTAGTTTATATTTTAATATTTACTACACATAGGGTGGCATATAACTAATCATCCTACCAAAATGATGTCACGTTGGTATTTGAGCGGGAGATAAATTATCCACGATGGGGTGCCACCCTGGCGTGTTTGGGTGTGTGGTGGGAAAAGTGCACCTTGAGGCAAGCGTTTTTATATATACACGTTATTCATATAATAGACACATTGTTATGCTATACAAATGCTTGAAAAACCGTAGTTTCCAACGAAGAGATTAATCTGGAAGATAATAATTTCAACACTTGATTCCTATGCATAGTTAAGTGTTGCAGAAGAAGTTTTGTGCACCCAAGGCGTGCAAGAACAATGAGGTTTCAGTAATCCATTGCTACCTCTTACTCCATAATAGAGTTCCAGTTTCGACCGAGCATCGATGGGGAATCTGGATTCCGCTAGGAGGTGACAAGCCAGATGGGGTGCCTTGGCAGACCGGAGAGGGAAGAGTTTTAAGTTGCGTTGTCAAAGTCTTCGAAAAATGCGCACTGAAATTGTTTTTTGCCTTTCGGAATTCAAATAACCAGTTAACTTATTTTCAATCTGGATTAACTGAATGGGATTCATAATCATTCCAGTTAAATGAAATTCACAATTCTTTTAGCTGAGCTCTAGGCGAAGGTAAAAAAATAGTTTTTTCGTTTTGTGACGTAAGCAAAGCATTCGAGAATATGTGACATTGGAGCCTACTCTGCACACTGGGCAAAATAGATATTAACTCTTTGAATCGCTGCGCCGACGTTTCCGACGCAGGAACATAAGTCATAATTTCATTAAGTATAATGGTTGCTTAGTGAACGTGTGTGGTAGACCAATCAATATTTTTACCGTTCAGCCTCAAAGCTGGACGTTGAAAATATGAATTGGTCTGACCCGATATAATGAATAATGAATATGGACTCTTCCATTTGCTGCCATTGAACAGACATGGGAGGTACCACCAGGGTTAAAAGGGTTACATGGAAACTGTCTCAAATGATTTGAGTCATATACTACTCAAAGTTTGCTAAGCACCAAATATTTGACACATCATGGTGGATATGATTGAGGAATGTATTGAAATGGTCCCCAGTGTTTACATTAGCTCTCTTGACAGGCAGACTTTTCGTGACAGTCATGGAAAGCATGTATCCCTTGATTTCCATGACGTTTTCGTGTACTGTCTACATGCACATGACTATAAGAAAATGTGTAGGGTATTCAATCTTCATTTCAAACTATAAGAAAATGTGTAGGGTATTCAATCTTCATTTCAACACAAACCCTTGTGATTTAATGGTTGAATATGGCAAATGCAAATGTAAGGAGACATTTGTCTGAAGTAGAAATGTGGCGGGCTGTAGGGATGGTGGAGCAAGAGGCTATCCATCGTCAAGTTGGAGAAGCCCTTGGTGTGCACCATACGGTAATCACCAGAGCCTGGGCAAGATTCCAGCAGTATGGTACACCAGTAAAACGTCATGGTGGTGGCAGAGACAGGGAACATCTGCAGCTGAAGACCGGTTTTTGATCATTCAGACCCGTAGAAACCGCTTTGCAACAACAACCCAGCTTCGCAGTGACCTTCAGAATGCATCCGGTCTAAATGTTTCGACGCAGACTATCCGGGCGAGGTTGCACGAAGGTGGTCTCCGATCGAGAAGACCATGTATTCGCATTCCGCTGTCCCAGAACCACCGGCAGACACGATATGAATGGGCCATGGACCACGTTGGATGGACCAGAGAAGATTGGCGACCTGTCCTTTTTACAGATGAGTCAAGGTACTGCCTAGACCACACAGATAGGCGTTCTAGGGTATGGAGAAGACCAGGAGAGCGATTCCATGCAGCCAACATTGCTGAGCATGACCGCTATGGTGGAGGGTCAATCATAGTCTGGGGCGGCATCAGCAGGGATGGACGTACAGAGCTTGTCGTGTCCTTGAACGTGGTACATTGACTGCACAACGGTATATTGATGAGATCCTGGATGTCTACGTCAGATTGTATGCAGGTGCAGTGGGTGATAGATTCATTCTGATGGACGATATTGCTCGTCCTCATGTTGCCCATGCTGTTCGGGAGTACCAACAGAGGGAGGGGATTGAGCGTATGGACTAGCTAGCACGACCCCCTGACCTCAATCCAATCGAACATGTCTGGAATGAGTTGCCGCTTGCAATTTCAGCCCGTCCAGTCCAGCCAAGAAGTGTCCAGGAGCTTGGTACCATGCTGGTACAAGAATGGAACAACATCCCACAAAGGACCACCAGGAACCTGATTGGGAGCATGAGAAGGCGTTGTCAAGCTATAATTAACAGTAATGGGTCTCATACTCGATATTGAAGCCATACTATTTGCTCCGTCAACTTTTTGGCAAACTGAAAAATTTCCTCTTTTACAAATAATATCCATTTTCCATGGTTAACGTATTAAAAAGCTAAAACATAATGTCAAACACAAACAAAATCTTAAATTCTTGTACTTAAATCATTAAAGATATAATTAAATAAAAAATATACACACTGGTCATTACAATATTTCAACTAAAACGTGAAACAGGTAGTTGGATGTACTTGGTGCTTAGCAAACTTTGAGTAGTATATTTGACACACAGACCACAGCGAGTTGTTGTTTACTTTGCAACGTTGTCGTGGAAACAAATTACAGCAGGGTTCCCGGGGTTCTATTATTGTAGCTTTGTTTTGTATTGTATTTATAAATGACATTGTCAAAGACATTTCTTGCAACATTCGTCCCTTCGCTGACGATAATCACTTTATTTTATCGGAGAAGACCAAAATCGAGCTGTTTGATTTTTCCACGCTTGGCGACATTGTCAAAATAGAACATTGGGCCAATCAATGGCTCGTTCATTACAATCTAATAAAAAATGAACCACTGATAATATCCCATAAAATTAAAAAAAACACACACCCACCCCTCACGATGTTAAACACGAACATTGAAGGTGTATGGCACCATAATCACATTGACTCCAGAGAAAACCATGACTCTAGATTTGAAAATTATAAAATTATTCAGCGTGTTAAGATTTAATTCCTGAGGGTACTGTAGTTTCTGCAGTTTTGTAAAGAATGGTCTATTTTCTAACAAACAGGTGATGGTGCATTTGTGTTCTTATAACGATGACCATTGAGGTTACTGTAGTGCAGCCGAGTAGATGGTGATGTATTCGAGCTTCGCGAACCTACAGTGGACGTTGATTTTATCTAATAAGATATTCCTTAAATCTTGGGAGAGAAGGGTTCCCTCTGATATCTTATTTATTTACTGAGGTTTAACGACACTTTCGACAGCCAGAGTCACCTCGTGTCGGACAGGTTTACTCGTGGAGAAAGCCGGGGTACCCGGAGAGAACCACATAGCAACAGGGAGCAATTGTCAGACTACCCAAAGTTCGAACTCCTCACAAGAAGGGGTAGCATTGGTTGAAGACAAATGAACAATCGATGTACTGCACGTCGGTGATGCACTTGTAGTCAATCAATGCTAACCCTCTGATATCAATCGGAACATTAGACAACAGTTTCACTGTGATCTGAAAGAATGACATCTGATGGGCTTTGTGTGGCAATGTGGCTTACTTACGTTTTGATCAGATCATAAATTATTGTTCGGGATTTCAGATATGGCCGGCGGAACTCGACTCGAAATGAATGAAGGAGTTAGTTTATGATACATCTTGAAACATTTGACAAGTTTATGTTTTTCTCTCCTTAATTTTAGGGTTTTTCAACCTGTTTCTCCATACATTAACGGTTGTGCCTGTAACAATTCGTGCAGCTTATTACCTGAATTTGTTTGGTATTCAGTCGTGGCGATTTCGGTGGGTGTAGTAATCCCAACCTGTATCGGCATATTCAAGCAGGGGTGTACAACAGGAATTTTTTTTTTCAAGAGGTGTGCAAGCTGACAAGAATTTGTTCTTACGGTTTACATCAATATGCACTCAGGCTTTTGATTTAATGGGATCTATATGACTACCATGGTTATTAAGGATGACTCCTAAATGTTTATGTTCTTCAACTGGCTTAATTTGCACTTATCGAATGACTAGCGGGGGTGTCTGTTCGGGCGCGTCCTACGTGAGATTGTCTGTTTTGGAAGGATTTAACTCAACAAGCCAGACCGATAATCAGTTGTCAGCCTTCGCAAGATCGTTGCTGAAGACTAGCGAGGCCTGATGGGAATCATCTAAATGTAAGGTAGAAGGATCAGCAAATAAACGAATATTACTTCTTAACTTATATCGGTGATGTATCTTAACTCTTAGAAGCCGAGGGTCGAGTTTTCTTGCCTCTGATGTGATACGGCAAGTTCGGCTATCTTTGGACTGGGGGGGGGGGGGGGAATTAAACACTGAGCAGATGCTTCTAGTCAAGTGTCGTCTACCTGAATAGGCAGACAACACTTGACTGGAAGCACCTGCTTACTGTAAGTTTTTCGCGGTATGTCATGTTCAATAAATTCATTCCGATTCCCCGGCTTCTAAGAGTTAAATATAATAGGGACAAAGAGTAGAACTGTGAGAAACACCGGAGAAGGAACTGCCAGGAAGAAGGTGAGCAGTTAACGTTGACTTATCGCGTTCCATTGTACGCCTTGAAAAATAATAGAAGGTCCCTTGTTAATTGATTTTTACAAGAGACGTTTGTGTCAGGCCTTGCCAAATGATATACTTGATTTACTAACGTCATAGATTACAACTACAATTTCATTTTCCTCGCCTTAGGATCTAAATGAGTCATAACGGTTGGTCAACTGAAGATCGAGTGGTGCGATGCCACACCTTGAGGGACTTAATGTGTTGTTTTCGTGTAGGAAATGCCATGTCTTTTTAGAGATATAATTCCCAAAGGTTTTGCTAACACAGCTGGGGCGCGAGCTGGGACGGTAGTTTAATACTATATTTGTTTTTTTTTTTTTGGGGGGGGGGGTTCAGAACGGATGTTAGATTTGCCGTTTTCCACTGCACCGAGAAATGAGACAGAGTCACTGAATGGGAGTGTTCGAGGCTCTCATAAAGAGAGTGAACATTCATTTGGAGGTCGTGTACGTATAATGTTCGGTCAGGAGGCCTTATTAGAATTAAGAGAGGGCACCACAGGCTTCTCCGATAAGTATTAGGCCATTACGCATGGGTCTAGTTTTACGAGAAGTTTAAATCCGCAAAGTTGCACAAGTATCGTCAAGTTTAGCAAGAGAGCCGAAGTATTCATTAAAAACGTCGGCCCCTTCAACATCATTTCGATAAAGTCATGTTCCAAAAAGACTAAAATCCTCGCCCTGTGTTTGGACGAGAGTTCGCTTAGTTTTTTGTATGTTTACGGCTCCAGTAGCATATGTAATCGTCTGACGTCACCGAGTGAAACATTTGAACAGATGACAGCAATGGGGAGATTTAAGGTGCATACTGCCTATAAAGTCGTATTTTTCGAGGCCAGTGATCATTGTATGAATATTTACTCGCAACCCACTTATAACAAAGCCGAGGTCACTCCATCTCAGTAAAAATCGTGAACTTGTCCATGATTTAAACTGAGATGGAGTAACCTCGACCTTTATCTAAACTATTGACTTTTTTATTGTTATCGTTAACCCTTTGATCAAATAGCGCGTTGATACTTTGCAGTCATTTGTTTTGTTATTATGTTTCGATTTTTTTAAGTTGTAACCTCAGTTCCTATTTTCTACCGAATAGTGCTCAGTGGTAACCGGTGAGCCAAATGTTATCGCAGCTTAAAATACTAATATAATCCTGCTGTCAAGACTTCTTAACTGGTTGAGTGCTAGAAGCCACTGTCGGGGTTTCAAATAATGAAGATACCATAGCAAAAGCCAACAATTTTCTTGCTTATATTTCATATTTAGTCAAACACAAATAATATTTTGTTTATGTAAATTTGTTTTATAACAAATTATTGGAGAGTGCCTGTGGGCACTCTCCAATAATTTGTAATAAAACAAGTTTTCAATAACAAATTCAGACCACCAAAAATAATCTACCCCTCAACCAGATAATCACTAATGTGAAAAATATCTTGTTATTTGTACCTTCCGACCTGTCGCATTTTGAAAAACGTTGAAGAAACATAATTCCCAGTGACGTGTGAACGTCAGGATAGTGAAAGTCTCAAGGGGTAAAGTTGCCTTGTTCATTGAAGTTGCCTTGTTCATTTAACGGTGTGGGTTTTGGGCTATGGGTGGGGTCTTATTGGAACATATACGTCATTTTGGTCAATTTACGGTAACATGGTCTGAGGTTTGTGGCTCGTAGCGCATATTCAACTTCGACGCTTCGCGTTTCGGATGAACATAATCTCCGAGCCGCAAACCTCAGACCATGCTACCGCCAATTCATCACACTAACTTATAATAGTGTTACAGTATATGTTTTGGAATTGTGTTTTGTTTGTTACTAAGGAAGTATTTCAGGGATTTCCACCATTCTCACGAGTTCGATTCACGATTGTTTTGAATGTCTTGGATTTTTAGTAGTATTTAGACTTAGAGTTTCTTATAGTAGACACCCTTTTGTTCTTTTTCGTCCTGCAGTTTTACAAAGAAATTGGTTGCCAGATGTGTTTAGCAGTGCGATATTGTCTAATCATTTTATTTGTCTTATTAGCAGTCTAATCACTTGGATGCATATTTCAACTTGGTTATTGGTTTGTTTGTATATATTAGATGTCACGTGACATTCCCGCGTTCTGATTGGTTGAACAGAAACACCTTATTTTCCGATAGTTCGTCAGCGAAATCGCACAGACCTACTATCATTTTTGAAAAAAAGAATAGTGCACGGTAATAGTGCACGGTTATAAATAGTAACATTCGAATTCGCTTAGAAAATTCCATTGAAGCGTAAATACTTTACAAGACATCTCGTCCCATATACATTATTACATATAATTTGGAGAAATAAAAATATGTTCGTATCTTTCGCCAAAGGTTTTATTTTTACCGCAGCCGGATTTCGGGTAGAATTAATGGGTGTGGGAGAGGGGGGTGGGGGTGGGGGGGTTAATGGAATAATAGTATTGTGTTTCTTGGGGTTTTGGTTCTCTACCTCTCTATCCCAGAACTATGAGTGCCAGAATTAACTTAGTTTACCTGTTTAAACCCTGAACCATTTTCTTTTCTCTTTGGCTGTGAATAAGAATATTATCTTGCATATATGACCGATGAAGAACCCCGCCCCCCCCCCCCCCGACACACACACACACACACACATCTAATATAATAAATATAGCATGACTTTTCGTTGACTATGCCAAAATAGTGATCCTCGAGGAGAGAATAGCCCCTCCGCTACGCGTCGGGACTATCCTCTCCTCGAGGACCACCATTTGGCATAAATAATAATAATAATAATAATTTACAAGCCTAAACTCCACTAGCGTGCTCTTTGGCTTTACATGAACTAAACCTAGCATTTATCAAAAGCTATTTTATAGAGATAGTTTTTAGACCTATCTTAAATGAGGTGATGGATTGGGTTTTTCTTAGGAGAACAGGTAATACATTCCAGTACCTAGGGACTGCCACAGTCAACTCAAAGCCATGCTATATTTATTAAATATTTAGAAGTAAACATTTCAATTCATAAATTAAAATTACACTCGTCAGATTCTTGTTTACTTTATATTTCTCAATGCATTGTTAAGCCCTTCGTAATTCCCCTTCGTTATATGATCAAATGTGTCGTTTAACCCTTTACCCAACGTAACGGCCAAAACCGATCAGCTCTATTCACAAAATTCACCATTCAATTTTTATTATTTATTATTTTTCATTTTTTGTCCCCAAAACATAGCTTTGCCCTCTTTGGAACGAGATCAACGAGCTCGTTCCAAATAGGGGTCATAAGCTATGTTTTGGAGCAAAAAGTTTTAAAAAATTAGTGCTTCAAGAATTTTATTTGCAAGTGTCGTCTTCTTTTCGTGTTAGGTAAAGGGTTAATATTATTATTTGAGGTGGTTCTTGCTCAAATAGTACGACAAACGAGGTGTAATGGTATGAAAAGGGTTAACACAGCATTTGATAAGACTTCAATAGTGTTTGTCTCTGCAGTTAAGTCCAATAGAGTAGAAGTATATGTGACCTTAAACATCAATAAATAAATAATAAATAATAGAGTAGAAGTGCTCTCAGCATGGATTGTTGGCTCGGTAATCAGATGACCCAGGTTTGTGTTTCATCGATTTCTTTGAATCACCTCCGTCAGGTATAGAATTTTGTAACGAATTGTCTGAATATGGCGGGTGGTAAAAAAAAACTCCCCGTAAAATTGTATCTGGACTTGTAGACATTTCAACCCATATACTCTCCAGGGCCGTTATACCCATGAGATCATTAGGTCGGAGTAGATTGTCAAGGGCGGAGTCTCAGGATAATGGGAAATTTATATAGAAATGGGCCTGATGTGTCAGACCCAACTGGTGTAGGTAACTTTTACGTTGGTAGCACTGGTATGAAAGGCGTAAACTTTTCTGCGAGTTACACTTACGCTCGCTGTAAAAGTTATCTCTAATATTATATTACATTATCTGTAACATTACAGAAAACGTAAATTACATCTTGCCGGAGCTGCGCACGGCTCTCGCTTCTAACATTAGTTTGATCGCTTCCTTGACATATGTGTTCGACGCGCGATTCGCTTGTTGCTATTTAAGCCCTGTCTCTAATGAAAGAGGCATGGGCTATTAATTACTTTTTCATGGTTCCCAGTGCAAACACTGTCTACACTTCACCACGACTTTGCCCGCGGCAGGTACTTTATTCACCTTCCATGTTGCTGATTTTCTTTTAATTCCCCCAGGGCAACCCCCCCCCCCCCCCCCCCATATCTCCATTCTATCAACAATCATTCAAATCCACCCCAGGGTGATACCATAAACTATAAAAATCAAATACATGTTATATTCAACTTTCTCGCAGTAACAATCAGAGGTTGCACATTGTGAGCTAGAGACGGCTTAAATAAGTATTTATGCTTACTGCCGATCCCAGTTTGTTTTTAGCCTGTATGGCATTATTGTGCACTACTAGTTAAAACTAGCAGTCCTGTCGAGAACTGTGCGCTTATCTAGGCCGGCTTAATTGCGCGTAGGAATTACGCGCAGTTGCCATATCGAATTGCATCCAAAGCACGACAGGTTCTCCTGGTTTCTCATAGCAAGCAGGCAATGTTCCTGCCATTGGCTGAAACATTACTTGTGCACAGGCCATACGTGCAGAATTTGATAGCCTTACTATGGTCATAACGCGTAGATTAAAGCGCAGATCGACGTGCTATTTGTGCGCATTTCATGACAGGACTTCTAGTTTTAACTGTATACCCATTGCACCTTTGTTTTTGTATGCATACTTTCATCAGAAAAAAATTGTTTAAAATCAAAGTGAATACAGTGAATTTAATAAAAGCATTGCTTGCTCCTCTAAATATTGATTCCAAATTGAGATAATAAATGATTACCATTAGGATCCTTCGAAGCTTCGAGATTCTATACGATTTCGAATATCAAATTGGCATTCAGTTCAATTCGGAATCAGCTCCCCGAATTGTTTCCCTTCGAATCTTTCCACTGGAATATTGCTTGGTATCAGTCATATTCATTGTCTAATAGTTCAGATGATAATTGTACATAAATAATACTGAAAGTGTAGACAGACAATAACATGAACAGCATCTGCACCCATCTTGCCACTCATGCTAAGTCCAGTCTCATCAGTCACTACCACTGACCAAAGCAAATTTAAAGTGTTCAAGCAATCTCGACGACGAGCTGTTGCTAGCGGCGAGTCCCGTGCATAACATAGTACGGGCAATTCACGTTCTCCTTTATGTTTTGTTGAACTGTGTCCCTTACTGGGTAATATTCCAGCGACATCATCAAGGCATGCCTTCAACAAAGGCATGCCTCGGTAATGTAGATGGAATATTTTATCAGTTGAGACTTGAGCCGTCAGTCACAACATATCAGGTTTGCAGCACCTCTTCCCGAATCGATTCGCTTGCGAATAATAGACCTGATTTGTTTCGAGATTCGATTCAAATCGAAAACGTGTGATTCGCAGAATCCTAATTACCACCCACTGAATAATGTTTTTTTTAAAAAAAACACTTTCTGAATAAATTGAAATACAAATATCGAATTGCAGTTCTACATTCTGCCTGAAAGTTTAGAACAGAACAAAATGTCGATACTAATAAATTCTCCATTCAATCGTTTAGTACGGAGGTCGGGCAGTTCACATGGTAAAAACGGAAGATGATGCGGGTTAAATTGTTTATTCAGTGTTATATATTTTGATATTCGAGACTGTTTGAACCGAAAAGATAAACTGTTCAGTTTGCGTCCAAACCACGATCTAAACGGAGAACTTCATGGTGGAGAAGGGGAATATCTTGCTTTGTTCCGTCTTTCATGGGTATCTGACAGTGTTCACGCTCCCCGTGCAAAATACTAGTGAGCTCCATCACATTATTTATTTATTTATTTATTTATTTATTTATTGGTGTTTATGCACAATAGCTAATCGTGACCGTGACAGTTTTACGGGTGGAGGAAGCCGGAGTACCCGGAGAGAACCACCGAGCAACGACGAGCAGCTGTCAGCTCTCCAACATCGTAACTCTGAACTCTGCACCGCAGCACAGGCAGGGTTAGAGGTTGAAGACATGCGCACCATCGACGTGCAGTACGCCTCAGTACACAGCGTCATCGTGCCCCCATGTAGGCAATCGGGGTGAAGTGCCTTGCCCAAGGACACAACGCGGTTGCCGCAGGTGGGATTCGAACCGTGGACCTCTCGGCTTGCAGCCTGCACCTCTACCAACTGAGCCACCGCGCCCCCCTCCATCACATTAATAAACGGACAAAGGAAATGCACACGAATGATTCAGTGCAATTTTAAATAAATGTGTAATGAAACAATAGAAGAAAGAAAATAAAAGCTATTGTTTGATTAAACAATAAAAGAAAGACAATACAAGCTATCCAAATTAGATTTTGAAGAAAAAAAATATTGATAGCACAACATTTAAAAATATTTCCATTAGCAACCTAAATA
Organism: Pictodentalium vernedei; assembly: GCA_031216915.1. NCBI lineage: Eukaryota > Metazoa > Mollusca > Scaphopoda > Dentaliida > Dentaliidae > Pictodentalium > Pictodentalium vernedei. The sequence goes on from CM062292.1 coordinate 55,892,614, forward strand.
TTTTCACGAATAACACAAAAAATAAAGCTACAATTTTGAATGTTTTTTTTTTGAGAGTATCATTGGTTATTACACACGATTGTCAGGAATAGCATTATTTATTATACACGATTGTCAAGAATAGCATTGTTTATTATACACGATTGTCAGGAATAGCATTGTTTATTATACACGATTGTCAGGAATAGCATTGTTTATTATACACAATTGTCAGGAATAGCATTGTTTATTATACACGAAGGTCAAGAATAGCATTGTTTATTATACACGATTGTCAGGAATAGCATTGTTTATTATACACGAAGGTCAAGAATAGCATTGTTTATTATACACGATTGTCAGATTTTACTTTTATTACACGCCTATTACATTTCCTCCAGTTCCATATTTATAAATCCGCATGGAACACGTGTCCCAAACGGATTTCCTTTGACGGACTATTTTTCCACCTGCCGTCACAGGCCCACCAAAGGAACTAAACTCCGCCCATTTTTTGGAATCGGTCAATTGAAACGCTAGGTTCTGACCCAGCTCAATTCGGAAGCTGCGATGAGCCGAAAAATTGAATGCGAAGTGGAGAAATAAAGAGTTTTAAAGTTTTAAATTTTCTCTGTGTGTGATGTTAGAATGTTCAAATTAATGGATTATTTGTCACAAAGGCGTGTAATAAACACAAACGCCACTATGCATGAATGCATTCGTCAATACGGCACTTGTGCCATCGCGGAAGGACACAACTCGAGGCTTTTCGTTGTATCCTTCAGTGCTGACACTAGTGCCGCATTGACGAGCGCATTCACACATCATGACGTTATGTGTATTTATGCCCTTTTTTAGTGTTCAACCGATTACCACAAATGTTCGCTGACCGATTACCAGTTATTTGAGCTCACAATCGTCTGATTCTGATGCAGATTCCGATTGTAATACCGTGCACTACTAGATAAGTCGAGGCTCAAAAGAACTACATTAAACTGAACATTTTTTCACAGTGTAAAACTTCGCTGACTGAGGTCGCAGTAAAATTAGCAGTCGCTCACACTTGGGCGGTAAACGTGGCTCTCAGAGCCACGTTTACCGCCCAAGTGCGTGCGACGGGTAATGTTACTGCGACCTCAGTCAATGGAGTGCAGCCTTCACTGTCCCGGTATGAACCGGCGATTATCGCAAGAAGGCTCAGTTGTAAGTTTACATGTCGTTTAACTTGTGTATCCCGTAAACGGGCGTCTAGAGAGATTAAGAATACACATTGTGGTTGTTTCTCCACGTTATTGAATGGTATCATTGACATCATTTTATATTAACAACTGAATAAATGAAGAAGATAATAAAATGTGGTTAATGAATCATCACAAAAAATGCTTGTCAACATTCGGTTGGACCGATGTTCCAGGAGCCGTTGCAGTTGTCATCTGATTGCCCACAATCAGCCGATTGTGATGGCCGGTTCCGATCATCGGTTAAACACTAGCCTTTTTGACAAATTAATCACACACTCTTAATATCCATGTTTCTCACGTCAGACCAAACCAGGAAATAAAAATCCAAATAATGCAAGTATTTTTCAATTGTTCTTTTAGACAATCGAAATCACTATTGCAGTCCGAGTTGAGATAGGATTTACACGACCATTCTTGTTGTCCCTGTAGGTGATATCATACTATGGTGCAATGTAGGGTATAATGCGGTTATTTGGTAGCCCGTGTGGATGGGCCGCCATGTTTTAACATGAGTGTTATGATTCTGGGTGCGCATGCGTAGCTCGTGTTATAAGGGAAAAGGTGTTTCCGTCATTCGTTTTGTTTGATGAAGGCCGCCATCTTAGATTGTATGGTGTTGCATGGTTGCTGGGAACCTGGAATGCTTATGGAGTACGTCGAATAACCGATTACGACCCGATAACTACCTGGAATAACCGAAAATGACCCAACACCTTCTTACAAACCGTTTTATCTCGCTTTATCGAATTTATGGCAGTACTGTTTGTTTGAATATAACAACACATAATATTCAATTCCATTTGTTGTATTATTTGTTACATAACACTCTCTTTAGCAGACAGCACAATATGGTTTATGAGATACAAAGTTATTGTAATCGATCGTCCAGGGATTCCTTATCGCTAAAATCATCTGTGATGGTATGTAGTTCTTTTGTTGCACAAACAGGCGCAAATGTAAATTTTAACCCTTTGATACGTGTTATGACGTACGAAATCAAACAGCGCGTTGATTCTTTATGGTAATTTGTTTTGTTATTATTTTGTCGATTTTTTAAAGTTTTAACCTCAATCCATATTTTCTTCCGAATAGTGCTCAATGATAACTGTTGAGCCAAGTGTTATCGCGGCTTAAAATACTAATATAATCCTGCTGTCAAGACCTCATAACTGATTGAGTGCTAGAAGCCACTATCAGGGCTTTCAAAAAACGAGGAGCAATAGCCGACACTTTCCTTGCTTATATTTCATATTCAGTCAAACACAAATAATATTTTGTTCATATAAATTTATTTTATTACAAATTATTGGAGAGTGCCTGTGGGCACTCTCCAATAATTTGCAATAAAACAAGTTTTCAATAACAAATTCAGACCACCAAAAATAATCTAGTCCATAACCAGTTAATCCCTAATGTGAAAAATATCTTGTTATTTGTACTTTTCGACGCTTGACGTTGCATTTTGAAAAACGTTTAAGAAACTGAATTCCCAGTGACGTTTGAACGTCAGGATAATTAATGTCTCAAAGGGCTAAGGTTCCGCTCCACAGTTTTCCTGGCATTTCCAAATATGACATGCCATACACTCTCTTCAAATGCAAATATTCTGTAGCTTAGTTATCTAACTCATAACATGTATTACATTTCCCAAATCCACAAAAAACATATAACACTATCTGACTAAGTAGAAATAAACAATCTGAATGTGGGTGGAATAATTTATTCTCAAAGGCCAGACTTCAACCTGAAAAATTGCATGAAAAAATGCCGAAACCAGTCATTTTCAGCCACCTAGCAGCCTCAAAAGCAGAATTTTCCTACCAACCCCACCTACCCACCCCTGGAACAGAGCATCCCCTGTTTCTAAAATGCAAAAAAAAAATTATATGTTTCCGTCTCATTTTTTAGTTTCCTGTCTGGTAACAAACCCGTGTAAAAATTACATTTTAAAAAATAGCCAATTTTTCGAAGCCACTGTTTCCCATAATTCATCTGGTAATTTACCCCTATGTAGCAGACTTCAACTTTGGGACCAAAACTTCAAATTCTCTTGTACAACAAAAAACCTAAAGTAATCATATATCTGATACTAAAAATATGTCTCTATTTTACATGGCTTTAGTTTCAACATATCCCCTATGTTTAGAATTTCACCCTGTGCAATAGTGCGAAACTGTGGAGCGGAACCTTAGGCGCTTGGTTAATAACGCACCCAACCGACTGTTTGGAAATGTGATGAAGCTTAAGACTGTGGTACGCCTCAAATTCGAAGACATGACCTCACATTTTGTAAACGATCTAATACTTACCAGAACAAAATGGCAACAAAGAAACAATGAGTAACGCTATTTTTGGCATCTCATTTGTTAGAAGCATCGACTCCGTTCAGCGCCTTATTTGCGATTGCTCCGCGTTATCCAAACTGTCGTTACTACTTCTAACAGCGACGGAATATTCGATCCTACTTGGGCACTTGAAGGGAAGTGTTCAAATTAAACTGGCATTTCACATAAACATGTACATAAACTCTTTCAATCGATAAATTCTAACAAGAGAAACTCGGCGGGACTCTTGTGAGCCCGAACAAACATTGTTTCATGGTTCTTCGACTTGCGAAAGAAACGTGCCGAGATGAGAGCTCTATCATATTGCCATTTTTTAACATGAAGCTACGCAGCGCCATTATCGAATAGTCACGTGCTTTATGCCTTAACCTTCCAACAGCGTGTCCTCAAATCGTAAAATTGTTTCCATACAACATTACCCACAACCAAATGGTTAGGGTGCCTGATGTATTTTAGGAAGGCAGAGGAAAAATTGTTTCATTAACCCTTTACCTAACGTAACGGCCAAAACCGGCCAGCGCTATTCTCAAAATTCGCCCATTAATTTTCATTATCTTTTCATTTTTTGTCTCAAAAACATAGGTTATGACCCCTCATTGGAACGAGCTAGTTATTCAAGAATTTTTCTTTTGTAAGTGTCGTCTGCTTTTCATGATAGGTAAAGGGTGGTGATGCCCATGTGTCGTCTGTTTATAATTTATAGTTTTTAACATTAGCCTTTGCCTTAAACGTTTATGTACAGACAGATCTGATCATGCCCATAGAACCCGTTTTCATTTGTGCCTATGGGATAATGAATATTGAGACACAATGTGGTGAAACACATACAGTACATGACATGCCATCGATTAGTCGTCCGACACTCCATGAGACCCTTTTTTCGACATGCGAACCAACGAATCATATGAACATACAGCCTGTATCCTACCAAAGAAAAATTTAGAAGTGTTCATAGGCGTGGCAGCTAGTCAGTAGGAGTGGTTTAGTTGTAGCCGCCAATGGTAATGGTAGTACTTTGATACGGTCATAGGAATGATTAGTAATAGTAGTAGATGGGCTCGGTGTATTGGTGGAAGATATACGAAACTGTAATGGAAGAAGGCTCTAATCCAAGTCAAAGACGGTAGTAAGGGAAGCCAAAAGGCACTGATAGTGACAGAGTACCATCGCGCCTAATGGTGTAATGATAGGAAACTGTGGTGGTACAAGCAAATATAATTCAGAAGTGATGGTAACAAGGATGAGAAGGTGTAGCGTAATGGGAAAACAGTGGCAGCGACACTTGTAGCATCTAGTGATACAGTGGTTGGTTAGTAGTGGTACAAGCTAGTGGTCATAAGGCCAGTGATAAGTATTGATAACAAGCGATATTAGTAGACAGGGCTGTCTGACTCGTAGAGGCTGTTGCTACAGTTATTTTGGGCAGTGGTGGTACAATATACTAACGGCCATATGGTCTGTAGTAGTAGCAATGGTAGCGGGAGGTCTAGCGATGCCAGAGGCAGGTGGCTGAAGCCAGCAGCAGTGATAGCAGACGTAATAGTCAGGAGCTGCAGAAAGCAGTTGGTGACAATGGCAGTGATGATAGAAAATAATCTGTGTAGCTAGAGAGGGGAAGAGCGAAGATATAATCTGTGAGGTTAATGGAAACAGTGAGGTGAAGAAATACAGAACAAGAACAGCGGAACAAGGCTTCGAACAGGCAGCACAGGCATGAAAAGCTAAACAGGCGACAATAGAGAGATTCTATTTGAAGTTAAAGGCTCTTCTGGCTTCTGTTGATGTAGTACACCCTTTATAGTGGAACACAATCGAACACACATACATATTGTTGTAAAATGTGGTGAAATCAGATCCAAATGATTCACTGGGGTTTAGTCGCACTACGTGGAGAATTAAGCTAATTCATAACATACGTCTTGTCAGTACCAGTTTGTATCAATGAATGACAACAAATTGGTCGTTGCGCCTATTGTTTTTCCAAAAATTTATAACTCGAAATATTTGGAAATGGACTGAAGCTCATGAACAAATGAATTGCCGACAGAGTCTCGAATGTCCTTATTTCATATTAGTTATTGCACATGTTCAGTCGTCCATGGTCAATTTTGGGCTGTAGATGTGGACCATTCTGTTTTCAGAGGATGTCAAGCCTCATTAACTCTTACCTGCTGGGCATTTTCAAGATATTTTTCATCAAATCTAGTCATGGCTGCTTTAAAGCAGCCATGACTAGATTTGATGAAAAATGCATCTAAATTTACTCAAGAAATCATTGGTGGAAAGATCCAAGAAATTTAACGCGGGGAAATCTTGTTTAAATGTGTCTAAATTATACTCATTTAATTGACAAGAGAAATCCTGTCCAGGGCAGGAATATCTGCCAGCAACATGCAAGGAGTTAAGGTCTGTTTGAGATTTCTGTTAAAGTCTTCCTAACCTTATCATTTGTATTTCAACTGTTGCATTGACTGTCCTCCAAGACGTCATTTGAGTCTTCGGAAACACTCAAAAGATTTAGGGATGCGACATCAGGCATATCAAAGAAACAGAATGCTACGACATTAGGGGTCAATCAAAGTGTGATATCTAGGGCCTACAATCAGTTCAGTCCTCATGTTAGAATTAGGAGAAAACAGGGTCTGGTCATTAAGAGGGCCACAACAACTCATTAAGACATTTACATTGTTGCCATGGGACGCTAATGCTATAGCTGTGCAATACAACTCCATAATACAGCTGGAGTCGCTATATCCACACAAACAATCCGAAACCGTCTCCACAATGATGGGAGCGCTGTAGCTCAGTGGTAGACTGTTGAACTTCTATGCTAGAGGTCCCGAGTTCGATCCCCGTCCGGGACGACCCGCGTTGTATCCTTGGACAAATCACTTTATCCCGGCTGTCTACATCGGGGCACGATGACGCCATGTACTAAGGCGTACTGTACGTCGATGGTGCACATGTCTTCAACCGCTGTAACCCCGCTTGAGCGGAGTTTGCACAAGTTAGAATGTTGAGGAGCTGACAGTTGCTCGTCAATGCTCAGTGGTTCTCTCCCGCTTCCTCCACCAGTAAAACTATCCCAGTCACGATTATCCATTGTACATAAGTATGTGACCTTTAAGACACCAATAAACAAATACTCCACAATGATGTACTACGTGCCAGAAAATCCACATTTCGTTCACTTTTGTGAGGAGGACACGGAAAATACATGGCTAGGTGATGATGTAAACTGGACAAAGTCTCAATAGCCAAACGCATGTTTACATATAAGACGAGATTCCGACTAGACTTTCAGGAAATAGAAACCAGAATATGGAAAAGGGGCAATGAGAGGTTTGCTGACATCAATGTGGCAGAGCATGGCCGACACGGTTGGGGTTAAGTGATGGAATTAGGTGGTGTCAGTTTTGATAGGATTTTGCGTTACTGTTGCTCATACTTTCTAAGTCATGCTACTGCCTGGTGTGAAATGTATAAGGTGAACTTGCTACTCTTAAATGTCTCTCCAGAAAATAGAGAAACCGAAAAAATACAACTTTTCATTTTATCCTCACCACATCCTGTAGTTTCATTGTCCTTTCATTGTGACGCGTGTTATTTTTTACTCATCCTTCACCCTTATTCTTACCCATTGAAATGTTCTCTGTAATCATCCACTTGAAAACAGTAATGATCTCTTATTCAGTTTATCAATAATGTGCTGTTGTTTTGTCATAGTCCTTACCGCACAATAGTTATTTTTATTTAGAAATGTCACAGTGAACAATAAAGATTTTTGTTGTACGTATATCAGGATGTGGTCAATTCAATACAACAATCCAACAAAACTCAGGCTTTAACCCTTTATCCAACGCAGACGATATCAAAATTTATTATTTTAAATATAATTTTTTTAAATTTTTCAAAAAATTTCAACAAAACCATATCATGTGACCCCTCATTGGAACGAGCTCAAAAAGCTCGTTCCAATGAGTGGTCACATGATATGGTTTTGTTGAAATATTTTGAAAAATTTAATCTTTTCAACTGCTCAATTTGCATATTACGCGGGTGGATGCGGGCGATTCGTTAGGTAAAGGGTTAACCGTGAATCGACGTTTTCTTCCATGCAGAAAACGCGAAGTGGGGTTCTCTCCCAAGCAATTCCCGTGAAGCTGGATCCATCTCCGAGGAAATAAACGTGAAGCGAGTTCCCCCCCCCCCTCCCCCCAGGCAGTAAGCTTGAAGTGGCTTCTCTCCCAAGCAATAGCCGTGAAGCGGGGTTATCTACCAGGCATTAACCATGAGTCGGGGATCTCCTCAAGGCAATAACCGTAAAGCGGGATTCTCCCACAGGCATTAACTGTGACGTGGGGTTATTCTTGGGCAATAATCGTGAAGCCGGTATCTCTCCCGAGCAATAAGCTGCGTTCTCTCCCAGGCAATAAACGTGAAGCGGAGTTCTCATCCAGACAAAAAAAAACCTTAAGTGGGTTTCGTTCTCATGCAGAAGTCGTGAAACGGAGTTCTCTCTCATGCGGGCAATAACTGCGAAGCGTGGTTCTCTCCTGGGCAATAACAGTGTTGTTGGGGTCTCCCACAGGCAATACCCTTGAAATATTGTGAAGATAATAAGGGATACGAGCAATGTTTCAGCCAACAGGTTCGATGGGGAGGTCCCCTAGCTGACATTTATATCTCGTATGTGTTCACCACGCGTGCCTGCCTACCTTTTCTCACGACTTTTCGCCTTCACGATTAACATCTGGTGGGTGGTGTTGATACCCATTATTTGTGGGTGACAAGACAATAATTATTCGACACAGACCATTGCCTTGTGTCGCTGATGGTAGACGTCGACATACAGCATCGCTTATTTCGGCACATTTTCATTGACTTGACTTCCGTATTAAGTGAGGGTGTATCCCCAACTGAAATGGAACTTGTTCGGAATAATGGATGTTTGAAAGGTGCGAGTACCCACTTTCAGCACCACTGTCACTGCACTGTCTGAATGTCAGCACACTAGCTTCGAGATGGGACTAACGTCTGAGATATCTTGGTCCACGATTTTCGGCACACTACTCCCCACATCCCATCTATTAGAATGCAGGAAGTACTAATAGATGCTTCGTTTTCTAAGATTAACCCAGTCGTTGGAGCAACTGCTTGTTAGATTAGAGACATAAAGTAGAAGAAGAAACAGAAGTGGTAGGAGAGAAAAGCAGTCAGTCTGTATTCAGCAATTGCGATTTCTGTGTTTGGTTAGAGGGTTATTGGCGGAAGTGACTATAGTCAGTGTCAATGATAACAACAGAAATGGGAGTAGGAAATACTCGTCACAAAGCTTGGAAGTGATAGGTGACTGTAATGCTGCAAGGTGATACCACTGGTAAGAACTATTCATATGGCTGATATTGTCAGCGGTGTAAGAAGCCAGAGCTTGAATTTTAACCCTTTACTTAACCTGAAAAGCAGACGACACTTGCAAAAATAATTCTTGAATAACTAATTTTTTTCATTTTTTGTCTCAAACACATAGGTTATGACCCCTCGTTGGAACGAGCTCGACGAGCTCGTTCCAACGAGGGGTCATAACCTATGTTTTTGAGACAAAAAATGAAAAAATAATGAAAATTAATTGGTGATTTTTCGGAATAGCGCAGGCCGGTTTTGACGGTACGTTAGGTAAAGGGTTAAGGATTGGAACTGTAGGTGCGGAACCCAATGGCACTGGTAGGGTATGCAGTGGAACAGACACAAAAGCCGTCCAAATATTAGTTTAAACAGTATTTATTACTGAAAGTGACAATTGTATACATCACGCAAACAGTTAAAAAGGAACAACTCATAAAAATAATGGTACACAATGTAACAGAACAACAGAATTCAAGAATATATGTAATGGATTCAACAATAAGCTATAAGCCTTTGGAAGTCGTCTCCCTTGTTGGATAGACCACTTGATTAAAAAATAACATGTGGCATTTGCTGGACTAGTATTGTTTAAACCAGTAGCAAAACATAAAGAAGAAGAAAGTAGAGATAGAACAAGAGAAGAAACAAAGAGAAGACAAAGCGTCGCCTGAGTGCTAGAATGTTCTATGTCCCCTACGGGACATAGAACATTCTAGCACTCAGGCGACGAAAGATGCGGATGAAGCCAACATGAATTATGAAAAAAAGAATTTCCTTGATGATCTGAGTTAAGCAGACATGAATCGGGTTGGTAGATGAGTAATGTACTTATTAGTGACGCGAAAGAAATTACTAGCTGGTGTCGACTGATTCGAGCATTATACATAGTCAGACGAACACATTCCCATGCAGGTCACGTAATCGCTGCAGCTAACTGAAACGTTTGCTAAGTACAAAGAAATCCTGGAAAACTTCAAATATAAAGCGGTTTTCTGCATTATCAAGAAATTCCGAGCCAAATAGAAGAGTACTAGGATCAAGAGAAGATGGGCGTACAAACATTACCATCCATACGCAAGTGTGTCCAGAGCTTACGGGATACAATATGCAACGCAGAATGCAGTACTATTCCCTGTTCGACTCCAATGCGCACTAACATTTCATTTCAGACAAGCTCTTACGAAACAATCTTTACATTCCAGCTACCAAGCAGATCTTCGGGGTTGGAACCACGGAGCAAGCGGACGTGAAGCAATAAGAATGTATACTTACGTAATAGGCTATGCTGTAGTGCAATGATCAAGCTAGCTTACAGCGGTATCACGTCAATCCGACCCATACTACAGAACGTGATCTTATTAACCTGGCATTCGAGTGTACAGAAAGAGGCATCAACGGTGGTCAATGTATAATTGATTAGACATGACGTCAAGCTATGACGACATGATGCTATTCGAAACCTTGACTGTTTCGTGACAAAACTTTCGAATACACGCCTACGCTCCCCCATCCACCTCAACTGTCCACGTGTGGGAAAAGCGAACACCTTGCAGGTCATAGCGGGTAGATTATTTATTTATTTATTTGTGTTTAAGGTCATATACTTATGCACAATGGCTAATCACGACCTTGACAGTTTTACGGGTGGAGGAAGCCGGAGTATCCTGAGAGAACCACCGAGCAACGACGAGCATATGCCAGCTCCCCAACATCGTAACTCCCCACTGCAGCGCATACAGGGTTAGACTGGTTGAAGACATGCGCACCATCGACGTGCAGTACGCCTTAGTACACGGCGTCATCTTTCCCCCATGTGGACAATCGTGGTTAAGTGCCTTGCCCAAGGACACAACGCGTGAGTCCGAATCGATCGCACAGACGGTCACCCATCCGAGGATTAACCGGGCTCGACGTTGCTGAACTTCGGTGATCTGACGAGAATTGACCCGAAAGATAGATTGGTATTTCCTTGAGAAACGATAGAATTCATTTAAGCTTATGTCGTAAAATAAGTCTCTAAGAGACACTGCAGTAAACTTATTTATTTATTTATTATAAACACTTTAACAGACAAGGTCATATCGTATCGGTGACAGTTTTACGGGGGAGGAAGCCGGAGTACCCGGGGAGAAGCACTGAGCAACGACGAGCAGCTGCCAGCTCACCAACATCGTAACGCCGCACTGCAGCACAGACAGGGTTAGATTGGTTGAAGACATGCGCACCATCGACGTCCAGTACGCCTTAGTACACGGCGTCATCGTGCCCAAATGTGGACAGTCGGGATTTAAAAGTGCCTTGCCCAAGGACACAACGCGGGAGTCAGAATCGATCGCTCAGACGGTCACCCATCCAAGGGCACACCGGGCTTGACGATAGTGGGCAGATGGGTGGTTCTCGAACTTTCGAGGTCATTCGAGGATTCATACTTTCCGTTCAATGAATTTCCAATCAATCTTGATATTTTCAAACACCAAATGATTATGTGTGGTTATTGCAGTGGTGTGGGGGTGGGCCCGCAGGGTGGGGGCGGCTAGAAAGGGGGGGCGTCTTGAAGGACGTCCCAACGCTGGAAGAAAGAAGGAAAGAGAGAGAGCGAGACTGTGTACCAAATACACATAATTTCAAACTCTCACTTCCACACGTCGTACTCTTTGTAGTCTATGTATTATTCTTTTAACCCTTCACCTAACGTAACGGCCAAAACCGGCCGCGCTATTCCCAAAAATCGCCAATTAATTTTCATTATTTTTTTCATAATTTGTCTCAAAAACATAGGTTATGACCCCTCGTTGGAACGAGCTCGTCGAGCTCGTTCCTACGAGGGGTCATAACCTATGTTTTTGAGACAAAAAATGAAAAAAATTAGTTATTCAAGAATTATTCTTGCAAGTGTCGTCTGCTTTTCAGGTTAGGTAAAGGGTTAAGTGAACGCTACATCATTGTAACTGATAGGGGGAGAAATGAACAATACACATACATGGTGCCTCTCAAGTCACACATGTTGGGCGTGCATGTGTGTATCGTTGGATGGTGGGGGTGAAACTTGAAACATGTAATGAAACAATCTACAGAGTCGTACTTTTAGAATCGATCCTATAGGCTATACCTTCATTTAATTTATGGCGTATGTATACGTGAAATCCTGTATGCTGTGCACGGTAACAACACTAAATTTGCTCCCGTTTTAAAGGCAACCACCATTATGAAAGGGCCCCCGTCTCTATCTCGCGGAGGGGGGGGGGGGGGGGGCACAAGATTTTCCGCTACGCCACTGGGTTATTGTCAAAGAAAAATTGCAAATAGGCCTAAAAAGATGTTGAGAGGCGGAAACATGAAGCTAGCTGTAACAATAATCAGCAGTAGGAGTGAATGGTATATATATTTAGTACATAAAATGTTTGGTGCAATAATAACCGGTACAATTAAATGGTAATTTTTCGAGGGTCTGAAAAAACAATCCAAAAGGCATTAGAGATAAATTGAAAGTATGTTGGAAGTTTTCTAATTTATTCTTATGTATTCAGCAACTTTATTAAATTTATTTTGTTCGCTTGAAAACAATATGTCTTTAAATGACACGAAATTAAATGACCAACAAATGAAGTTAATCCTAGGCTAAAAAAAATAAATCTTTTGATTCTCAGGCAGCGGCGCATTCGTTTTTGCAGTCCGCGTTTGTCATATTTATTTCGGACTCAAGTTCAAAATGTATAAAACCATCATTAGGTATGATTTGCGAAGCAATATCGTCGCCTGATTGCTAGAATGTTCTATGTCCCACAGGGGATATAGAACATTCTAGCACTCAGGCGACGTTATGTCGTATACATTGATATAGTATTATTATTCTCTTCACGAAATGCGAAACGATTCTCATATGTATGTACAAAATAAATATAAGTTATTTTTTTACTTTCCAACGTGTGATTTACTGGGATTTCTGGGTTTGATTATAAACGATAACTTCACAAGTGAATTATGCAATCAACAATTGTGTCATGTATCCGTGCGCGCAAACGAAGACGCTTTGCCGTGCGTGTAATGGGGACTTCATTGTTTTGGGGGTTTTTTTGGTTTTTTTAACCTTGTACCTAACATGAAAAGCAGACGACACTTGCAAAAAAATTATTGAATGACTATTATTTTCATTTTTTGTCTCAAAAACATAGGCTATGACCCCTCATTGGAACGAGCTCGACGTTTTAGAGACATAAAATGAAAAAATAATGAAAATTAATTGGCGAGTTTTGAGAATAGCGCTGGCTGTTTTTGGCCATTACGTTAGGTAAAGGGTTAAATAATATAATTATCGTTAATAATGAAAAGTAATAAACAGAGTAATCGCTTGGCTGGACTGGTTATGTGAAATAATTCATTCGAGGCGAGGGACTATATTGTAAAACAAACGTGCGCTTCGCGCACTGGTGTTTGTACAACATCCCTAACCGCTCATGAATTATTTCACATCACAAGTCCAGTCAAGCGATTACTCTCTATTTAACTGATTAAAGGCTAGATTATTTTCGGTGGTCTGAATTTATTCATCAAAAATTGTTTATTACAAATTATTGGATAGTGCTCTCTCCAATAATTTGTAATAATACAAACTGGTATAAACAAATTATTATTTACCTTTGACTGAATACGAAACATTGGCTAGGAAAACGTTCGCTTTTGCACTGGTACCCTCATTTTTTGAAAGGCCTGCTTATGGCTTCTCGCACGCATCCAGTTAAAAAATCTGTAATACTTTATCTCCATTTGAGGTGTTCTGTATTGATTTTGTGTTGTATGATCAAAGTCTTTTTCTCATGCTTGCACGGAACGGACTGCGAGACCAATTGTAATTCAGGATGCCTACATTTCAAATTTCCAATTACATGCACTATTATTCGTTCATGATTGCTACTTCGATAGACTACCATCATCTTTTCAGAATTACTTTTCTTGTAACGTACGTAACGATGGCGTAACAACTAGACAGACGGGACTATTGAAGATAGGGAAAACTAGAAACAAATCTCTGGATACACTCCCATCTAATCGATTTCCAAAACTATGGAACGATTTGGACGCTGATATTCGTAATATATACAATAGATCACTGTTTCGGAAAACATTGGTTGAAAAATTCGTTAGTACATATTTACCATCAGTGTGTTGCAACAATCCCTATTGCCAAAAATGCAATTGATTTGTGGAAGGCTATTGAACAATATACCGCACGTGAAAGTAGAATTGTCACACATCGTTGGCCGAGTCTTATAGGGTGCTGTGTTCCAGTCCTGTGGAACACAGTTCACTGTAATGCTGGGACAGGGATGCGTGGCGTATATAGTATTACTTCAGTGTAGCACTTAGAGATGGTTTTGTGAGTCATAAAGAGGGAGGGGGATCATTAACCCACACATCATTAACCCACACGTAATAACAAGTTTATTTCCCACCACCATTACGTTACATACAATGTTAAGGGTCAATTAGCAGATTCTCGCTTGCCGGACTCTCGTTTGACTTGATATCTTGCTCGCTTCACGAAAGAATTACCATGAACTCATGGCATTATAATTCAATATTACCTTATAGACTCTTAAAAATTGAGGAATTTTGGATAATGTTGGTGTGTCATGTATTGTTCTTGAGTAACACAAAGTGACATATTTTGTGATATGGTATCTATCAATGAACTGTAGAATACTGTTCATTGGCGGATATCATATCACAAAGAATGCGTTAAAATTCAATTTTGTCTCATAACCAAATTGAAGTTGTGACAGTGAAACTGACATTTATCCACTAGCCATCCACTATCCATTGAACCCACATTCAACAGTTATAAGAATCAAATCAACATCTTGTGGATGCTAATAACGAGAGAGCGAGTAAGTCAACCTTAACAACAACCTGAATCGAAGGTCTTCTATACGTCGCCAACCAATACAAACTGCAGTCTGCGATAAATGTTATAGCCTGTCTGGTGGATTTGGCAGGAAGACAGCCAACTAGGCTATGCCATCTCCACGCAATATATGTAACCAATTGAATAATTGTTTTTTATACATCCACATTCATTTAATTATATTTAATCTTGTATTACGATTACTTTGTACATGTAAGCGTTACATATATTGCAAATAAACATTCATTCATTCAAAAGGGCTGCCATTTTTTTTGTGTTTGTTTACCTTTTATGAAGTTCACCAAGGGTCAAATCCACACAGTTCAAAGAACTGTGACCATACCCCCTTAATCCTGTGCCATTTTGCATGAGATCTAATACGTCACAAGTTGTTCTCGTGAAATATTATTGTATGAAGTCCACCAAGGGTCAAATCCAAACAGTTCAGAAGAATAAGTATGGAGCCACGAGAGAGTGCATCAATGAAAAATGAAGGATGTCCAATGTGGCTTTTGCGAGTCTGCTGTGACCATACCCCCATAATCCTGTGCCATTTTGCATGCGATCTAATACGTCACTAGTTGTTCTCAGGAAATAGTATTGTATTATCAGTTCTGGTGCGAATACGGTACCACAGTTTCAGGAACCAGAGCTGTCAGCTGTCAAGTTGTCAACTCTTTCAGTTGATTTCATCTGTACTACTCAAAGTTTGCTCAGCATGCACCAAATATTTGACACATCATTGTGAAATTTTCTTGTGACATATTAGTGATATTTTTTATGGATATAATTGAGGAATATATTGAGATGGTCCCCAGTGTTTACATTAACTCTCTTGACAAGCAGACTTTTCGTGACAGTCATGGAAAGCATGTGCCCCTTGATTTTCATGATGTTTTCGTGTACTGTCTACATGTACATGACATGTGTAGGGTATTAAATCTTCATTTCAACACAAACCCTTGTGATTTAATGATTGAATATGGCAAATGCAAATGTAAGAAGACAATTGTCTGAAGCAGAAATGTGGCGGGTTGTAGGGATAGTGGAGCAAGGGGCTACCCATCGTCAGGTCGGTGAAGCTCTTGGTGTGCACCATACGGTGATCACGGTGATCACCAGTTTCTAGGCAGGATTTCAGCAGAATGGCACACCAGTAAGACGGCATGGTGGTGGCAGAAACAGGGCAACATCTGCAGCTGAAGACCGGTTTTTGATCATTCAGGCCCGTAGGATCCGCTTTGCCACAGTAATCCAGCTTCGCAGTGACCTTCAGAATGCATTCGGGGTAAATGTTTCGACGCAGACTATCCGGACAAGGTTGCACGAAGGTGGTTTCCGATCGAGAAGACCATGTATTCGTATTCTGCTGCCCCAGAACTACCGCCAGGCACGAGAGAAGATTGGCGACCTGTCCTTTTTATAGATGAGTCAATGTACTGCCTGGACCACACAGATAGGCGTTCTACAATATGGAGAAGACCAGGAGAGCGTTTCCATGCAGCCAACATTGCTAAGCATGACCGCTATGGTGGAGAGTCAAATATAGTCTGGGGCGGCATCAGCTGCAATGGACGTACAGAGCTCTGTGTCCTTGAACGTGATACACTGACTGCATAACGGTGTATTGATGAACTCCTGGATGTCCACGTCAGATTGTATGCAGGTGCAGTGGGTGATAGATTCATTCTGATGGACGATAATGCCCGTCCTTATGTTGCCCACGCTGTCGGGGAGTACCGACAGAGGGGGGAGATTGCGCGTATGAACTGGCCAGCAAGATCCCTTGACCTCAATCCAATTAAACATGTCTGGAATGGGTTGCAGCTTGCAATTTCAGCCTGTCCAGTCCAGCCAAGAAATGTCCAGGAGATTGGTGCCATGCTGGTCCAAGAATGGAACAACATCCCACAAAGGACCACCACGAACCTGATTAGGAACATGAGAAAGCGTTGCCAAGCTGTAATTAACAGTAATGGGTCTCATACTCGATATTGAAGCCATACCAGTTCACTCCGTCAACGTTTTTGGCATATTGAAAAAAAAAAATTCCTCTTTTACCAATAATATCCATTTTCCATGGTTATCGTATTCAAAAGCTAAAGAATAATGTCAAACCCAAATAAAATATTAATTTTTGTACTTAAATCATTAAAGATATAATTAAATAAAAAATATATACACTTTTCATTACAATATTTCAACAAAAACGTAAAACAAGTAGTTGGATGTACTTGGTACTTAGCAAACTTTGAGTAGTATATTTCTCGTGTCCTATTCCTCCCAGCCTTCATTTTGATGTATAATTTGAATTTAAGTAATATCAGTGGTGGAAATTTCAAAATAAACAAAATTCCATTACTTATACAGGGACCGATCAGGACTAGTTAAAACACGCTCTAGCCTCGGAGCCTATTTATTCAATTCATGCGCCAGATTTCAATTTACGGAGTCATACTGCTGTTTGTAACACACACTGCAAGTATGTAATAGCTCTCATCATTTTCATTTAGTACACTATAGCAAACATTAATCTTCACTGTGGTTTCTGATCAAATCTTGGCTGCCTATTTAGGCAGCCAAGACTTGATCAGAAACCACAGTGAAGATTAATGCTTGGTAATTAAGACTTGAAGAATTAACTTAAGCACTATAGAACAATGATAAATGATAATCATATATATAATACATGTAAGAGTGTCTCTCTCGATTATTCACTGAAAGAATATCAAAATATGATCTGAGAAGTTACGCGCCAACTGAGGAGCCTATTTCTGAGATATAAGAGCCAGGTCCTGATGTTTCAGAACCAAATACGCACTGGCGCATGCCCAGGTCGGTCCCTGCTTATATAGCACCTTAGCACAATATTACTGAGTCGTGTATAAAATGTATCTGGTGGAAGTTTCAACACCATTTGATTCTCTCTGGGGTGTGCTTAGTGCTGATATCTTCTTTGTGGAAATAGCTGTGTGTTACTGACGCTTAGTGCTATAAATATCTTAGTGGAAGAGTGAAGAGCTTCGTGCTGCTGTGTTCTTTGTGGAAATGTGCCAAGTGCATCTATACTGTCAGTGGATGATTTCAGCTGATATCTGTGATATTTTGAATCTGTCTTTCATATCAGCCAGTATTTTACAAGGTAGATATTCGAAGTGGTGTTGGGTAAAATCAATGTTATGAAATAGTGTAACCATCATTCCCAGGTGTTATGTAACCGAGATGTTAGTCTCATTGCCGATAAATATTTTAACCTTGTGTGGTTGTAGTTATTAAATATAAACGTTTCCTTGTGTTTCGCCTTACACTCGACCATTTGTGATACATCTGACGGATTCAAGGTTCCGAAGGACATGTTTAGTAGAGCTTTATATGTCTTAGGGAATAGTTATTATCGGGAACCTTAAAAGGATACAAAAAATACAAGACCCCGTGACGACGATGGACGTGGGGGTGTTGGGCTCTTCATTAAAGTTAGTGTTCGGCATGACCTTTCCATCTTCATGCCACATGTTTTTGAGTCACTGTTTGTCGAACTGAAGTATAAGAATTCAGCGAGAATAGCTGGTGTAATCTGTAGACCCAATACTGCCCCTAAAGCAGACATGGACTTATTCATATCAAAAATCAACTACTTAACTGATGCACTAAATAAAGAAAGAAAATCATCATTAATCATGGGCGACCTTAATATTGACCTTTTAAAATCAGCTTCTCATTCCAAGACTGGTTTGTTTATAGAGCAGATGTTTAGTGAAGGATTTGTGCCTGTTATTACCAAACCCACAAGAGTAACACCTCAGTCCGCTACACTCATAGATCATATTTTCTCCAGTAATATCGCAAATCCTTTTACATCTGGAATAATCCTTACAGATGTGTCTGACCACTTTGGCATTTTTTATATCGAACCAACAAACACCAAGCAGGATAGGATAAACCCGGTTTTGACTAGGAAAATAAATTCTACTACTCTTGAATACTTCAAACTGTTGTTGTCCAAATGTGATTTTTCTGGAGTATTGGAATCAGATTGTCCCGACGAAAGCTACGAAATCTTCATCAACACTTACATGAATGCCTTCGAAACAGCATTCCGCTACAAAAAACATAAGCCAAACAAACAATTTATTAAGCAAAAGCCCTGGGTGACAAAGGACTTCTTATCTCTGCCAATAATAAAAGCAAAATTTTCCACAAAAAACTAAGATCTCCCACAGAATTGAATATCGAAAATTACAAAAATTACTGTAAGTTATTCAACAAGATTAAAAAAATAAGTAAAGCAAAGTATTATGAAAAAACTCTTCTAGAAAATAAAAATAACATGCAGAAAACATGGGAAGTCTTAAATAAAGCACTAAACATAAACATAAGCAAATGCAATTTGCCTTCACTATTTCATCATGTTGACAGGAGAATATATGATTCAAATACGATTGCACAGGAGTTTAATACTTTTTTTGCCAATATAGGACGTCAAACCCCCAAGCTAATAAGCAAGCCGCGCAAGTTATTTACTGAGTTCCTGAATGATCCACACCACGATACCCTATTCATCACACCAACGTCGTCCTTTGAAATCACAAGGATAGTAAATGCCATGAGGCCTAAGTTAAGTCAAGACTGTGAAAATCTTACGTCCACCATCCTTAAACACTCAATAAACTTGGTTGCGACTCCACTTGCACATATTATGAATTCTTCTTTCAGTCGTTCCGGATAGGATGAAAATTGCTAAAGTAATACCTGTCTTTAAATCGGGAGACGAGAAGGAGTTTACAAACTACAGGCCGATCAGCATTCTTCCCGTAGTTTCCAAAATCCTTGAAAAACTCATGTCTGTAAGATTTGAAAAATTTCTAAATAAAAATGATATTCTTTACCAACACCAATACGGGTTCAGGAAAGGGCAAAGTACTTTACACCCGACTATTGCAACTGCTAACATACATGGCTCTTGGGAACAATAAAGACAGTAAAGATAGTACGATAGCCCTATTTCTGGATCTCTCTAAAGCCTTCGATACCATAAGTCATGAAATATTAATTAAACAACTAGACTATTATGGGATAAGAGGTCATGCAAACAACTGGTTTAAGAACTATCTCCATAGTAGGATCCAATATGTCTCTCTTGGAGACAGTAAATCAGGTCTAGCTGAACTAACATGTGGAGTTCCTCACGGTTCTATTCTCGGCCCTATACTCTTTCTCATATATATAAACGATATACATAAGTCAACAAAGCTAAACCTACAATGTTTTGCAGATGACACTTCGGTATACAAAACCGGTGCGGATATAAACCCTCTAGTCTTGGACTTTAATGAAGAACTTCAAAAATATTTGATTGGTGTGCTGCAAACCACATAGTACCAAACGCTAAGAAAACGAAATACATTATACTTAACCCGTGTAGCAGGGACAAGAACCCCACACCCCATCAAATACGGATAAACAATCAAGTTATTGATAGAGTTGGTTATAATGAGACTGAAAAATATCTCGAATTCCTTGGTATAAATCTTGATGAGAATCTTTCCTATAAGGCCCATATATCGCATATTTGTTCGAAAGTCGCTCTCGCCAACTACACCCTCAATAAAGTAAAGAAAGTTCTCCCACATAAAGCCATGAAAACTCTATATTTCTCACTTATACAAAGCCTTTTGATTTATGGAATTCCATTGGGGGGGGGGGGGGGTGGGGTGGGAGGGGGGGGGGGCCTCAAAAGCCTGTAATCGTCTTTGCAAATTACAGAAGCGATCAATAAGAATTATAAACAACCAAAAATATAATGCCCATACTGACCCTTTATTTATCAAAGATAATATACTGAAGATTAAAGATTTATATAAATTACATGCCTCCCTATTCTTGTTTGACTGACACAATGGAAATCTGCCAGGATCATTTGATGTGTGATTTGCAAGGCCCTAAAGGAAATGAATGTTTATACAGTGGAGCCTACTCAATTGGATATCTCTTAACTGAATAACATTAACCCTTTTGATTGAATATAATTTCCCAACACAAAACAATTTACCATACCTCCAGTACAAATTTGACCTGTTAATTGAATATAGGTTATAGAGGTGAACTCCTGTTAATTGAATAAAAAATCTTGTAACCATTACCTCGACACTCCCACTTTTTTGCCGGGCCATGTTTTTTTTGTATACAGATATTTTAACACAACAAATGACTGGTGAAACAAGGGGCGGATCCAGAGCCTCCCCCACATTTTCGCCAGCTATGTTTCTCTCGCACTGGTTCGGTTTCGATGGATTTCGGATCATTTTTGCAGTAAGCGGAAGCAAACGCTAAAATGTATACAGCCTGTTAAAACATCGGTTAACTGAAGTAGATCGTAATCTTACAGACATACTAGTACCAAATCCACCCCCAGACAAGATAATCCACAGACAGTATAATTGCTGTAAACGACTGGTAAAGCATACAGGTGAGGTCTATTTATCAGCTTTGATCGTTACGACCAAAGCTGATAAATAGACCTCACCTGTATGCTTTACCGACGTTTTTTAACGGCTCTCAAAGTGGGAAATCTTTCAAATACATTTCCTGAAAAATCTCAAAATATCCGCTCAGATGTATGGAAATGGGGGTTTTGGGACCCTGGACTTTAAAATTAAAATTTTCATACCGACGACCATCCATAGCCCGATCCCCCCCCCCCCCCCCCGCCCACTTTGAAAATCGTTCCGCCGCCCTTGACTCTACTGGAATGAGCTAATTAAAACATTGACTGATGTAGAGCATATATTATTAAGCTGTGGCTCTATCCATCTAGAACACTTCATGTAGAACTTTATAGTTACTGGTATACCATTGCATGTATATATATATATGTATTAATGTGCAAGTATGACACCAGAGAATAAAATTATTATTTACACCTTTTATACTCTCAGTCTGATATATTACATGTAAACTATCACTGATTCATTTAGACTGATATTCATTCTACACTAATCAGTTACTAATGAAAACACTTTGTTTTCACTCGGTGGAATAACAGTGAATTAAGCTAAGAATAAACCTCAGATTATGAGCGAATAGAAAGAGCTATTGTCCAGAGGGGACAATTTAAACTATCCAATCTGTATATTTTATATTTCATAATGGGTTATATAAGTAATAAATATATTACATTCATACCCTCAGTGTGACGCGTTCCTGTACATAAATAAAGGAACTTTCAGGGCAGCAGTGGATCTTGGCCCTGAATGGAATAAAATAGTTACCAAGAAAGGCCGTATGAAATGGGTTAAATAAATCTTGTATCCATGACAGTATTCACAGTGGTGTACGACCAAACACATTTTGTATATAAGCAGAATGAGCTGGATCGTCTACTCACAGTGAACAATGTATGTCCATATAAAATATTGGATACTATGGATACGTGCATACTAGTTATAATGGCTGAGGTCCATTTTGTGGAACTTTGCCTGTGCTTGTTGCGCTTTGCAACATACTTGCAATTATTGCTTTTGTGGAACCTCCACTCTGCGGGTGAATTGTGATAATACACTCTCTACGTACTGTAGATGCAATACCAGCAGAAATAAGTTGTAGGATGACCACTAGAAACTCTACCTCACAGTTTACCTTTGTTGTCCCCGTGGGAACCACGGGAGTGGAGTGGTACCCGTTCCCTGCGGTAAACAAGTCCCGTTTTACTGGTAAAATAGGACCCGGTAACCAAATTACCAATGCCTGTGGTGGAAGTCCTCTGATGTTGGCAATGGGTATAAACGATTGGTTAGTCTAGGATTTATACTTGTTGTAATTGTTCATTGTTGTATTGTCACAATAAAGCCTTAGATGTTGATGCGATACTAAGCACCAACAAATAAATAATTTTTCCCTTTGATGATAATTCCAAGATTTGACATAATTCTGGGGAAGGCCTTCCCAGAAAATAATGTCAAGTGTTGGAATTATTAACAGAGGGTAAAAGGAATTAAAGTGTCAATGACACTGCAGCTCAACTTGTTCAAGAAGGGACTGAACTAAATAGAAAGATGCAAAAATGTCAAGTCATTCACCCATGTTTCTGAAAAAGATCGTGTGAGGGGTGTGACCTGTATGGTGTACTAATAGAATTGTTGACAATTTATATGTCAGATCCAAGATGGCCATTTTTTCAACGAAATTCAGAAAAAATAACTAATTCCCACCGAGAAATCACACCAAAGCTATATGCGAAATTCGAAAAATATCAGGTGAGAAATGCGGACCCCAGAGTGTGCTAAAGGAATTGTTGACAATTTAGATCCAAATCCAAGATGGCTGCTGGCGGTCATATTTTTCAACAAAACTCCGATAAAATCGATAGCTCCCATCTAGACAACACACACCAAAGCTACATATGAAATTTGAAAAAGATCGGGTGAGAGCTGGGCCTGCAGGGTGTGCTAAAGGAATTGTGGACGGACAGTGGTACGTACGGACAAACGAATGGACGGTGGGTCCCAACCCATCCCAATAGCTCATACTTACCTTGTCAAGTTCAGCTAATAAAAATGTCATGTGGTTATACTACAAAGATTTTCCACCGGTACTGTAGGTAAGGGATGTGTCTGGTGGAGATGGGATAGTCCACTGCCCATGAATATAGCTATATCATTGTGAATACACAAGTCGA
Source organism: Pictodentalium vernedei (assembly GCA_031216915.1). Taxonomy (NCBI): domain Eukaryota; kingdom Metazoa; phylum Mollusca; class Scaphopoda; order Dentaliida; family Dentaliidae; genus Pictodentalium; species Pictodentalium vernedei. The sequence goes on from CM062292.1 coordinate 55,916,161, forward strand.
ATGTTAATGTAACATCTTTTCAGCATGAGTTTACTCTATCTGCTCTCTCGAGGGATAAATAAAAAATCTGGTTGAAACTATCTTAATGAAACTTTGTAAGGTGCTGCAATACTTTCGTCAATAATGTGTACATAAATCAGATACTTCAAATAATTTTGTCAAATTGCCACCATGCTCGGGAGATTACTTCCTTCCAAGCGGTTTTCATGTTTGCCCAATTCATATTCCGTTACGTTAAGTGACGTACCAATATACACCGGGTCATGGGAACGTAACGTAGAAATTATGCGTCACGCTTATCCTAGTGGGTAGATGAAAATAAAAAATTCTTCGTAATGGATGTACGTCCTGCAAGTCGATTTATTACTTGGCAAGTGGCTGTCTAGCTCCTCATCACGAACCTGGTGAAACGCGGATCATATCTTTACTTGTTACCACCCGATACGATGATTTTCCAACTTGGTTCGCGATTAGGAGCTTGGCAGCCACTTTCCAGGTAATAAATCGACTTACTAGACGTACGTCCATCTCGAACAATTTTTAATTCTTATCTAATCACTAGGATAAGTGTGACGCATAATTTTTACGTTTCCATGGGGCGGTGTATATTGATTGGTACGGAACTTAACGTAACAGAATATGAATTAGTCGGAAGTTAAAGCCACTTAGAAGGGAATCTCCTGAACATGACAGCATTTTGACAAAATTACATAAGCCTCATCCATCGTCCCTCCGGCATAAGATCTAAAGCACGTGACAAGACATTAATTGCATCATTTCGTCTTGCACAATTAATGATGTAATGGCATGCATGGTATCACAACACCGCCACCTATTTGATCTGGTGCTGGCCAAGAGGGAAAACTAGGCACAGGGTCCCCAGCAGGTTCACAGTATATGCGCCCTCCCATGTCCATAATGTTTCGGAATCCTTCAGAAAACACTTTAGGGACATGGCCTATGGGCAGTCCTGCCACATCCTTTAACCCTTTACCTAACATGAAAAGCAGACGACACTTGCAAAAAAAATTCTTGAATAACTAATTTTTTTCATTTTTTGTCTCAAAAACATAGGTTATGACCCCTCGTTGGAACGAGCTCGACGAGCTCGTTCCAACGAGGGGTCATAACCTATGTTTTTGAGACAAAAAATGAAAAAAATAATGAAAATTAATTGGCGATTTTTGAGAATAGCGCTGGCCGGATTTGGCCGTTACGTTGGGTAAAGGGTTAACTGCAGATGTCTCTTAGCATCGATAGTTATTTCGTGCATGTCTTCTTCAAAATCGTTAAGGTTTGGTATCCATACCAGACATGCATATTTGTCCTTTCTATTTGAGTCTTCCCGATCAACTCTTAAATACGAAGGTGGCGTAGTTATTGGAGGACGGATATGGAAGACATTATAGCCTTTGATGACACTATTTTCTATTCTTGTAGACTCATTGATAACTTGTCGTTTTGTATGCTTTGAGCCATGTTGTAAACCATCATTCTGCAAAAAATAATTATAACATCACCAAATTATAATACCATACAAGTAAAATGAAAATAAGAGAAATTTTCCTGGGCATAGCTGGAGGGTATGCCGCTACTTGATTACAAAGGCGTGGGTTGATGTAACAACCGTGAAACAATAAGCTTAGACTGTTTGTTCTACCGAGATAATTAATAGGAGAGTGCGATCAAAAATGGCCGCTTTTGAAACTTTCTCACCCACATGTAAGTTACTCGAGGCATGGTAAAATTTCAGTGACCCATACAATCCAGTAACAGTGTCCACCACGAGACTACGTAATGAATTTACTCAACCGATGACCTCTTGTGGACCGATTTCAGATTATTTTTCGATACGGCTGTGTTTTTGGCGAAGCGATTATGAACAAAAAACATCGTGTTTGATTTCGGTTCAAGTGCACCCGTGATGTCGATGATAATACCGCTATCGCGGGAGGGGCTTCACTCGGTGTTCAGAACCAATCGATCAGAGGTATTTCCCTACAAACCTTACAACTACAGTAAATTCATTAACTGTACTAACATGTACGTACATCTGAAGTTCTTGAAATGGGTTTCCAAACATTTAAAGAGCTAGATTTGCCGTTTCCCTGTCCAGTTTCTTTCGATAACCTAAATCCAAACTGATTTTTTGTAAGAAACCTCATTTGGCGATTTCGTTTCACAAACACACCTGCGCCCTCAGTGCCCCTATCTGGTAGTAGTGAGTGTCCAAAGGTGCCTATCGAATGGAACAAATAACTTCAAGTCACTCTTTTCCGAGCATTACCCGACCGACTTCGGATAGCTATAGAGACGCTAAGTGTTACAAAATGCAGCAAAACACCCCCCCCCCCCCCCCCCCCCCCCCCAAAGAAAAAGAAAAACTGAAAAGAGTGGGCATTTAATTTGGTCTTGTCCAAGAAGATAAACAATATGCTTGAGAAGCTCTCTAGTAAATAGTTCCCAGAAAGTTTACCTGTACGTAGAGAGTTGTCCGTCTTCGCGTCTCATACGTTTGGAGTGGAGTGGAGGAGTGACCTTGAATGAAAAATGAATGACTGAGCGATAAGTACATGTGGCATTGTTGTTTATCTACACCAATCCAAATTACCACCACAGACGCAAAGAAAAAGAGAAACCAACACCACAGTTTTAAAGGAAACCCATACTGAAAATGGGGGAAAATTCAAAATCACACATCACTAATATTATTCGCATTTGTGACAAATAAAGGAATCGTCTGGGTGGGTTGCAGCACTGATTCCGGATGGAATGCAGTTTTGACGGATCTATCCGTGGCACTTGTCACATTCCATCCATACGTTTCCCAAACCAAGTTCCTGATCCTCAGTCCGCAACATTTCACAGGCCATGCAAATTGCCTCACCATTATCTGAACGATTTTAAGTTTTTTTTGTTTTAGTGTTCGGCGCTTTTTTGACAACTTTTCTTTGCTGTCTCTGCCTCTTTAGAAATTTTTCTTTTGCAAAATGTTCACGTGAAGCCAGCTCCCTTGCAGTCTTGAGCTGCCCTAAAGCCACGGCTCGTACAGACTCAGGCGATGTTAAGTTGTCTGGGAGAGTATCAGATATTTTCGTTGTCTTTTTTCTCCTTGCTGTAATATCCTTGACAGTAGGATAGACTAAAGCCTTGCGGACAACTGGCGATATAAGGCTTTCATCACACTTTTGCAAACTTGACTCGTCAACTTTGGCCGAATCAATTGACTGAATAGCAGCATCAGCCAGTTTGTCAAGTGGTGACTTTTCCTTAATGGCTATGGCGTGTTCTTTCCCTGTACCAGATATTTCCAGTAGCTTAACATATGTGTCGTAACCAGGAGACATACCAGTTATGTCATAACCTTCAGAAACACGCCTTTGATATCTGTCAAGCACCGGAGTGCTTAGCACGCTCTCAAAAACATGAAACGCTGTCTTTTCAGCTGAGTTCGAATCCGCCATTGTTTCACTGGAAGTGCTTGAATGGTCAGCAATGACAGAATCATTGAAAACTGTTGATGCTGGCTTTAACACAGTATGTGGAATACCACTTCTATCAATTGGATATATCCCCGTTGACTTGACGCTACTATACACCGCCTTTGGTTTGTAAAAATCGTCTTCTGCCTCCTTCAACTTTTCTGCGAAAAACATCTTTCCAATGGGAAGTTCTGGATGTTCCCGTGAATGTTTCCGAACAACCTGTTGCCACTTCGTTTTCAGAGGGCCAAACATCCCCTTATCCAATGGCTGCATTAAATGTGCCGCGTTTGGGACTATTCGATACAATTCAATGCCATAATTAACTGCTTTTTGAAACATGTTCAAGTCAATATGACTGGCTACACTATCTTTCAACAAGAGCACTGGTCTTTCGCTACCAGCATTTTCATTGAAGTGGTCAAGGAAAGCCATAAATTTTACTGCATTCATCCAACCCCTTTTACTGTAAACAACCCCCCCCCCCCCCAGGTATCTCCCCCCCCCCCCCCCCGCTAGTGGATTATATGCTTTTGGGGGTGGTTCTGGATATATGTACAATGATGGCATTAGGGTACCTGCCGCACTACCACAAAACATAACAGTCAACCTTTCTTTAGATTTGCCACCAGCCATTTGGGGAATTGCTTCTTTGTATATAGATCTAGATGGTCCTATCACTGTGCCTGACTTGCTGCCCATCTGAAAGCCAGTTTCATCAACATTCCACACTTTTTCGTTGCAATCGATGAGTTGTTTGAGAACCACGAAACGCTAGTATTGCACAAACCATTCATCCAGAGTGACTGATGTGACTTTAGCTCTGCATGTTTCTAGTGGTTTTTCCTGTCGCTTTCCGACGATTTCCTTATTCCATCTCATGATTGGTTTTCAGCCATCTGGTCTATCATCCGTAAAGCATGTCGTTCTTTTCTCCTCTTTCACAATCTCTTGTACAAAGTCCAGAAATTCGTGCGTTTTAAAGGCCATACCCCTCTCTGCCATCTCACAAAGCCACCTCTCCATTGCCTTCTCCTCAGATTTCGTGAATATGGGAGCAGGAGCTCTCATCGCATCTACTTTAACTTTACCCGATGTACGTCTTTGCAGATAAGCCTACGATAAATTGTATTTTTCTGCTATCTTCCTTATAGATACTTTTGAATCAGAGTCCTCAATTTCGATCAACGCGCGTCTTGCTCGGATAGGTTTCCCTGGAGATGATCTTATCCTTCGATACTTTTTCTTGACTTCTATCGCAGCTGGGCTATACGTCAGCTTTCTTCTTATTATTCTCTTTCTTCCATCCTAACAAATAAAAAAACATTTTTTATTAAGGTTTAACGACACATTAACAGCCAAGGTCATATCGTGTCGCTGATGGTTTTTACGGGTGGAGGAAGCCGGAGTATCCGGGGAGAACCACCGAGCAACGACGAGCAGCTGCCAGCTCCACAACATCGTAACTCCGCACTGCAGCACAGGCAGGGTTAGATTGGTTGAAGACATGCGTACCATCGGCGTGCAGTACGCCTTAGTACATGGCGCCATTGTGCCCCCATGTGGACAATCGGGGTGAAGTGCATTGCCCAAGGACACAACGCGGGAGTCCGAATCGATCGCTCAGACGGTCACACATCCGTGGACTAACCGGGCTCAACGTTTCTTAACGTCGGTGATCTGACGAGAACCGGTTACCGCAACGCCACCGCCACCGCCCCCACCCCCACCCCCACCACCCCCCCCCCCCAAAAAAAATACAATGAAACAATAATAAATAATGACTGAAAATGCCTATGGCACCGCTGTTTAACTTGACAGTGTGTCATAATTATGTTGTTCATGTCACATTTACATAATTTCGCACCCGTTTAACGAATGGGACGGTCATGTCTTGGGTAATTTTTCATGAGCTATGAGCTCTGTCAAACAAGATATAATAGATTAAATACCAGCATTGTCTGTATTGAGGCCAAGCCAAATAGGTCTATAAACAAAGAAAAACTGGGTAGAATCAGGATGAATTCTCGACATGTTACAAGATTTTGTATTCAATTAGCAGGTGTTTATTCTATAACCTTTTTTCAATTAACAGGTCAGATTTGTACTGAATGTGTGGTAAATGATTTTGTGTTTGGAATTTGTATTCAATTAACAGGGTTATTCAATTAAGAAATTAAGATATATCCAATTAAGTGGGCTCCAATGTACTGGAGTGACGCAAGGATTCCCCGATGCGAGGGCTATGGCGGGGGGCTAGAGTCCCTGAAGTCGAGTCAAGAATTTCGCGAGTTAAGCCACTACTTTAAAAACAATAATCGTTTCCCCTTTTGTTATAACAAAAGTCGCCAAATCCTTGGCTTCAGACACGTTGAAAGAGTCCAAACGAAAAGCAAAATACAAAATACCAAGCCTGTCATAATGTTTCAACGACACTTTTGAGTAGTGATTTTACTCCCTTCAGTAAACTGTTTACCATAAAGTTTTCACTAATTTCCCATTGTGCACCCTCCCCACCCCATCTCCGTGACCCCGAGGAATGTTCCAATAATTATTATTGTACAGTATGTGGAGAGTGTATTATTATTAAATCACCCGCAGAGTCGAGACTCCACCCGAGCTGTAATTGCAAATTTGTTGCAAAGCAAAACAATCACAAGAGGAGATCCACTGGCTGAAACACTGCTTCTGTTTTTTTGTCCATATGTACGGTATTTGGAAGTGATACTTTGGGTGATAACTCCACTCCGATGGTGATTTAGTTACAATCCACTCTCCACGTATTGTAGATTGTTCATGGGAGAGTTGACTTCATTCTTCAAGTTGTAAGTTCATATCAAATGCAAAAAGAAGGTCGCAAAATCAGGTAAAATTATTAAGTTATTTATACGGTTTTGTGAATCCTCCAACTGCCAAACTCATCTGGTATTGGACAGTTTTATGGCCTAAGGAATTTCGAGTACCCAGGGAGAATCACTGCGCAGAGCAGGCAACTCTCAGGCTCTTCCACTTTCTAACCCTGCACAAGCAGGGTAAGCATTTTGTGTACATGTGCAGTACTATTCACTCCAAAGTGGTCTTTTTCTCGATCGGATTACGATAGGATCACACTCCTGTTGCAACATATTCACATAGCTGGTTCGAAATTTCGTGAATAGTGTGTGTGTGTGGGGGGGGGGGGGGGGGGGGGGGGCACAGTCGTTGAGTACGAAGAGATGCAGGTGGCAAGCCGAGGGGTCATCGGTTCGAATCCCACTTGCGGCAACCGCAGTGTGTCCTTTTGCATGACACATCACCATAATTGTCCACGCGGGGGCACGGAAGCGTTGTGTACTAAGGCGTACTGCATGCCGATGGTGTATTTATTGTATTCAACCAACGCTAACCATGCTTGTGTGTAATTATTACGTTGGGGAGTCTGACAGTTGCTCGCCGTGCTCGGTGATTTTCTCCGGGTACTCCGGCTTCCTCTACCCGTAAAAACTGTCCGACACGAGGTGACCCTGGCTGTCGAAAGTGCCGTTAAGCCCCAGTGAATAAATAAATAATTTTGTGAATAAAATATTGCAAAATTAAGTCTGGATCAATAAAAATGAACGAAAATAAGAATGTTTTGTGTTCCTTTTCCGACAGGTGAGATTCAACAGTGGTGTGGGCAGAAAATGCATCTTGCATAGCCGTCGTAATGTACTGATTAAGTAAGCTGTCGTCAGTACATAGCCTACGTCTAGTCATAATTGAGGCAAATGCGAAGGTCTTACCGGGGATCTGTCCACTTGCATTTCACTGGCGCCAACAGTAAAAGATAAATAAAAAAAAATCGAAGTGGTAGGCCCTAATTTCAAGAAATTTCAACCACCACCATCCCCGCACCACCCTCTACTCACGTCTAACAATTTCTGCCTTGTGTCCTACCTGCGATAACAAGACATGTTTTGGGGGGCTTTGCTCGTGTGTAGTTAAGACATACTTCATATCCCCACCCCATCCCGCCCCCTCCCCACCTAACGAAAATAGAGACCAGAAGGCTTTGTCCGAAACAAATCGGTCGAGCCACTCTCCTCAACGCCGAAATGATACAAGGCCGAAAGTTAATTAGGCCGAAAGGACTCCCCCCCCCCCCCACCCCCCCCCCCCCCCCAAAAAAAAAACCCCAAATGTCAACAGTTCATCAGGGATAAACACTGGAATTTTAACTTTGCCCCCATGTAGTCGTGGATACCGGAAACAAGCAAAGTCATATCCTCCCCACTCCTACCACCCTCGCACGGCCTGTCGGTGTCACTCTACAAAAATGTGCAGCCCAGTTCACACGTGCGTTTCGGGTTGAATTGCAATAATCGGAATGATTTTTTCTCTGTAAAATGGATAAATTGTGGTAAAATTAGTAACTTATTGTATAAGACATGCAGTTGCCAGCAATTGCTAGATAAAACAACACTTTCTTACCATTTTTACACGTGCTACGATCGAGACAGTTCAATATAATTATACAGTTTACACCGATCGAGTTTCTAAAAATATATCTTTCGCGGGGAAATAATAGCACGTGAGGCGCTGCACTGATTCGATAATGCCGAGTGCATGGCCTCCATGAACTTTACTATTCGCATTAAAATGGTAAGGATTTACCCACAAAGTTTTTAATAGTTAGAGAATAATAGTTAGACAACAATTTAAACAACTTACCTTCAGCGTTATTTGAACCATTTCTTTTTCTTGAAGTAAAATAAAAAAAGTAAGTGGGTCAGCAAGTTACATTTTCGTCGTGGTCGGTTCGGGTACTCAACACCGTCACACAGACAGTAAATACTGCGAAATCATATTTCTTTTTCATGATATCTGGAAAGTATATATTTTCTGTCAATAAGCAGAAAAAACCTAAAAATATTCCGGGTGTTTATATGTTACACAGCAGTTAGTAAATTTTGAATCGATACTGCCGAGTTGACTGCAACACGCTATCGCAGCTCCGCCCCCCCCCCCACCCCCCCCCACCCCCTCCACCAGAAGTTTTGTCAGAAATTTTTTGGGACCATTTTAGGCGAATTTATGCCTAATAACATTAAAATGTTGGCTTTTGGGGATAAAAACATGCCATTTTGGGTAAAAAAAGACCAATTTTCAGTACATTTGCAGTAAACAACAGATTCTTTCTGTTTGTTTGGTTTTTTGTTGTTGTTACACTGTCGAAAAATTTTCGGTCTGTCGGAAAATTTTGGGCTTGCCCCTCCGCCAGCGAAAAGCTATCTACGCCACTGTCTCTTTACCAGGCATTTGAATGAGAATGCTCTTCATAACCTCGCCAACAAGGAGGTGGTGAGTAAAATTATTGGCAGTATTTTTAATTCTGACACAGGACTTCTGACTATTGACGACAACATCATACAATAAAATGTATTCACTTTTCGGAATAAATACACAGTGGGCTTTCGCCCATAAGTGGAAACAAAATATATATGAGTGGCGCATGCGCCGATATGCACGAAACCCTGAAATTCCTGAAATTTCCCTAACTTGTCCTAGTAGGCCTACATATTAGCCAACACTGGTCTGTGACTGCAAACCCTGCCAAGATTCATATGATACTCAGCCTTCATGAACAGAAGTACATACATGATATGATCGCTCTCATTATGCACTGGCCATATCCAATGCCCGAGAGCAGTGGATCAGGGGGAGGGGGGTCTGAGGGCACCCACAACATACTACTATAGAATTTATATAGGGCATAGAGTGAGTCTGTAGACCAATAGTTTAGTATTTAAGGTGGGTCGGTTTTGGCAGTTTATGTCGGGGTGAATTGTTAACAGAAAGCTTGCTAGCGGTTTTCATGCTTTTTCCCCAATATTGGACGATTAATTTTTTTTAATGAATAAAACATTATCATTTTAGTTCATCTAAACTATTTCGGTAAAAGCCTCATGCTACAATAAAAATTAAATCACCGGGATTTAACTTTGAAATGTTCGGGCACTCGATAATCCCGTGTCAGAAAAGCTATTGCCGCAGCGCCCAGAACACATTTTATTCACCGAAATACTCGTTTTATTCAATAATTTCATTTAAAAAATACAGAAGAACCGTTATGAGAATGAATGAAGACAAGATCATTTCGACGGAGACGATCCGACCTTCAAATATACGGGGGGGGGGGGGGGGGGGGGGGAGGGGGTGCTGGGGGGGGATCCAAATCATATATCAGCGAAAATTTTGTTTTAATTATGAAAACAAATCGAAAATCCTCACGAATTAACGAACGGATTTTTTTCAGTTCCTATATTAAACCGCAGTGCAGAGTTTCTGGAAATGAAAGATATGGCATTTGTATCTGAATATTTTATTAAATGTAGCTTTTAGACGTTTTCTGACTGAACAATATAATTGCTGATCAGGGACAGTCTCTGAAAAGATTTTTTCGTGAAACATTAATTGGTTATTAATCCTTCTCACGTGACCGCACTAAAACAGCTTTTCATACCCGGTCGTTTCGACACAAACGACGGGGTATTAACAAGTGCGGTTTTGTATGCAATGTACACGTAATGAACATCAAAACCCCAAACCACCGGCTCCAAGAAAATGAAGGCGGTGTAACCAGTGCAAAAAAGCCCACCCCCCCAAAAATGAGCACAAACAATAAATCTGCCACAAAACAAAAAAATGCAGAACAAATAAACCTGCAAAAATATCGTAACGTCCAAATGATGTTACAGAGGGCAGCAGCAAAGTGCACTGCCCGCGGGTAGCGAAAAGTTGCACCGCAGCGGTAGCAAAAAAATATGCACCGCATAGCAGGAGATGTTCGAAACACTCTGCTGACAGTAGCCAAAAGGCACTGCTATGTCAAAAAGACAAAGAAGCCGAAATCTGTACGGCAGCGTTAGCAAAAATATGCACCGCATAGCAAAAAAGAAGCAGAATAAAACTTCAAAAAAAATGCTTGTACACCAACTAGTAAAGCAATGCATTGAAAAGAATTGGAAATAAATCTGCCAAAAAAAGCAAATAGAAAAAACTAGAGGGGGTGTCATTTGTATGCAAAGCACACTATGGTGTATCCCCGCATTTGCATTCTTGACTTTGTATGAATGCTTGATACAAAGATGAAATGTATTATATGACACCCTAAAATCATATTGAGTGGCACAGGTGACACAGCTTCGTGCGCATCTACAGACTCCACTGCAACATTTGAGCATGGTTTTAGCGTGTCGAATTACATACCCTCGGAGCCATTCACCGGGAACGGTCTAAGAAAACACGAAAGTGGCAACGGTGGCACAGCCACGTGGCACCTAAAAAATCCAAAACCTTCATGCACATCTACAGATCCTACTGCAACATTTGAGCATGATTTTAGTGTTTCGAATTACATACCCTAGAAGCCTTTTGCCGGAAACGGTCTAAGAAAACACGAAAGTAGCAACGGTGGCACAGCCACATGGCACCCAAAAAATCCGAAACCTCCGTGCGCATCTACAGACCCTAGTGCAACATTTCAGCATGGTTTTAGCATTTCGAATTACATACCCTAGGAACCTTTCTCCGGAAAAGGTCTAAGAAAACACGAAAGTGGCAACGGTGGCACAGCCACGTGGCAGCTGAAAAACCCGAAAGCTTCGTGCACATCTTTAGACCCCACTGCAACATTTTAGCATGGTTTTAACATTTCGAATTTCATACCCTAGGAGCCTTTCGCCGGAAACGCTCTGAGAAAACACGAAAGTGGCAACGGTGGCACAGCCACGTGGCATCTGAAAAATCCGAAACCTTCGTGCGCATCTAAAGACCCTACTAGTATTGCAACATCTGAGCATGCTTTTAGTGTTTCGAATTACATACTCTAGGAGCCTTTCGCCGGAAACGGTCTAAAAAACATGAAAGTGGCAACAGTGGCACAGCCACGTGGCATATGAAAAATCCGAAACCTTCGTGCGCATCTACAGACCCTACTAGTATTGCAACATTTGAGCAGGGTTTTAGTATTTCGAATTACATACCCTAGGAGCCTTTTCCCGGGAAACTGTCTAAGAAAACACGAAAGTGGCAACAGTGGCACAGTCATGTGGCACCTGAAAAATCCGAAACCTTCGTGCTCATCTACAGACCCCACTGCAACATTTGAACATGGTTTTAGAGTTTCGAATTACATACCCTAGGAGCCTTTCGCCAAAAACGGTCTAAGAAAACACGAAAGTGGCAACAGTGGCACAGCCACATGGCAGCTGAAAAATCCGAAATCTTCGTGCGCATCTACAGACCCTACTGCAGCATTTGAGCATGGTTTTAACATTTCGAATTAAATACCCTAGGAGCCTTTCGCCGGAAACGGTCTAAGAAAACACGAAAGTGGCAACAGTGGCACAGCCACGTCACCTGAAAAATCCGAAACCTTCGTGCGCATCTACAGACCCCACTGTAACATTTGAGCACGGTTTTAACGTTTCGAGTTACATACTCTAGGAGCCTTCCGCCGGAAACAGTCTAAGAAAACACGAAAGTGGCAACGGTGGCACAGCCACGTGGCACCTGAAAAATCTGAAACTTTCGTGCACATCTGCAGATCATTTATCAAAACCCTAGTACAGTTATAGAACTATGAACCGGACGTACGGAAGTACGGACATACGGACGGAGATCATGACAATATCCCCGCATTTTTTAAAATGCGGGGATAATGAATGAAAAAAAAGCCAACTCTAAATCCGCCTGACTTGAGTGTGTTAAGTCTGCCGGTCCCAAACCCGGGCAAAGGATGAGGGGAGTTTATGATTTATTTGCGAAAAAACCTACCCCCACCCCCCCCCCCCCCCCCCCCCAAAAAAAAAAAAACAAAACAAAAAAAAAAACACGCACTAGTCTACTAAATACCGAGGAGCGATTGTGTGTTAATTGTATTTCTGTGCTCAACCAACTAAATACCAGGCTGAAGTTTTCGTCGGGCGCGTTATGCTGTAATGTTTATAAATCATCCAATTTTACCCCAACTTGCCCGAAATTGAAACCTAAAAAAAACAAACCCAAAACACGCACTAGTCTACTAAATACCGAGGAGCGATTGTGTGTTAATTGTATTTCTGTGCTCAACCTACTAAATACCAGGCTGAAGTTTTCGTCGGGCGCATTATGCTGCAATGTTTATAAATTATCCAATTTTACCCCAACTTGCCCGAAATTGATATTTTATATTTAAATGCCCCCTATATACCATATTATGCCCTTTATTTTGCCCAATATGCCTTATTTTTCTTCTGCTCGGTTCTGCTCGGTACAGCTCTGTATTTTGTACGACTATTTATAGCAATTAAATACCACTGTCGTTTATTGTGTTCGTTATTTGGTCAACTGCGACTAATTAACGACCACAAGTTCTGCGTCACACAACACATTTTAAATCCTCTCAATGACCAAAACACTCATCAAAAGTGGATAAAATTTCATACATGAGTAAAACATACCCTTACACTCGCCCTCTACACCTCTTAAACTTTTATTAACCTATATTTTGCCATTTTAACTTGTTTTCGTTTATGTTCGTTCGTGTTCGTTATTTAGTTGCACCGAATGCAACAAGCGTTTTGTTTTTACATTTGGAGATAATATAGTTAATTCCAAGAATATTTGTTGCCTACATTGACACATTTACAGGCTCTCTATTTTTTATTTTAATTAAAGGGTCAGTAGGCCCTAAGCCGTGATTTTGAAAAAAAAGTAATTTGACCATTTAACAAAACCACATTTTCCGTTGTGCAAAAGTACCTTCAAGTTATATATATCATTTGAATGAAAATTTCCCAACTGTACCTCCTCCCCCGCCCGGCTGTCGAACATCCCGCGTGTGAAACAATCATTTGCCCCACCCCACCCGTGTGGTTGAGAATTTTGAACTGCTATATGTGAATTTTCAACTGCTGTAGAAATCCGATTACCCCCCTCCCCCCCCCCCCCCCCCCCATTCTGTTCGAAATATACGACCTCTGGGTACTTGGGTTTAATATTGGCTCGAGTTGGAAAATCCCATGAAATGTGTTCACAGCCATGCGGGGGTGGCGGAACCGGGGGTTGGGGGGCTGGGGGCCTTCATCCCCTCCACTTTTTTTGCCGGGCCATGTTTTTTTGTATGCATATATTTTAACACAACAAATGACTGGTGAAGCAAGGGGCGGATCCAGAGCCTCCCCCCCCCCCCCAAATTTTCGCCAGCTATGTTTCTCTCGTACTTGTTCAGTTCCGATGGATTTCGGATAATATTTGGCAGCAAGTGGCAACAAACGCTAAAATGTATACAGACTGTTAAAAGATCGGTTAACTGAAGTAGATCGTAATCTTACAGACATACAAGTACCAAATCCACCTCCAGACAAGATAATCCACACAGCGTATAATTGCTGTAAACGTCTGGTAAAGCATTCAGGTGAGGTCTATTTATTAGCTTTGGTCGTTACGACCAAAGCTGATAAATAGACCTCACCTGTATGCTTTACCAAAGTTTTTTAAAGTGTTAAATCTTTCAAATACATCTGAAAAATCTCAAAATATCCACTCTAATGCATGGAAATGGGGGTTTTGGGACCCTGAAATTTAAAATTTTCATACCGACGACCATCTATCGCCCCATCTAGCCCCCCCCCCCACCTCCCCCCACACACACACTTTGAAAATCGTTCCGCCGCCCCTGCCATATATAAAATGTCACCAAATCTACTACTATGAAATTTTCAACCGTTATTTATTTATTTATTTATTTATTTATTTATTTAGGTTTAATGACACTTTAACAGCCAAGGTCATATCGTGTCGGTGACAGTTTTACGGGTGGAGGAAGCCGGGGTACTCGGAGTGAACCACTGAGCAACGACGAGCAGCTACCAGCTCCCCAACATCGTAACTCCACACTGCAGCACAGGCAGGGTTAGATTGGTTGAAGACATGCGCTCCATCGACGTGTCGTGCACTTTAGTACACGACGTCATCGTGCCCCCATGTGGACAATCGGGGTTAAGTGCCTTGCCCAAGGACACAACGCGGGAGTCCGCATCGATCGATCAGACGGCCACCCATCCAATCCGTTCTCCTAAATACCAGAACCCACCAGAACCGCCCAGAATCCCCTTCTAAATTACATTTGCATTTTTGGGTGAGGCTATTTATAGGCATAGCCTGTTTGCCAAACCCTTTTCTGTTTACAGAAATAAAAATATTTATTAAAAAAAAAAATTACATTTGCGCAGTGTTTTACGATGAAATATGTTTATTTTATGTAATAATCGTTATAGGAAAGAAGAATAGAAGTAGGTTCGATGATCTGACGAGAACCGGTTACCGCAACGCCACGGTCACCACCATCCCAACCATTGGTGGTTTGCGCATTAAAATGTATAACAGTTAGAATTTTTTCCGGGATTGAAGGGGAGGGGGTGGACACCAGGGACGTGGCTAGAGGTTTCCGATGGGGGGGGGGGGGGGGTGGTGGGGGGTGAAGGGCAGTGAATTTCCAACTATGCATGGGGAGGGATCGGGAGGTGTCCCCCCCCCCCCCACCTCCCCAAGATGGAAATTCACTACCGAGAAAAAATTGAAAATGAAGCCATGAACGGGGCATAAAATTGATTCTAGTAACTGAAATGCCAACACATTTATTATAGAATTATCAGGTTATTATTATTTGGTATTATTCTAGGAATTCAATATGTGCTAAACAAATGCTCAAGCTGAGAACTTTGTGCAATTCACACTCTCCTAACATTAAATCAGATCTTATGCAGGAATGATCAATTTTCGATGTTTCATTATTTTGCAACTGTGAATGATGGAATTAACTCAGGATAACGATTTTCTGGAAATGAATTTCGAGGACTTTTTTTATTAGGCCCACGATAAGATAAACGTGTAGCCTACTATAGAAATCTTGTACCGATTGACATTGTCAGGGCAAAGCCAGCCTAAATATAGGGGCAAGGGGCCTCATATATAAAGATAGTGTAAGTTCAAAAGATATTCCGCATCAAGGCGAAAACCCTACGTGAATTTCACTTCTCTGTGAAGCTGGACATGGAAAAAAACACATGTGGTGTATATCCAGCTTCAGCGCAGGGACCCAGGGGAGAAACGGTATGTTAGATAAGGTCTAATCTCATTTAATTTATACAGTAGTCGCGAGTCTTACGAGACGTAATCGGTTGGTGGCAGGATATCGTCACGGCCAATTGAGAAACGAGATTCTAAAAGATAGAAATGTCTATCGTGTCGTCACCTGATCATTAGGTAGCAATGAATGACAGGAACGAATCGGTTTTCTCGACAAGTGAAATCACCGTTAAGTCACGCGCGAGATGACTTGTATTGATTCTGCCTCGATATACGTCATCTCCCACCGTTTTGAAAGATGGACAGATGAGCGTCGGTCCACCTGACAGTTTAGGGTAAAAAGTATATATACCTTGAAGAGCAGAGCATCAGACACACACTTGGGGTCACACACACGTTGGTGAAGTCCAGGGCAGGCGGACTCTGTTTCCTGGCATAGGGGTACCTTCGATCACAGGACCCTGAAACGGCTGGAATCGCCAGAGAGGGCATTCCACGATTGATTTAGCTTAAGGTTGATAGGCGGCTACAGTGACAAATTCGTTGAGAAGGAACACCCAAGGTGAAACGTTAAAGTTTAGATTGTCGAGTAGCAGGTATCAGCCTGCAATAGTCAGAAGTGTAGGTTAATTGTATTGTGCGTATTAACCCTTTGAAGCATCAGACTGATTGCGTTTGGAGTAGTTTGTTTTGAAGCATCGTAATACCGACTGGAGACCGGTGTGAGTGACAATTTCGCCCTAGCACAAAAAGGGGTATTTGTGAATCGTGAATTCAACCAGGAACGGTGAATATTTCAATAGGACTTTCACGGAGGTAGGTATGAGTAGACAATATCTGACCCAAATCAGAAGTACGGTGGCTTCATAGATGACGAACATTGCTGGTCGGAACCTTCCGACAGCCAGAGGTACAGTTACGCGCAGACGTTGACATTTGAGCCTAAGCGGGTGAAGCTCTTATGGCGAGCTCACAGTAATAACATTTCAGATTTGTGAAGCTCTTATGGCGAGCTCACGGTAGTAACATTTCCAGTGTGTAGACTATAGTGCCAGTACAGGGCTATAGAATGACTATATGATTGTTGAGAATTATTTAACTCCAGCAACCCATTTTCTGTGAAAAGAATCGAATTGTTGATTGTCGAAATATTGAAACGGCTTTATATTTATGTGTAAATAAAAGAATCGTTGTTACTTTAAATCATTCTTTCCATTTCACAGCCTAAAGTGATTAGGAATCACACCTAACGGAAATCGAACCTATTTCAGGCCAATTTGGCAGAGAAGGAATCACGGCGTCGGTCTAACTCAGCTCCCTGTGCCGAGTTCGCGACACTTGGATTCCGACCCTCCACGTTGGTCTAATTTTCCCGCAACTTCATCAGCGGGACTAAAAAACCCCACGTCAGCCCAGGCCTTACGGTGCCTCAGGTGTCCTGACAGACATCATGCACACTTAAGTTATAAAATGAAGCTCGATATTGCGAACACTGTAGGCTACTTGTAAACGGTAACAGTTAGAATTTTTGCCGATTTGAAACCGAGTTGGGATTTTGGGAAGTGAAGGAGACATCAGCTTCACCAAAAACGTTCTAAAATCCAGATAGATGGAATTTCCAACTACTCATGACTTGCCCTCCGAATTTCCAACTATAGAAAATTTGGTCAGTTTTGGGTGGGGGAGGGGGGGGGCTGAGCCTCCTCATGCAAGCCCACCCTTTCGCCACGTCCCTGGGGACACCCCTAATTACCCAATTGCAGTTTACTTTGATTAAATTCAGTGGTTTGATCAAGCCTTGACTGAAGTTTCCTTCTTCAATCTGCAAATAAAAACTCCACTCTCTGTCCACTGTGCCCTCTGACCGTAAATTTTAAGATAGGTCGTCTCGGTTCATTGGCGCTCTTGTTTTTTCGCTGAGAACTGCACGCAGTGATGCATATTGGGTGCGAGAGAGTCGTTTCCTTGAAAAGAATAATGGCGGTACAGTGTTGACAGGGGAGATTGTGTCTGTCTGTTTCTAAAGTTTACCATTCCCCTTGAACACAGACGCCAACAGTCAGTGGAAGCAGCTGGGAATAACAGTTTTATCACATACTGTCAAAAAATCATGAAATTGACTTCATTCACCGAACGGTTGCTCTTGAAGAGAATTGTTAGCTTTGGCGTCAAAAACTTAGGTCTTCATCCCCAAATCAGCGGCCTCTTCATCCGCTTCATTCTTCTTAGATGAACTTTTCATGTAGAGTATTTAATTAGAAGTAAAATATTAGTGAAAAAGGTAATATTAATCTGGCAATTGTTTAAAAATGTTTAGATACAGGGAATTACGACTGAATACACTTTACACGAAGTTTACAACTGGCGGCAGGAGGCAGTACTGCCAGTAGCGGCCCAAGGGTTTCGATTGGGGGGCGTGTGGGGGGGGGGGGGGGGGGGTAAGTAAGTAAGTTTAGGGGTGCATGGTCGAGATGCGAAAGGCCGCTGGCCTGAGTTGGAGGAACAGCTTTGTGTCCTTGGGCAAGACACTTCACCCCCCATAGCCCATGTTGGGACATGGTATGCTGTGTACTAAGTCATACTACATGTTCTTGCCATCTTGGTGCACCTGTCTTCGAAAAAGGCTAAGCCTGCTTGTGTAGTATGTTGGGGTGCTGACAGTTACTTGTCATTGCTCAGTGGTTCTTTCCAGGTTCTCTGGCTTCGTCCACTCGTAAAACTACCATAGTCATGATTAGCTGTTGACATGTTGTGCAGAAATATGTGACCTAAGTTATACACCAATAAGTAAATAATAAAAACACACCACCCCATACCCCTTTCACTCCTGTTTTCATTCACCTTGGTATCCCTTGGTTTGCCTCGGTGTTTAGTATGCCCGCCAGAAAAGAAGTGATTTCTATTTCTAAAATAGCAAAACAAGAAACGGTAATTTTTAACAGGTAGTAACAAAATAATTTTCATGAAGCGTACAATTTTATGTTAGTTAATAGCTGAAAAAATGCAGGGTGATATTTGCAAATCTTATTTTATTACTGGTACCAGGTACTGGTAATGAAAATTGTCGTTTGTCATCAATTCTTGATCAAGTTTCTAACAAAGCACATTATACTATTCCAAAGTTGGCTACTAGACATACAGTACGTGGAGAGTGTATTATCACTTAATCACCTGCAGAGTGGAGATTCCACCCAAGCAATAATTGCAAATTTGTTGCAAAGCATAACCAGCACAAGCAAAGTTTCAGCCAATGGACCTCCGGATTAAATCCGGAGGTCCATTGGCTGCAACATTGCTTGTGTTTTTGTCAATGTGTACACAATTTGAAAGTTATAGCTTGGGTGACAACCCCACTCCGTGGGTGATTTAGTTACAATCCACTTTCCACATACTGTAAGCACACAATTTGATGTTAGTTTACCATGATACAGGTGCTTACCCTGGATATCAAAGTTAGGGGTGACCTTAAACACCAATAAATAAATAAATAAATCAAAGTTAGGGGCAAGAGTAATATCTAGTGGGGGTGGGACCAGGGAATAAAGAATATGATGCACAGCATCACATGAGCAACATAGCAGTGAGATAGGGGTGAGGACACGAGGGAGTGTGCCCCTCTCATCAGTGGAGGGGTTGGGTCCCCCCCCCAAAAAAATGTAAATTCAAGACAAAAAAACACAATTACCTTGACTCTGTGACTGTCCATTTGTATCCATAATATAAGTTGCGAACAAGCATAAATATCTAGATATTAAAATGTCTTGTCGGATGTTCATTATTTGGATTAACAGGGGAGAGGAGGGGCGCATGAATGAAATTGGGGAGGGCATATCCCCCCCTCCAGGTCCCATGCCTACAGTGCGGCCACCGTGGACTGGTCATTTTCCACGGGTGGGCAATATTTCCGTGGATGCAATGATATTAGATTTCAAACCCTGTTTCCAGCAATAATCATCAACAATTTGATTCATGAAGCACAGGGTACAAACCGGAGCTTCATTAATTAAAATTTTATTGATGATGATTTTCTATTACCTGGAAAAAGCATACGTTGGACATCACTGCCCATGCATGGATTATGACCAGTCCGTGGCAACTGTACTGTATGTCTGCGCCAATGCTATGAGCAGGGACTAATCTAAATGGGTGTGTGTGTTTACAAATATTAATATTTTTTAACACCTAATAACAAAGTAATATAAGTCTATGAACAACCACACAATTGACTTTTAATTACAATACTCCTAATTCCTATTAAACATACATGAATGTTTATTAATTTTGTAGAATTTTTACACTATGTATGAAGCTTATTTGGGCCTGTATGTTTGTTAAAATTGCCCTTCCATTAGGGAGGACTTCTTGAAATCAGTCTACACTGGATTGTATGGTATTCTTTTGGGTAAGACAATGTATTCACTGTAATAATCTTCATGCATAAGGACTCACAAAGTTGATCTGTTTCGCAGGCCATTTTTTTTGTAAAATTGCATGCAGGCGGGTGGTTTTTATTTTATTTTTTATTTTTGTAATTAATTCTTTGCCATTAAAAGTTCATATTCTTGGTTTATTTTAGGCCTCATAATCTACAGAATAGCATGGGTGGTGGTGTATTCCATCCCTTGAGTGCAAGAAGGCTTTGCAATGCTATTGCATAAACCTTGTTGCACTCCAGAGACAAATTTATCAATTTTAATAACATGGGTAAAATATCAGACATGAACCATTTAAATTTTTTTTTTAGCTCACCTTGACAAAGTCAAGCTGGGCTTATCTAATCACTCTCCGTCCATTGTCAATCTGTCATTCATCAACACCATGTTTTGGTCTTCTCGCCCAAAACCACTGGGCCAATTCAAGTGAAAGTTTGGGTGAGTGATGGTCCCAAAGGGGTATTGCATTTTTGTTAGCTCAACTTTGACGCAAGTCAAATTTGAGCTTATGCCATGGCCAGTTGTTCGTCTGTCCGTGGGTGAGTCCATCCGAGAATATTCATAACCTTCATAACTTAAGTAAATTATTATTTTCTATAATATTTGTTGGTCATAGGTATGCCCACACTAGTTATTATCCCCCCGCAGGGAAGGGATATAGCAAAGACCTCCGTGCTTGCGCCCGTGTGTCTATGCAGCCGTCCGAATTCTTCGTTTATGCAATAACTTTGTTCATGTTTATGGTATTGCTCTCATTTTTGGTATGTTAGTTTAGTACCAGAATATCTCGATCAAGTTCTTAAATCAGTTCTGTCGAATGTTTGTTTACCATGTTATGGCCCTTTGTCTGTTGATTTTTTGTTAATTTTTGTTCGTTTTATGGTATAACTTGCAAATGGTTGAAGGCATGTTTCCAATTTTTTGCACTTGGGTTTAGTACCAAAATATCTCGATGAAGTTCGATTTTGGGTTCAGTCCCTTTACGACTTTGAAAATCTTCGATTGTTTGTTTTCCATCAAAAAGTTTTGAAACATGCCGCTAAAAAAGAATTTTCTCTTTTCTTCAATCTTGAAAATCTTTCAGATTTTTTTCATCTCATATTTCTAATTTTCTTTTCATGAAACCTCAGTCACACAAATGCTGTTGATTGCATTTTTCTACGGCTTACAAAGTCCTCATTGAATGAGAATCATCTTTTCAGTTTGCCAACTTGCCTTTCATCTTTTAAAATCCACCACTCCCCCCCCCCCCCCCCCCCCTCTCATTGATATTTGCGGGGGGATATGCCATGCTTGGCATTGCCTTGTTTTATTTTTTATATTACTTGTTCACCCAGAAAATTGTGTCCGTCCGAGCCAAATTTTGTCTGTTCAGCCTGTATCTCGGGTATCGAATGTTCTATTGCAATGAAATTTGCCGTGAACACTGCTTATGGTATAGGCTTTAAAAAAAGGATTCAACGATATTTCTCACATATATTCTTTTTTTTAGAGTTATCCCCCTTTTTTGACTTAGAAATTGTAGGAAATAGACATTATTTGTCTGTTCAGTTGTATCTCAGGTATGAGTTATCGGATTTCAGTGAAATATGGCAACAATTTATCATATCTTTTGACTTAGAAATTGTTGGAAATTGTTGAAAACTTTCGATGAAAAGGGGAGGTTGGTGGGGGATGGGTATACTGGATTGCATCTGTCTGTGCATCCGTCCATCTGTCCGTACGAGAATATTCATGACTTAAGTAAATCATTATGGAATTAAAAGAAACTTAGTATGCAATTAAATTGTAACATTGCCCAAGACTAGAATGAATTTCGGTGTTCTCAGATAATTTTTTTTTATTTTATTAGATAATTATGACCTTGTGAATCTCAGAAAAAGTGGGAAGAGTCCTTGGGTATCGACCTCCCTCCAACCGACAGACTGGTAGTCGATATACAAGGGTTCTTTTACTATTAGTGATGACCCCTACCTTCAAAGACTCCAATACAAAATATTGCACATATCGATTTATACCAACTCCAAACTACTTAAAAGTGAACTGTCTGAAACGGAACTATGTACCTTCTGCAGCAATACAAAAGAAACTCTTTTGCACCTATTTTTCGAATGCAGTCATTCTAAGATGATACTCGTGAACCTTCCAGATAAATTGCGAATTGATGGTGCTCTATCCTTCCCTCTTACTCCACAGTATGTGCTTCTAGGTTTCCCAAACCAGGAAGTACAGTTAAAACTAGAAGTCCTGTCATGAAATGCGCACAAATAGCACATTGATATGCGCGTTAATGTACGCGTTATGGCCTAAGTAAAGCTATCAAATTCTGTACATATGGCTTGTGCACAAGCAATGTTTCAGCCAATGGACCTCCGGGTAACCCGGAGGTCCATTGGCAGAAACATTGCATTTGTTTGCTATGAGTAACCAAGAGAACCTGCCGTGCTTTGGATGCCATTCGATATGGCAATTGCGCGCAATTTCAACGCGCAATTAATCCTAGATAAGTGCACTATTCGTGACAGGACTTCTAGTTTTAACTGTACCATCAGCAGCTGCTAATATATGTGTACTACTTTTCAAAAAAGTTATTTATTCTTGCAAGGTGAGGGGGTGTACACCTGTCTTCAAAAGCTTCCTAGAGCAGATAAAAGTATACCGCACATCAGAATTAATGTCCGTTCATAAATATTCGTCAAAACAGGCAAAGTGCATTCAAGAGAGATGTATGCAACCACAAGACCTGCTTGGTATATAGCTTCCTCTAAATGAGACTGGAGGGGAGGCCTAGTCGTATCCACGGCTCCCATTAGTATCCCCTCTTAGGCCCAATTCTTCCCCTATATTTTGAGACCTTATGGTAACACACTGATCATCACCCTCTTTTCAGACACTAGTTCAATCTCCTCAAAACACCCAGAACTCATCAGAGAAACCAGAAATTGTGTATTATTGTACAGTACGTGGAGAGTGGATTGTAAGTAAATCACCCGCGGAGTGGAGTTATCACCCAAGCTATAACTTTCAAATTTTTGTACATATCGACAAGACACACAAGCAATGTTTCAGCCAATGGACCTCCGGCTTTAACCCGTAGGCCCATTGGCTAAAACTTTGCTGGTGCTGGATATGCCTTACAACAAAGTTGCAACTTTTCCTTGGGTGGAATCTCCACTCCGTGGGTGATTTAGTGATAATACACTCTCCACGTACTGTATGTACATTTATCTATATATATATTATATTGTTTGTCAATAAAACAAACGTGAAAAACGGTTTTTGTACATATCTGCTGAAATTAAAAATTATTAAAAAAAAATAGATAAAAAGAAAGAAGTCTGTTGCATACAGTTAAAACTAGAAGTCCTGTCGTGAATTGTGCGCTTATCTAGGCTTAATTGCCCATTAGAATTGCGTGCAATTGCCATATTGAATGGCATCCAAAGCACGGCAGGTTATCCTGGTTACTCATAGCAAACACAGGCAATGTTTCTGCCAATGGACCTCCGGGTTACCTGGAGGTCCATTGGCTGAAACATTGCTTGTGCACAGGCCATGTGTACAGAATTTGATAGCCTTACTATGGTCATAACGCGTAGATTAACGCACAGATTGACGTGCTATTTGTGCGCATTTCATGACAGGACTTCTAGTTTTAACTGTGTATAGTTAACAGTCTAACAGATTGAGCATCTTCACAGCACACTCCCATTCCTTCTTCACATGAGTGGTAACTAGTATTCCAATATGACGAGCAACTTGTCTTGCTGATTCTCATTTGTGAATAATGGTAGTGGGGGGGGGGGGGGGAGGTGGTGGGGAATGGAGATGAGACAGGCTGGGCAGAGGAGTTAGAACTTTGGGGGACCCAAGTATCATGGACTGTAGTGCCAAGCCCAGGCCCGTCAATGTTCTGAGCTTACTACCCAGGGCCCCCACCCTCTCCCCAACCCTGCATTGGTTTCTTGAGTTTATTATTGGCTTGAAGTGATAATTCCCATGAAATTGGTTCACAGCCCCATTTAAAATTACACGAAATGTACTACTACGGGATATGAATTTTTCAATCATTGGTGGTTTGAGAATTAAAATATATAACCATTGGAAATTTTAGCCTACATTACCCACTGCACCTCATATTCCACTCCCCCTTCCTGTCTCCTCATTCCTGTGCCTATTGCAGTTTACTTTGTTTGGATTTAGTTGTTTCACCCAGCCTAGACTCTGAAGTTGCATTCTTCAATCTGAAAATAAAAAAAACTCGACTTCCTGTCCATTATGCTCTGTCCATAAATTTTGAGAAAGGTTGTTTCAGTTTATTGGCTGTTCTTTTTTCACTCAGAAATGCACACACTGACATATAATGGGTCTGACTGAGGGACTCGTTTTCTTTAAACACATGGCGGGTTTGTGGCGTTCACAGGAGAGATTGTTATCTTTGTCTGTTTCTAAAGTTTATCATTCCCATTGAACCACCAGTCTGTAGAAACAGCTGATAATACCAGCTCATCACAATCTGCAAAGAAAATCATGAAACAGACTTCATCTACCAAACTTGCTCTTGAAGAGAATTGTTATGATGCAATATTTTGTCCTCATAACCTGTTGTTCATTTGTGTGTTTTACAAATGACATAATGTGCACATAGCCTAAACTATTGTTTGTGAGTTATTTCCAGGCCTGAAGTTAAGTTCTTGTCGAGTTATCATTTATTGGAAAGGTTTTTGTAAGAGCTTTTCAATAACTGATAGAAAAGTCAATAATTTTGCAATGGTAAAGGCCTAAAATTTCAACAAAACCATATCATGTGACCCCCTCATTGGAACGAGCACAATGAGCTTATTCCAATGAGGGGTCACATGATATGGTTTTGTTGAAATATTTTGAAAAATTTATTTTTTTCAACTGCTCAATTTACATATTACGTGGGCGGATGTGGGCGGATGTGGGCGATCCGTTAGGTAAAAGTTTAACTTGCAGGTTTGTATTCATTTTCAAGAAACTGTTCTGTTAATTGTGTCAGACGCAGGTGAATTGGTTGCAGTCAAACATGCAAGTAGTTTCATTTAGTCCCTTATGCTTACCATCGAGGTGGAAAGAAACTATAGGTTTTCTCTGTGTCCGTTCGTTTTCGTGCTTTGATTTCCTCCCATTTTTTAACCATATATCTGATTGTCATCAAACTTTGATGGATGATGTCCTTTGGGAAGAGAAAGAACCCTATTGGTTATGAGATCAGTCGATCAGAGACCAAGCAGAGGTTTTTTGATCAGATGGTTATCATTCTTTCCAGGAAGAAGAGGACAGAAGACCTTCATATCACTCAAGAGATAAATTTGATGAAGAAGATGCCTTGGGGCAATTGACGATGAACTCAACAAAGTGATTATATACAATGGTATTCCATTGGCAATTGACTATGGAGTGAGTAAAGTAACTGTATATTGTGATTGTACCAAAATAAAAATGAGTGGAATGTTATACAGTGCAGTCACCGTGGATTGGTCGTAATTCACACGTGGGCAGTTATGTCCACACATCTGTTTACCAGGTAGTAAAAATCATCATTGGCAAAATTTTAATTAATGAAGCACCGGGTTGTACCCGGTGCTTCATTAATTAAAGTTTTGATGATTATTCCTGTAATTAGTGTTTGGAATCTAATATTATTGCGTCCGTGGGAATATTGCCCATGCGTGGAAAGTGAGCAGTCCACGGCGACTGTAGTGTAGGTACATATAACACCAGTTTACTATAACAGGAAAGAGAATACAAATATTTTTTGTTGATATTGGCTGCATAAGCTTCTTATTTTTATCTACATCATGAAAACATGTACAGTTAAAACTAGAAGACCTGTCATGAATTGTGCGCTTATCTAGGCTTAATTGTGCGTTGGAATTGCACGCTATTGCCATATCGAATGGCATCCAAAGCACGGCAGGTTCTCCTGGTTACTCATAGCAAACACAGGCAATGTTTCTGCCAATGGATCTCCGGGTTACCTGGAGGTCCATTGGCTGAAACATTGCTTGTGTGCAGGGCATATGCACAGAATTTGATAGCCTTACTAGGGTCATAACGTGTAAATTAATGCGCAGACCAACAGGCTATTTGTGCGCATTTCATGACAGGACTTCTAGTTTTAACCCTTTACCTAACATGAAAAGCAGACGACACTTGCAAAAAAAATTCTTGAATAACTAATTTTTTTCAATTTTTGTCTCAAAAAACATAGGTTATGACCCCTCGTTGGAACGAGCTCGACGAGCTCATTCCAACGAGGGGTCATAACCTATGTTTTTGGGACAAAAAAATGAAAATATATTGAAAGTTAATTGGTGATTTTTGAGAATAGTGCTGGCCAGTTTTGGCCGTTACGTTGGGTAAAGGGTTAACTGTAACTGCGTAATTGAAAGTAATAATAATAATAATGTTGTTTATAGCCATGATTCCACTATGAAGGGCTGTCAGGCTTTACATGGAAAGGGTGCTCTGCTAGCAGCCATTAGTTACAGCTAATTAAAAAAAATTCTGAAAAAGATGAGTTTTAAGTAATGCTTTGAAACTGCTAAGGTTTTGTGGTGCCTTCAGGGGAGCCGTTCCACAAAAGTGGTGCCGCTACCGAGAAAGCCTGGTTACCAAATGTCATGAGATTACCACGGCTATAATCCAAATTGTTAGCCGTGCTTGACCTTAAAGATCTATCGGGTTTGTATCTTGAGATTAGGCTTGTCAAATAGGAAGGTGTCATATTGTTCAAGGCTTATATGTGAGGAGAAGGATTTTGAATTCAACCCTCATTTCCCTGGGGGGGGGGGGGGGGGCAGTGAAGTTCTTGCAGCACTGGGGTAATGCGGCAAAATTTTGTAACAGTTATAAGTGGAGTAGATATTTTTTTGTGACTTTTTTTCATGACAAAGATGGTGATGAATTAAGTGAGTGATTAAAGGTCCTTCACAAGGTAAACTTTCTAGACATAACTTCCTGTTCTTCTCAGCTTTTCATGTTCCTAACCATTGCATTATTTTCGCGGATGTGCTCACAGTGATTCAATGGTTTTTACCTGTGTCGCCAGCGGCAGAGCAGGTCTAGTAACCGCTCGACTCCGTCCGTCAGTCCATCCGTCCGAAACACTTTTTCCGTCAAGGTTTTCTTGGCTTCTATGAAAGGGAATGATTGTATATTTGGTCTGCTGCTTCATAATGATGAGTTGTATCGTGTAAGCAATTTTCAGATCTGCCATGCAGCCACTTCCTGTTTGCTGATACTTTGAATACTTTGAAATTTTACTGTACCCACTGAACGTTGAAATTTTTCGTCAAACTTTTCTCGGCTTCTATGCAAGGTATTGATTTTATATTTCATCTGGAGCCTGACAATGATCAGTTGTATCGTGTATACAATTTTCAGATCTGCTGTGCAGCCACTTCCTGTTTGCCGATTCATTTGCATGCAGCGACGCAGATCCAGACCCGGTATTGGTCTTGGCTTGTTTTGCATGACATCTCACTTTTTAAAACCCTGAACATTATAAATGTATCTTATTGTAGATAAACATTCATTTAACAATTTCATCACTTCGTGGATTTCAAATGGTCATGATTCAATTCTTATGTTTATTTCCTTGATTAAAACAGAATTATTTTATTCCCGCATAGGATAATTAGTGAGCTCATTCTCAAAGCACCGGTTCATGTAACAATAATATTATCAAGGTTTATTTTTAAAAAGGAAACAAAACATTGTAACATCTGGCAGCAAATATTTCCTGCAAATAATCAGTGTAACGCTTTAAATAATACTCTTATGACACATGTTGAATTCGTGATAGCTTGAGTAATAAAGTATACTGTAGAAAATATATATGTTTGTGACAATTACTCAAATAACTGTTTGAAGGTCAGGCAATTTCCTGAAGCCTAGAAATAGACTTAAATCTTGATTACGTCTCAAAGCAACGAATCAAAGTCAAAAGGTTTTGCTTCTGCTAGTTTCTAGCAAGTTCATTTTGTAAAGGAAATTAATCACATTTTCTGGAAATGATGATTTTGAATGGAATTATGGTATTGTTCACTCATATGAAGCCCATGCTCAAGAAGTTACTTAACAATCTTCATCACAGAAAATTCATAAATCATAACACTCCATCTAGTATTAGTGAGACAACCTCAAATCTAGATCATAGTAGATGTAGCTTGCAAGGTGAACTGTTCTTTACTTCAAATTCCAGCCCCAGCCCCACCATTTAATACATCAATCTTGGACATACATACAGTTAAAACTAGAAGTCCTGTCATGAAATGTACACATATAACATGTTGATTTGCACGTTAATTTACGTGTTATGACCATAGTAAGGCTATCAAATTCAGTACATATGGCCTGTGCACAAGCAATGTTTCAGCCAATGGACCGCCGGGTAACCCGGAGGTCCATTGGCAGAAACATTGCCTGTGTTTTCTGTGAGTAACCAGGAGAACCTGCCGTGCTTTAAATGCCATTCGATGTGTCAATTGTGCACAATCAACACAAGCAGGGTTAGCATTGGTTGAAGACAAGTGCACCACTGACATACAGTACGCCTTAATACAGAGCACCACCGTGCCTCCACATGGGCACTGAACTTGCCTCAGGTGCGTTTCTCAGACATAAATACTCAACTGAACAAATGTGTTGTGACTTTAAAAAAACAGATTCAGCTAAACCAAGCACTGGGCTGACCACTGGGCATACATATTGATAATATATGCGTGAATTGCTAAAATGTTAAAAAGACTAGAACCAGGTGGTAGTGGTCAATATCACCACTGGACACACCAGAAATGTAATTTCCTTCCACTTGAACAGGATGAGCGCCGAGCTGGTTTAAAAAGTGTTGGATCACATTGTAAACACACCATTAAGATAGTGACCTTTCTTTCTGTTGACTGTGTTACCTAAAATATAGTGTGTGTAGATGTAAAAGAACATTGTATAAAATAAACTTCATAAAAATAAACTTGGAATGAGCAAGACTGATCACTGCTACCCGACTTCCTGCCAAATAACGCTCATTAAACAGATGGCTATGTTTCTGTTAATCCAAGCGAGATGTGGGGCTGTAATGTTCTCTTTAGTATTGCACGAATGTGATTTCAATTTCTTACATGTATTTTTGGCCAAAATCGAGCGCTACCTAAAACAGATTACAATCAGTATACCAGTATTTTCCTGATACTGGAGTTTACCTCGCATGTGATCATTTTGTTTGTGTCTCACCGCAATGAGCAACCCACAGACACTACATTTTACGTTCTAATCAAGCTCATTTGGTCTGTGGCAATTTACCGATGCCCAGTTAGCGAATTTTTCTAAGAATAATGGGCCTTACAATTTTGGCATGTGGAAGGGTATGTATCGTGATGACGACTGACAAGCCCTGTGAGTCCATGAAACCCTGATGTTCTATTCTACAGTTTCGCACTATTGCACAGGTGTAAAATTCTAAACAAAGGGCATCTGCTGAAACTAATACCATGTAAGTTGGAGATGTATTCTAATTACGGCCCAGTTTCAGTATCTAATGCGATTGTAGTGACATACAGATCAACCTGTACACATGTAAACACGTACACCATCAGGGTTTCCGCTATACCGGCAGCGGGTCCGTCGACCGGACCCATTCCCCCCGCCGATCATACTATGATCAGTCAGAAAAGCTGGTGGTTAAAATGTCGAGTACAATGCTGTATCGTAACGACACTCTGGATCCTTTGTTTCCACGTAATATAGGCACAATTATGTTGTATACTATGCCTACTGTTACTGGCGACAACCTGATACCTTATAACCCCCAGACGAGAGTGGGAAACAAAGTTCAAATCCTAAACGTCGCCTATAAAATTTCGGACTCAAATTGTCGTGTTTGGTCGCAGAAAAGTAACGAAAAGAGAGGGGATGGTTGACGCAGTCATTCTATTAGACAATATTTGAAAGGGAAATGGTTAAAGTTGGCAACTACAGTACGTGCCAAGTGTATTACGTCTCAAACACCCAACGCGGTGGTCGTTTTTTAAAAAATCACCGGCAGACACCGTGTCACACGGTGTAATTATGAATGAAGAAATTACCG
The DNA here is from genome assembly GCA_031216915.1 of Pictodentalium vernedei. Lineage (NCBI taxonomy): Eukaryota > Metazoa > Mollusca > Scaphopoda > Dentaliida > Dentaliidae > Pictodentalium > Pictodentalium vernedei. Next base: position 55,946,280 of record CM062292.1, read on the forward strand.
TGTCCATACCGCGTTCAAGGGTGAAAAAGATTAGTGATTTTTTTTTTACACTGGAAGTCTCGATTACCAATAAAACAATAAGACATGGAAGTGCTCATTTACATGAAGGGTCTACCATAAAATGGCGAAAAGAAAGACAGTGGGGCAAATAGGGAGACTCACAGTTCGCCGAGGGAACGGCACCGTGGTACCAACTCATCTCAACTCGCCTGTCTTTTGTTTCTGTTTCTGCCTTTTAAGGGCTACAGATTGTTGGGATTTAAACAGAAAAAAAAATCTCCACGGTGTACTTTTTTCCCCTCACACTGCCAGAATCACATTTCAAAACTGCAGTTGAGAAACGAGTCAAACCCAGAGTCCAGGTTGATTTAATAAAAAGATTTTCGGTGGGTAACTTACCAAATGCATAAATAATATTTAGGTAGGCTAGTCTGGGTTAGACAACAGAATGCGTACACAGTTTTTGTACCAGTCAAAGAAAACATCGACTCTGGGTTAGCGATTTGTTTTATTTCAAGCATTTTCAATATATTTATATTTTTTTCATGTGACAAAATATCGAGAGAATATAACCACGTATGAATTATTTAGTGAATTGCGAGTTGACAGAAGCACATACTCTTATTACATACTCAAAGCGTCACGGTTGAACACCGGGTCACAACAGTACCCATGTATAAATCCTTTGTTTTCTCAAATTTAATTAACTACTGCTTTCACGGAACAAAGACTTGATCTTCATAATCCTTTTCATGCCACGCCACGGTGTTGAAAAATCAACACCGTGTGACACCGGCTGAAAAATGTGATTTTCACTCAGCACGGGGGCGGGTGATTGGGACGTAATACACTTGGCACGTACTGTAAATGGCTATAGCGCTGATAGATCCTCCCTTGCAGTCGAAAATGCCAACAAACTGCAGAAAAAGCATGTTTTCTAATTTCGAGGTAGACAAAAATTGATTTTTTAGAGATAAAGTGCTGAAGGTCCAAATTTGGCTTCACTTGGGCATTCATATACAGCAACTTACTGGAAACATTATTCTGTTAATGTGCTTCTAATTAAGCTGGGAGTGAAATTATATAGTCTTATTTAATTTGCCTTGTTGCGATTTATGGGAGAGTGCCTGTAGGCACTCTCCCATAAATTGCAACAAGGCAAATTAATAACATATCCTGATAGCCCAAAGTAATTCAGCACTCTACTAGTACCAGTTAAAACAAACTACTGTCACTACTATTAGATGGCAATAGATGTATACATTGATTGCCCAATATTGCTGTTCAAACTGCCTATCAGTGGCACAGAAGGGATACCATTTACCTAAAAGCTTGAACTCCTCCAACTAGTCGACTGCACAATTGAGAGTCGACTACTGGTTTGCCCAGAGTCGACATCGACAAGTCGACTAATCGTTTGAGTACTACTAATTGATCCAAATAATTGAAAGATATTAAACTGAAAACGTATAACTTTTAATGTTCATAAACAAGTCAGCATTGTCACATTCATTTCTTTCAGTGAATTGCAAAGTTTTGAAACGTGTACATAAATAATGATTTCTGAAACACTATAAAAAGTATAATCAGTTTTATGAAAATGTTTTTCTTTGTACAGTGGAGCCCACTTAATTGGATATCTTTTAATTGTATATTCCTGTTAATTGAATATAAATTCCAAACACAAAACCATTTCCCATACCTTCAGTACAAATTCAACCTGTTAATTGAATATAGGTTATAGAGTAAACTCCTGTTAATTGAATAAAAAATCTTGTAACCAGTTGAGAAATTACCCTGACTTGCCCCAGTTTTCGTATGATTAAAGACCTACTTGGTCTCAATGCATCCAATACAGGCATTTAATCTATTATACCTTGCTGACAGAGCTCATAGAGCTCTGTCAAACAAGATATAATAGAATAAAGGCTAAGTTGGTGGGGGGGGGGAGGGATTTATGACTGCAAAAATAGAATGTCTTATTCTGTTAATGGGATGTGATTTCAAGAGAACTAATTAAATTTTTCTGTGGAGGTTTCTTTGAATATTTTCAGTAAAATGAGGGAAAACATTATCAGTGAACAAAATTTGTCTCTTACAGTACGTGGAGAGTGGATTGCAACGAAATCACCCATGGAGTGGAGTTATCACCCAAAGTATCACTTTCAAATTCTGAACATGTGGACAAAAATCACAAGCAATGTTTCAACCATTGGACCTCCTGGTATAACCCGGAGGTCCATTGGCTGGAACTTTGCTTGTACTTGTTATGCTTTGCAACAAATTTGCAATTATTGCTTGGGTGGAATCTCCACTCTGTGGGTGATTTAGTGATAATACACTCTCCACGTACTGTACCTGTCACTCTATTATTTAAGAGAATAAAGAAATATTTCTCACTGTACCATTCTGAAATGACCCAGGAGTTTTTGATTGCATTTTTCAGAATTGCTGGAAATCCCATTTTTCCCTGAAGTCCATAAATGCATTTTTACGTAAAAAAGTGGTCGTGGCCAAAAATTTTGAAAGTGGGTCACACTTATATCTCAGGCATGGTATGATGAATGGACCTGGGACTAACAACAAATGAGTTGACACTCAATGGGTGGATCAAAATGTTGGTCATGTCCACTGAGGTCACCTAGTGCATTTTTCAGAATTGCTGAAAATCACATTTTTTGACCCCCCCCCCCAATTCATTCCCGAAGTTCATACATGCCTTTTCACACAATAAAGTGGTACGTGGTCAACATTTTTGAACCCTCTAATGCATTCTCAATGTCCATAAATGAAGTTTTACGTAAAAAAGTGGGCGTGGCCAAACATTTTGAAAGTGAGTCACATTCATATCTCAAACATGGTATGATGTATAGACCTGGAACCAACACCAAATGAGTCGACATTCGATGGAGGTTCACAATATGGATCAAGATCACTGAGGTCACCCAGGGATTTTCAGGATTGCTGGAAATCACATTTTTGGGCTCCTAATGTATTCCCTTGATCAAACCCTTTTGAGTGCTGTGCACATATATGCCTTTTTTGGTTTCTGGGAAAAATTGATCCCAATTCCTAAATGAATATCTTGTTAATGAAAACCTATTCCTGATTTCTTTAAAACTATTTTATCCCCGAAAATAAGCCTCCAAAGTATTCCAATTACATTCGTAGAAGGCTCTCAAGAGGTCCTTGGTTTGAATTATCCCAGCTGTGGCAACTGTGTTGTGTCTTGGTCAAGATACTTCACCCCCATTGCCCACATGGGGGCACAGTGACATTGTGAACTAATTCATACTGCACATCGATGGTGTACTTGTCTTCAACCAGTGCTAACTCTACTTGTGTAGAGTCCATCTGTTGGGGGCCTGACAGTTGCTTGCCATTCTTGGTGGTTCTCTCAGGGTACTCCAGCTCCTGCACCCAAAAAACTATCCGACACAAGGTGACAGTGGCTGTCAAAAGTGTCATTAAACCCAATAAATAAATAACATTCATAGAAGGCATTCCTTGATGGTGTAGTTGTAATATTTCTGTCTTCTATGCACTGTTTGTCAACATAAAAACAATCAATCCTATCTTAATGTTTTTGTAAAACTGATAGATTGATCTGGCAAATGAGTTCACTGAAGCATTAACTATTATTTATTTAAAACTTTAGAGAATCTCTCATAAAAAAGAGGTCAAAGAGAAAGCTGTAATGGTTACATAGAATAGTTTTCTATGTTTATTTAATATCATGGTACAAAATTAATTCTACAACTATGTTGAATAAGAACTGTTCACATTTCAAGGCATTTTTAAAATGTATTTATTCTCAATCATAACTCCGGATCAACAGGTTTTGGATGGAGTGGTGTGTGGCTTTCTCAAAACACCTATCACAATTATAAAGTAATGAAAAAGAATATTTGAATAGTCTGTTTTTAGCCCTATTAATAAAATAATGTGAGTACAAACATTTTTCATATAACTCATATCTACAGAATGTTTTTACACATTCCTTTCTGTAACATTTAGTTCTATTAACAGTCCTTCCCATGAGACGGGCGCTATTGCACTCGCGCCCGTCATTCCCATTTCCAGGGTGCAAAAAACTGCGCTCGTGTTTTGACCGGACATATATTATTATCAAGAAAGAAGGAGAAAGGTTTCAAGCGACACGATTACTATTTACGGTAAAATTATCAGACATTTAGCGAAAGACCAGAATCATGATAATAAACACACCGTGTATTGCTGTCACTTAGTGTAAAACGCATTTTGATTGGGCAGCTATAAACTCATTGGAGTACGAAACGATTTGGCGGAAGTGCGAACCATCCAGAAAAAATCTTTGATGGAAAAAATCGCGCGACGCATTACAGCGTCTGGATCGTTTCGTCTCAAACACAGTTCGTCACGAACACATCGCCCCCAATTGAAAATCACACCAAGACGATTCATTTGGGATGTTTTGTCCCACCCAAATTATTTGCACTTGTAGATAGATAATTGAAGACTTACTGTAGAAAGTTAAGAAATGGTTTTACATCTGGAAATAAGAAAATAGAGTAATACTAATACATGTAGCTTCTAAACACACAAAAAGTATATCGGTACACAGACGTATTTCAATCAGGTACGGATGTACTTCAATCAGGTATGAACCTAAAAAAAGATTTTTTCTACCTGCATGTTAAAATTTTCACTGGAAAATTGTAACATGCTGTTAAAAAATGTCTTTTTTCCCACCCAAAATTGAAAGTAGATTGAACCCCTAAAACTCACCAGGAGGCTCCATTTGATGGCAGATTTAAAAAATTTTCCGGGGGAGAACACCGGACCTCTCTAAAAGGGCGAGTGTCTTCGGCACGCGCACGCAGATGCCTCATTTTCCCATCAAAAAACGATTTTACAGGACTTACAAGTTAGCGGCTAGATTCACGAGTGCATAATGCCCCCGTCTCCATTCTTACGAGGGCATTTTATTGCTCCCGTGGGATTTTCATCCTGGGAAGGACTGGTTCTATATGGAATGGGATACCTTTTCAGGTGTACCTTTCCAAAGTATTCTTAAGCCAACATAATGGCGAAAGTCCAGCCAGCATTAATCACATGAATTTCCATTCAGTTTTCATTATTTTTTCATTCTTTCTTGAAACGCATTGCTTATGACCTCTCATTGGAATGAGCTCGTTTTAAAGGGTTAATATGGAATATTTGAAGGAATTATTTTAACCCTCTCAATATCTTAATATGAGCTCTGTCAAACATATATACTAGATTAAATATCTGTATTGGATGTACTGAGGACAAATAGGTCAATAAACAAAGGAAAACTGGGGAGAGTCATGGTAATTTCTCGAGAGGTTACATGTTTTTTTTTATTCAATTAACAGGAGTTTAGTCTATAACCTATATTCAACTAACAGGCCAAATTTGTACTGGATGTATGGTAAATGGCTTTGTTGGGAAATTATATTCAGTTACAGTCCTTCCCATATAGCGGGCGCATATGCGCTTGCGCCCGTAAGCGCTCGCATTTTCCAATGAACAAACGCTAAAAACTGCGCCCGTCAATTTTTGGCTCGAACTGTACAACTGTATTCGCTCGATCTTCGTTCCGAATGAATTGTGTTTTACTCCAAGCTTCTCATTCGACAGACCTTTGATTTTTGAAAACAATGAGTGCATCGTGTTTAGCGCTAATAATTTACCCTACGTGTGCTTTTTTCTGAAGGCAGTGGGTTTTACAGTGTGATTGTTTCGGGGCGATGGTTTTCATTTGTGTTGTTTTTGACCTTGACCGTGTTCTCTCCGAGGTCGGTATTCTATTTGACAATAATCATTCAGTGATGATGTTGCACATCAAGGGAACTAATTTCATTAGCAGCGAGGTCAGTGCTTCTTATAAATCACGATATCGATTGTTAGGTTCTGTTCACACCTGAAATCCTGTTGGATAACCTGTATTTTATCCAAACCGTCCCCAGGTACCGTCAGAGACGTCTGATACTTCTGCTGACTGATGTCATGAAACAAATTGTCCCCAGACCGAATCGTCCCGAATTAAACTTTATTTCACCCAAACCATCCACCAGGTCTGATACTCCTGCTGGGTTCTGACTGACTGTTAACCCTATCTATTCACGATGATTCACGGGGATATACATTGCCTTGGAAGATTTTTTTTACTGATGTCATGATGTGCGCTGTGGCTGACATTGATGCGCTACCAAAGGGATTTGCATGAATCAGGATAATCTCAGTATTCTGTATTTAGCTGGTATTGTTTTGATCTCCCTGTGGGAACCCTGGAAAATGAGGTAGTGCTTTCTTTACTATGATAAACAAGTTCTGCTTTACTACCCAGTCACTGATGCTTGGGGTGGAAGTCCTCTAAAATGGGCAACATGGGGATAAACGATTGACTAAACTTGACTTTATGTCCTGTTGTGTCAAGCTTAGCTATTGTGCATAAATAGGTGACATTAAACACCACTAAATAAATACAAATTGTTTTGATGTTGGACAACATGGTTGGCAGGCTCAAGTTGAGCTCGCAAGTGATTTCACAAGCTCATATTATTGCTCTCGCAACATTTTCCATCAGGAAAGCACTGCAGTTAACAGGGTTATGCACTTAAGATATCCAATTAAGTGGGCCTCACAGTAATTACATGTACTTTGATAAAATGTTGTTTGGAAAAAAATTGCAGGCAGTGGAAAAAATGGGTTTCTGGAACCCCAGAACAACCACCCACCCCTGCCTTGTGTATGGAATTTTTTTTGCATACCCTCCTCGCTTAACTTTACACACCAACCATGGTGAACACGCCAGCAGTGGGCTTTAAATAGTTAAAATTTACACCTGCAGTGGAACTACCTCCAACTTGACCTTTGGCAACGTTGACCTGAATGCGAACTTGTCTAAATTTATTGCACGTCGCCTCGCAAAGAGGGAAATGAAAATGGCAGTTATTTATTACATTTTTAAATGAGTTCACCTCATAAGACACCAAAAATTAACAAACATGCATTGTCTCATGTTAATAAAGCATCCATAACTCGAAATTGTATGTTATTTAAATGAAAACGGCCTTGTTCCTTTTTCTATTTCTATTTCGTTTCGGTGATAAAATTGACAGCAGAAGTACCACCCACCGATGCTTATGTAAACAAAAATAAATTTGCATGTATGTTCGTCTGCTGCTCAGTAAAATCAAGAAAAAATAATTGCGACTTTTAATAATCTGACGTTCATGGTATATAGAGGACCTCAAACGAGTGATGTTTGGATATAAGATTATTTGAAACGAGTTTGATGAATTTGATTCACAACGAGCCTTTAAAATCTTATATCAAACATCACGAGTTAAAGATTTTGTATATCACATGAATTTTCGAATGTTTTTTACACTTTTTATTTAATTCATTGTCACTAAATTCTCCCAAAACAACCGACAATCAGTTCGTTGGCTCAGACGCTTCACACCATGACGTCATGAATGCACTTTACTTGCACCTGTTGTCGTAATGGACGTCATGTGAACTACGCACAAGAATACGATGCTGCTGCTATGGGACGATTGGACACTAGTTGATAATCAGGAAATAACACATGGGTTGTTACGTCGAAATTAACGACGTTTCATGTGATATAAATAAAATACACACAAACTAGCTTGGTGTACCAAATGTTCCCCACTCATGGTGAAGTGGTGTTAACCGTGTGCCAAAGGCTGAACATTTGGTACACCAAGTTACTGTGGATATATTCTATATTTTCAACGAGACAGCTGCATATGCCCTCATAATTTATGAAATCAGGCTCACTGAGCAGTTAAAAAAAACTTTATTAAAATATTCCAGTGAAGCCATGTGATGTGACTCAGACCTTACTCCAATGAGAGTTCACTTCATATAGTTTTGTTGAAAATTGTTTTGTCATTTTGAGATGAGGAAGTGTATTTTTTATACCCTCAAAAAAAAAGTTTAGGGAGGGTATATAGGAGTCAACTTGTCTGTCAGTCGGTCTGTTGTCGTCGGTCCGTTGCACATGTAAACTTGTGGAGCGAACTGATTCAACAGTTTTAGTTGCATTTTCATGAAACTTCACAAAAATGCTCAACATGATGAGGGGGATGTGTGTGACATAATTTTTTTCCAGATCGGATTCAAGATGGCCACCTGGTGGCCATATTGGATTTTGCAAAATACTTGTGCAGCGAACTACTTTTAAAAATTTTGCTGCATTTTCATGAAACTCAATATAAATTGATGGACATGATGAGCATTGCGTGACATAAATTTTTTCAAAATCGGATTCAAGATGGCCAACTGGAGGCTATATTGGATTTTGCAAAATACTTGTGGAGCGAACTACTTCCACAGTTTTAGTTGCATTTTCATAAAACTTTACCAAAATGATCAACATGATGAGGAGCAGTGCGTAATATAATATTTTTCCTGATTGGATTCAAGATAGCCAACAAGGTGGCCATATTGGATTTTGTTTTTTACTTAGAAAAATTTAATGCCCCTTTTAGGTCACCCAAACTAGGTAGTATGCCATGGTGAAGGGTATACTGGGTGACAGACCATCTCTAGTTTGCTCTTATTTTTAAAAGATTGAAAATTGACACGTTTTCTGTTTCGAAGTCAAAGTTTGATCAAAGCGAGTGTCTGTTTCATAAAAATATTTGCATCATTGCTTCACGCGAACGATACTTTTCAGCAAATTGAATGGCCGAAAAGCATAACTGATAAGAAAAGATGCACCATAATAATTTAATAAATAAAATTTATTGTCGAATCATTTCATTATTTGAACAGAAACACTTCTGCTTGTGGGTTATCACCGAAGAGACTTGATTCTGAGACTGCATTCAATCGAGAAAACACAAAATTGATTGCATTGACAACCGTCTATTTATAGGATATAAATGGAAATTACAGGATTTAAAAATAGACTCTGGAAAAGCGAATGTAGTGCATAATATCAGTGCTTGATGTTCGAATGTCACATGATCAACTGATATTCATGGGTTAAATCACTTGATCAACTTGTATTCATGAGACAGTAACATCACTTGGAAATCCACTGCTAGTACATTGCTCATTGAAGAAAATTTCAGCTGTGGTGTAAAAATTATTAGTTAACCCTTTACCCAACACAGATGATATCAAAATTTATTATTTTAAATATCATTTTTAAAAAAGTTTCAAAAAATTTCAACAAAACCATATCATGTGACCCCTCATTGGAATGAGCTCATTGAGCTCGTTCCAATGAGGGGTCACATGATATGGTTTTGTTGAAATATTTTGAAAAATTTAATTTTTTCAACTGCTCAATTTGCATATTATGTGGGCGGATGTTTGCGATTTGTTAGGTAAAGGGTTAAACTCAATTGTTTTCAGGTATTATTCGTAACTGAAGAAAATAGAGACTTTGACATGTTCTTTTGATGTTCTTGCAAGGGATGGTCAATTGAGAGAGAGTGGAGCATATCATACTGATGTCTCTCATTGCAAACAAAGATGTCTTTTTTGATGTGAGAGTTCCACACTATTCTTATCACTTGATCAATTTGGCACATCCTGCGTACAAAACAAGCGAAGAACAGGCAGCGGCACCTGTAGAGTTGATCGTAAAATCTAAATTAACCCTTTGATACTTTTGTAAGTGTTATTACGTACGAAATCGTTTGTTTAATTTAACCCTTTGATACTTTTGAAAGTGTTATTATATGTGAAATCAAACAGCATGTTGATACTTTGTGGTCATTTGTTTTGTTATTATTTTTCGATTTTTAAAGTTTTAACCTCAAATTCTCATTTTATCCCGAATAGTGCTCAGTGATAACCATTGAGCCAAATGTTATCGCAGCTTAAAATACTAATATAATCCTGCTGACAAGACTTCTTAACTGGTTGAGTGCTAGAAGCCACTATCAGGACTTTCAAAAAAATGAGGATACCAGAGCAAAAGCCAACACTTTCCTTGCTTATATTTCATATTCAGTCAAACACAAATAATATTTTGTTTATGTAAATTTGTTTCATTACAAATTATTGGAGAGTGCCTGTGGGAACTCACCAATAATTTGTAATAAAATAAGTTTGAATAACAAATTCAAACAAAACCATCACTAATGTGAAAAATATCTTGTTATTTGTACTTTCGGACGTTTGACGTTGCATTTTGAAAAACGATGAAGAAACTGCATTCCCAGTGACGTTTGAACGTCAGGATAATTAAAGTCTCAAAGGGTTAAAAAACAAAACTAAAAAATTGATTAAAAAAACATTATTGGCTTGTCTCCTTTCATGCTCACTTGAAAACTTAATTAAGGCCACAAAGTAGATCTTCTGTTTCTCAGGCCATTATTTGTAAAATTGCATGTGGGCGAGCGTTTTTTTATTTTATTTTTTATTTTTGTAATTATTTCTTTACCATCAAAAGTTCATGCTTTTGGTTTGTTTTTGGCCTCATAATGTACGGAATAGCATTGGTGGTGGTGTATTACGTCCCTTGAGAGCAAGAAGGCTTTGCAATGCTAAAGCATTGCAAAGCCTTCTTGCACTCAAGGGACAAATTTATAAATTTTTTTAACTTGTGTAAAATATTACACATAAACCATTTAATAAAAAGAGAGCATGCGGCCCCCAAAGGGACCATGCGGGATTGCCTGAGAAACAGATTTTTAATTTTTTTAGGCCTAAAAAAAACTTTGATGGATTATGTCCTTTTGATCAACTCTGTACACTTGGAGTTGATCATACAAAAAACTAAGGTAAAAAACCAAGAGTTTTATAAAAAAAACAATGCTGGATTATTTCCCTTTTAAACATAGTTGCAGAAAAACATTGATTCATTATATCCTTCTTATCACCTCCACACACTTGGAGTTGATGACAAAAACAAAGGTAAAAACCTAGAAAGTTTGATAAATAACATTGGTGGGCTATCCCCTTTAAACTTGGTTTTAGAAAAAAATCATGGATTATGTACCTTTGATCAACTCTGCATGTACACACAGTTGATGATAAAAACTAACCATATAATTGCATCACCAAATTCTACATTCAGCACCTCATCGAAATCAGCAAGAACATCTCATTTTCAAATTTTCCGTGCCAAAGAATCAAGAAAGGATCCTGTCTTTACAATGGCATGCCAGAGGTTCGAACCCACACTAAGAGAGTTTCCTTCAGCACCAATCGCCTAGCAAAACTACACTGAACCACACAGCCACTGACAGTCCCAAAAAAGGGAATGCCAGTTATAGTCCAGTAAATCTGATACTTAACCCACAAGAAATTGCTATACAAAAGATTTTGCTTTTAAGCATATTTGTGTAAATAACAACATATTAAAAATCCCCCAAAATCCTAACAGGAAATTATGTTTTTGATGACTTATTTCGTCGCAAGAAAATAAGAATACTCAAAATATACCCCAACCGCCAAGAAATTTCGAAACAAATGTTTGTACTGTTTTGGGGAAGGAATTGGTATGCGAAATAACATATGAAATATCCCCAGTAATCCCATCACGTGAAAATGGTTAATTTGGGGTGAAAGCATTTAAAAATACAATAAAATCAGCGAAAATTGGAATTTGCTCAATACTCATTAAAAGACTTCAAACAACAATAATTTCCATGGTACTTAAGTCAGAATAATCGTGTACAATATTATACCTGAAATCCCAATTACTGAACACAAGAAAATGAGTAATTTTGAGGTGAAAATGGTGAAAAAGAAAATAAGATATACGAAAATTGGAATTTCACCACTACTTGTTCAAACAGTTCCAAGCACAAAAACTGTCATCGCATTATACACTAAATCGGTATAATTAATACCTCTCTTAAACTCCAAATCAATGGTAGCAAGAAAAATGTGATTTTGGGGTAAAATGTTTTAAAAATTATCGTCATATTTCAATTTCATATATCAATAATAAATATAAAATAATAACTAGCATGTTTTCTCAATAACCCAGGCTTTCTGGCACAACATAACACAAAGAAAATCGTCAGTCACCCATTCAATTTGACATTCCCGCATAGCACGTGTTATTTTGAAATCCGTAGCAAAATTGTTTATGGTTGGGTGGACAACAACAACATGTGATTAAACCCTTTGCACGACTTCTTGTCTGCAAACATGCAACATTAGAACTATTATATTTCATCCTTTATGCTATTTTTATACCACCCACTTGAAAAGTGGGAGTTATATAGTGATCACTTGGTATGTCCGTCCATCCGTTCGGCCATCCCATCCTTTATGCTTTGGGGGGTGGGGGGGGGGGGGTAGGGTGGGGGGGTACACATCTGCTATCCGCAACTCCTCTTAAACCAGTGCACAGATTTCATTGAAACGCTCAGACCTTCTTTTACATACATTGAAGGTGTGCACCTCCTATTTTGTTTTCAGATATTTTCTTTTTTACAGTTTCCCATTTTGAAAAATGAACTTTGTCAAATTCAATTGACATTCTGTAGAGATCTGCTATCCACAACTCCTCTTAAACCATTGAATAGATTTCATTGAAGCTTTTTCAGACATTCTTTTACATATATTGAAGATTGTGCACCTCCTGTTTTGTTTTCATATATTTTCATTTTTAGGGTTTCCCATATTTAAAAATGAGCTTTGTCAGTTCAAGCTTGTGTGGGGGGTGGGGGGAGGGGGGGAGGGTTGTTGTCATTTGCTATCCACGACCTCTTTTAAACTAGTGAATGAATTTCAATGAAACCTTCAAACATTGGTGTCATTGTTTGTGCTCTCTACATTAAACACACCTTTACTGTTATAAAATGTTTCTTGGTGGGAGTGGGTGGTATCATTTAGTGAGCAGTGCTCACAGTTTTTTTAGTTTCGCATTGTTTCTATTATTATAAACTTTCTTTTTTGACTCAATATATAACATCTTTGGAAGATTGTTTCACATGTTTGTTGAAATCAAATCCCTGGGTCCATATTTGGACTCTGTGGGAGCCCAGATGTTTAAATTCGTGCAGTATGAGGAATATTCTTCAAAAATCTTTTTCTTCAGATCTACCAATCAGAATCTTTTGATATTTTGGTATGCAGCATCTTTGGGGGGGGGGGGGGGGGGTGGAACTTAGTTCAAAATAAAGAGTTTTGTTTAAAAATCTTCTTCAAATCCACCACTCGGAATGTTTTGATATTTGGCATACAGCATCCTTACGGAGGTGAGATTCAACCTTGTTCAAGCCCAAGTCCCTGGGTTTCATATTTGGGATCTCTGTGGGAGCTCGAATTGTTACTTAGTTCAGTATGAGGAATATTCTTTAAAAAAATTTTTTTTAGATCCACTGGTCGGAAGCTTTGGATATTTGGTACAAGCTTTTCTTAGAAGGGGGCAGATGCAACTTGTTGGAATCAATTCCCTGGGTTGATATTCAAGCTGCCATGTCAGGTGGGCACCCTCAGGCCCTCTGGGGCCTCTTGTTTACTGTGGTAAGCAAGTTCTGCTTTACTGGTAAGCAACACCCTGGGTGAAAGTCTTCTAAAGTGGACAGCATAGCTAAAATAAAAACAAAAATAACTAAAAAAGATTGGCTAAACTTTACTTCATCCATTTCGTGCAGTCATGTAATAGCCAAAGATGCTAAAAGTAACCTTTTAAATAAATAAAATCGACACTAGGGCTTTTTGTAAACGGCAAAAGTGACCCTGCTGTTCACATGATTAGCCTGTATTGATTTTCCTGTCATAATGTATAGAGTGCTATAGGCACCCCCCTCCCCCCCCCCCCCCCCCCCCCCCCCCCCCCATAAATTATAACAAGGCAAAAATACCTGGACCATTTTTGATCACCAAAAAATAATTTAGCATTCCACCAGTTAAACAATTAAAAAACAAATTTATTGCTGTGGTCAACAAGTTCTGCTTTACTAGAAAGCAATAGGAACCAGTGACCAATTCCAGGTGTGAAAGTCCTCTAAAGTGGGCTGCATGGGTATAAACCGTTACTACCCCGGTAAACTTGATGCCATACCTATGTTTTGGTCATGATATACTCATCATGATTGTGACCTTAAACGCCAATAAAATGTTTTTTCTAAAATGTATTTATATTGGTTCCCCGTGGGAATCCCAGAAAGTGAAGTAGTGCTTGTTTACTGTGGTAAACAAGCTCTTTTTCATTGGTAAAATAGGACCCAGTCACTAATGCTTGGGGTGTGAGTCCTCTAAAATAGGCAGCATGGGGTATAACCGAGATTGACTGACCTTGACTTTATCTCCATGTTGTCATGATCAGCCATTGTGCAAAAGTATGTGACTTTAAACACCAATAAATAAATAAATTTATATTGGTATATAGACCCATAGGTACCCGAGTAGTGGACAAAATGAACTATTCATAATGCCTTTTCATGGTCTTAGTGAATAGAAAGTTACTGCTCTAAATAATAGGACCTGGAAGCCAATGCCTAAAGTGAACAGTATGGATTTACCATTTTAGCAAAATTGATCCTGTTGTTGTCATGATTAACTGCAACACCAGCAACTCATGACACTAAATTCTGTCGAGCATACTGTGGCTTGATAATTCAAAATTTCTGAATAAGATTTTCTCCTCTGCAAAGGAAAAAGATTATTGAATTAGGAACTGAACATTTAATATCTTTGGTACAAATATTAAAATAATGTAATAAATTTTGAGAAATGTATTTATATTGGTATATAGACCCGTAGGTACCCGGGTAGTGGAGCCAAAATTATCTATTCACACTTCCTCTGAAAGGGCGAAGTCAATAGATAGTTACTAAATAATAGGACCTGGAAGCCAATGCCTAAAGTGGACAGCAGGGATCTTCTATTTTGGCAAAGTGGACCTGTTGTTGTCATGATTAACTGCCTCACCAGTAACTCATAACACAAAACTTTATCAAGCACACTGGTTTGATAATATGAAGTTTTCTGAGTAAGATTTTCACATCTACAAAGTAAAGAGATTGAAAGTGGAACCAGGTCCGGCATTATTAAAAATGCAGTAGGACTAAAAAATTGCTCTCCTAGCATGGCCTAGGGAAACGATTGATTCTCCTGCAGCTTACGAACGCCATCAGTGGCAAAATGAAGTTTTTAGTATTAATGAATTCTGCCTTGTGGGCTTTGTATATTTTATTTGGTTCTGCCAACAAAGTAGTCTCTGTGGGATTGCCACACTTTCCCTCCTACTTCTCCAGGCCTTGGGATGGCTGGTGCTGTTGGAAAGACAGTGTGGCGGTCTTACAGAGACCATTAATATGGCAAATAACTGTAAATATTTGGATTTTAAGAATAGGCATTTATGATAACCATTATTTTTTAAGGCCAAGATGGCTAGTTATCGCCCTTCTTAATTTTTTTGCTGAACTTGTCAACGTGAAGTATGAGCTGTTGGATAGGTTGTGATCCATTGTCCATCCATCCATCCATCTGTCCATCCATCCATACATTCATATGTTCCTGTGTCTATCCACAATTCTTTTACCACACCCTACAGGCTGCAGCTCTCACTGATCAGGTCCATATTTCATACATAGCTTTGGGTCAATGTCTAGATGGGAGCTATTGAATTTTTCAAAATTTCGTTTAAAAAACATAGCGTCCAGCAGTCATGAATTTGGATATAAATTGTCCCAACAACTCCTTTAGCACATCCTACAGGCCGCTACTCTCACCCAATCAGTCCCAAATTTCATATGTGGCTTTTGGGAATTGTCTAGGTGGGAATTATCAAATTTTTCTGAATTTCATTTAAAACATGGCCACCAGTAACCATCTTGGATTTGGATATAAATTGCTCAACAATTCCTTTAACAAACCCTACAGGCAGCAGCAGCCTTCACCCGATCAGTCCCAAATGTCTTATGTGGTTTTAGGGCAATATCTAGATGGGAGCTATCAAATTTTTACAAATTTCATTGAAAAACATGACCGCCAAGAGCCCTCTTAGATTTTGCCTACAGATTGTCATCAATTCCATTAGCACATCCTACAGACCACATCTCTCACCCTATCTTTTTCTGATTTCATATGGAGGTTGGGTATGATGTCTAGAAAGGAGCTATCAAATCTTTTTGAATTTCATTGAAAAATATGGCCTCCAGCAGCCATCAGGGATTTGGCATATAAAATGTCAACAATTCCATTAGCACACCCTCCAGGCTGCATCTCTTGCCCAATCTTTATCATATTTCATATGTATCTTTGGTGTGATGTCTAGATGGTAGCTATCAAATTCTTCTGAATTTTGTTGAAAAATATGGCTGCCAGTGGCCATCTTGGATTTTGCATTTAACCTGTCGACATTCCCGTCAGAACACCCAACAGTCTGCATTCTTCACCCTGTCTTCTTCGAATTTCATATGTAGCCTTTGGTATGATGTCTAGATTGGAGCTATCCAATTTTCTGCTTTTTGTTGAAAAGCATGGCTGCCACAGGCCATCTTGGATTTGACATATAAATTGTGAACAATTTGATTAGTACACTAAATTCTGTCGAGCATACTGTGGCTTGATAATTAAAAATTTTCGGAATAAGATTTTCTCTTCTGCAAAGGAAAAAGATTATTAACTGGTAGAGTGCTGAATTATTTTTGATAGTGAAAATTTGTTCACATGTCTTTGCCTTGTTACAATTTATGGGAGAGTGCCATAAATTGTTACAAGGCAACTCCACACAGACTAAATAATTTTACTTCCAAGATGAAACGAAGCACATCCACAGAATACGAAGCCTTGAAATTGAGGCACCTGCACTTCAGAATAAAGCCCAAATATGGGCTTCCAGCACTCTACCAGTTAAATTAGGAACTGAACATTTAGTTACTGCTCTAAATAATAGGACCTGGAAGCCAACGCCTAAAGTGGACAGCTGGGATTTTCTATTTTGGAAAAATTGATCCTGCTGTTGCTATGATTATCCGCAGTACCAGCAACTCATGACACTACAATCTGTAGGTAGGGTAGGGTAGGGTAGGTAGATAGTAGGTAGGTTGGTTGGTAGGTAGGTAGGGTAGCTTTGGTGTGATGTCTAGATGGGAGCTATCAAATTTTCCGAATTTTGTTAAAAATATGGCAGCACCAGCAACTCATGACACTACATTCTGTAGGTAGGGTAGGGTAGGGTAGGTAGATAGTAGGTAGGTTGGTTGGTAGGTAGGTAGGAGTTAGGGTAGCTTTGGTGTGATGTCTAGATGGGAGCTATCAAATTTTTCCGAATTTTGTTGAAAAATATGGCAGCACCAGCAACTCATGACACTAAATTTTGTCGAGCAAACTGTGGCTCGATTATGTAAAATTTTCTGAATAAGATTTTCTCACCTGCAAAGGAAGAAGATTATTGAATTATTAACTAAACATTTAATATCTCGGGTACAAATATTAGAAGAATGTAATAAATTTTGATGGGGCGCAGCAGCTCAGTTCGTAGAGCTGTGTGGGCATGACGACGTTGTGTACTAAGGCGTACTGCACGTTGATGGTGCACCTGTCTTCAACCAATCCTAACCCTGTTTGTGTGGAGTTGGTATGTTGGGGAGCTGACAGTTGCCCGCCATTGCTTGGTGGTTCTCTCTGGGTACGCCGGCTTTCTCCACCTGTAAAACTGCCACAGTCATGGTTAGCCATTCTGCAGAAATATGTGACCTTAAACACCAATAAAGAAATAAATAATAAATTTTGAAAAATGTATGTATTTATATTGGTATATAGACCCGTAGGTACCCGGGTAGTGGAGCCAAAATTATCTATTCACACTTCCTCTGAATGGGCTAGGTCAATAGATAGTTACTGCTCTAAATAATAGGACCTGGAAGCCAACGCCTAAAGTGGACAGCAGGGATTTTCTATTTTGGCAAAATTCATCCTGCTGTTGTCATGATTAACAGCAGCACCAGCAACTCATGGCACTAAATTCTGTTGAGCATACTGTGGCTTGATAATTGAAACTTTTCTGAATAAGATTTTCTCATCTGCAAAGGAAAAAAGATTATTAAATTAGGAACTGAACATTTAATATCTCTGGTACAAATATTAAAAGAATGTAATAGATTTTGAAAAATGTATTTATATTGGTTTTTAGACCCGAAGGTACCCGGTCAGTGGAGCCAAAATTATTTATTCACATTTCCTCTCAATGGGCTAAGTCAATAGATAGTTACTTCTCTAAATAATAAGACCTGGAAGCCAACGCATAAAGTGGACAGCAATGATTTTCTATTTTGAAAAATTGATCCTGCTGTTGTCATGATTAACAGCAGCACCAGCAACTCGTGACCCAACATTCTGTAGGTTGGGTAGAGTAGGGTAGGTAGGTAGGTAGGTAGGTAGGTAGGTTGGTTGGTTGGTTGGTAGGTAGGTAGGGGTAGGGTAGCTTTGCTGTGATGTCCAGATGGGAGCTGTCAAATTCTTCCGAATTTTGTTGAAAAATGTGGCTGGCAGTGGCCATCTTGTATTTTGCATTTAACTTGTCGACAGTGCTATCAGAGCACCCTACAGTCGGCATTCTTCACCCTGTCTTCTTCGAATTTCATATGTAGCTTTGGTGTGATGTCTAGATTGGAGCCATCAAATTTTCTGCTTTTTGTTGAAAAGCAATGGCTGCCACAGGCCATCTTGGATTTGACATATAAATTGTGAAAATTTTGATTAGTACACCTAACCGGCCACATCCCTCACCTGATTTTTTTTTCAGAATTCATATGTAGCTTTTGTGTGTTGTCTTTTCTGTAGAAACTTAAGTGTATGGTTTGGCATCACTGGATCTTTCTATTTAATTCATTCTCTTCTTTTTATATTGGTCAGAAAACCTGTATGTACACATGTAATAGATCCTAAATTTTCTGTTTAGTCTATCTCTTCATAGCTAGGTTAGGTGAATAGTCCATTACTGCTTTAAATAATTAGACATGGTGGCCAATACGTAAAGTGGACAGCTACCTCTGGGAACTTTGGGAAGATGAGCAGTTCTGCTTTACTGGAAAGCAATCGGATCCAGTAACCAATTGTAGATGTGAAAGTCCTCTGAAGTGGGCAGCGTTGGTATAAACCATTGCTAAACTTCACGCCATACCTATATTGTGGTCATGATATACTCGTCATGACTGTGACCTTAAATGCCAATAAAATTATTTTATTGAAAAATGTAATTATATTGGTATATAGACCCGTAGGTACCCGGGTAGTGGAGCCAAAATTATCTATTCACACTTCCTCTGAATGGGCTAGGTCAATAGATAGTTACTGCTCTAAATAATAGGACCTGGAAGCCAATGCCAAAAGTCGACAGCGGGGATTTCTATTTTGGCAAAATTGATCCTGCTGTTGTCATGATTAATCGCAGCACCAGCAACTCATGACACTAAATTCTGCTGAGCATACTGTGGCTCGATTATGTAAAATTTTCTGAATAAGGTTTTCTCATCTGCAAAGGAAGAAGATTATTGAATTATTAATGAAACATTTGATATCTCTGGTACAAATATTAAAAGAATGTTGTAAATTTTTGAAAAATGTATTGATATTGGTATATAGACCCGTAGGTACCCGGTTAGTTGAGCCAAAATTATCTATTCACACTTCCTCTGAATGGGCTAGGTCAATAGATTGTTACTGCTCTAAATAATAGGACCTGGAAGCCAACGCCTAAAGTGGACAGCTGGGATTTTCTATATTGGCAAAATACATCCTGCTGTTGTCATGATTAACCGCAGCACCAGCAACTCATGGCACTAAATTCTGTCGAGCGTACTGTGGCTTGATAATTGAAAATTTTCAGAATAAGAGTTTCTCCTCTGCAAAGGAAAACGATTATTGAATTAGGAACTGAACATTTAATATCTCTGGTAGAAATATTAAAAGAATGTAATAGATTTTGAAAAATGTATTTATATTGGTATTTAGACCCGTAGGTGCCCGGGTAGTGGAGCCAAAATTATCTATTCACACTTCCTCTGAATGGGCTAGGTCAATAGATAGTTACTGCTCTAAATAATAGGACCTGGAAGCCAACGCCTAAAGTGGACAGCTGGGATTTTCTATATTGGCAAAATACATCCTGCTGTTGTCATGATTAACCGCAGCACCAGCAACTCATGACACTAAATTCTGTCGAGCATACTGTGGCTTGATAATTGAAAATTTTCTGAATAAGATCTCATCTGCAAAGGAAAAAGATCATTGAATTAGGAACTGAACATTTAATATCTCTGGTAGAAATATTAAAAGAATGTAACAGATTTTGAAAAATGTATTTATATTGGTATATAGACCTGTAGGTACCCGGGTAGTGGAGCCAAAATTATCTATTCACACTTCCTCTGCATGGGCTAGGTCAATAGATAGTTACTGCTCTAAATAATAGGACCTGGAAGCCAACGCCTAAAGTGGACAGCAGGGATTTCCTATTTTGGCAAAATTCATCCTGCTGTTGTCATGATTAACCGCAGCACCAGCAACTCATGACACTAAATTCTGTCGAGCATACTGTGGCTTGATAATTGAAAATTTTCTGAATAAGATTTTCTCATCTGCAAAGGAAAAAAGATTATTAAATTAGGACCTGTACATTTAATATCTCGGGTACAAATATTAAAAGATTGTAATAGATTTTGAAAAATGTATTTATATTGGTTTTTAGACCCGAAGGTACCCGGGTAGTGGAGCCAAAATTATTTATTCACACTTCCTCTCAATGGGCTATGTCAATAGATAGTTACTTCTCTAAATAATAGGACCTGGAAGCCAACACATAAAGTGGACAGCAATGATTCTCTATTTTGGAAAAATTGATCCTGCTGTTGTCATGATTAACCGCTGTACCAGCAACTCCTGTCACTACAATCTGTAGGTAGGGTAGATTAGGGCAGGCAGGCAGGCAGGCTGGCTGGCAGGCTGGCTGGCTGGCTGGCTGGCTGGCAGGCAGGCAGGCAGGCAGGCAGGCAGGTAGGTAGGTTGGTTGGCAGGTAGGTAGGGGTTATGGTAGCTTTGCTGTGATGTCCAGATGGGAGCTGTCAAATTCTTCCGAATTTTGTTGAAAAATGTGGCTGGCAGTGGCCATCTTGTATTTTGCATTTAACTTGGCGACAGTCCCATCAGAGCACCCTACAGTCGGCATTCTTCACCCTGTCTTCTTTGAATTGCATATGTAGCTTTGGTATGATGTCTAGATTGGAGCTGTCCAATTTTCTGCCTTTTGTTGCAAAGCATGACTGCCACAGGCCATCTTTGATTTGACATATAAATTGTGAAAATTTTGATTAGTACACCTAACCGGCCACATCCCTCACCTGATTTTTTTTTCAGAATTCATATGTAGCTTTTGTGTGTTGTCTTTTCTGTGGAAACTTAAGTGAATGGGTTGGCATCACTGGATCTTTCTATTTAATTCATTCTCTTCTTTTTATATTGGTCAGAAAACCTGTATGTACACATGTAATAGATCCTAAATTGTCTGTTTAGTCTATCTCTTCATAGGTTAGGTGAATAGTCCATTACTGCTTTAGATAATTAGACATGTTGGCCAATACGTAAAGTGGACAGCTCCCTCTGGGAACTTTGGGAAGATGAACAGTTCTGCTTTACTGGAAAGCAATCGGATCCAGTAACCAGTTGTAGATGTGAAAGTCCTCTGAAGTGGGCAGCGTGGGTATAAACCATTGCTAAACTTCACGCCATACCTATGTTGTGGTCATGATATACTCGTCATGACTGTGACCGTAAAAGCCAATAAAAAACTTTTATTGAAAAATGTATTTATATTGGTATATAGACCCGTAGGTACCAGGGTAGTGGAGCAAAAATTATCTATTCACACTTCCTCTGAATGGGCTTGGTCAATAGATAGTTACTGCTCTAAATAATACGACCTGGTAACCAATGCCAAAAGTCGACAGCGGGGTTTTCAATTTTGGCAAAATTGATCCTGCTGTTGTCATGATTAATCGCAGCACCAGCAACTCATGACACTAAATTCTGCCGAGCATACTGTGGCGCGATTATGTAAAATTTTCTGATTAAGGTTTTCTCATCTGCAAAGGAAGAAGATTATTGATTTATTAAGTAAACATTTAATATCTCTGGTACAAATATTAAAAGAATGTAATAAATTTTTGTTAAATGTATTGATATTGGTATATAGACCCGTAGGTATTCGGGTAGTGGAGCCAAAATTATCTATTCACACTTCCTCTGCATAGGCTAGGTCAATAGATAGTTACTGCTCTAAATAATAGGACCTGGAAGCCAATGCCTAAAGTGGACAGCTGGGATTTTCTATTTTGGCAAAATTCATCCTGCTGTTGTCATGATTAACCGCAGCACCAGCAACTCATGACACTAAATTCTGTCGAGCATACTGTGGCTTGATAATTGAAAATTTTCTGAATAAGATTTTCTCATCTGCAAAGGAAAAAAGATTATTAAATTAGGAACTGAACATTTAATATCTCTGGTACAAATATTGAAAGAATATAATAGATTTTGAAAAATGTATTTATATTGGTATATAGACCCGTAGGTACCCGGGTAGTGGAGCCAAAATTATCTATTCACACTTCCTCTGCATGGGCTAGGTCAATAGATAGTTACTGCTCTAAATAATAGGACCTGGAAGCCAACGCCTAAAGTGGACAGCTGGGATTTTCTATTTGGGCAAAATTCATCCTGCTGTTGTCATGATTAACCGCAGCACCAGCAACTCATGACACTAAATTCTGTCGAGCATACTGTGGCTTGATAATTGAAAATTTTCTGAATAAGATTTTCTCATCTGCAAAGGAAAAAAGATTATTAAATTAGGACCTGTACATTTAATATCTCGGGTACAAATATTAAAAGATTGTAATAGATTTTGAAAAATGTATTTATATTGGTTTTTAGACCCGAAGGTACCCGGGTAGTGGAGCCAAAATTATTTATTCACACTTCCTCTCAATGGGCTATGTCAATAGATAGTTACTTCTCTAAATAATAGGACCTGGAAGCCAACACATAAAGTGGACAGCAATGATTCTCTATTTTGGAAAAATTGATCCTGCTGTTGTCATGATTAACCGCTGTACCAGCAACTCCTGTCACTACAATCTGTAGGTAGGGTAGATTAGGGCAGGCAGGCAGGCAGGCTGGCAGGCTGGCTGGCTGGCTGGCTGGCTGGCAGGCAGGCAGGTAGGTAGGTTGGTTGGCAGGTAGGTAGGGGTTATGGTAGCTTTGCTGTGATGTCCAGATGGGAGCTGTCAAATTCTTCCGAATTTTGTTGAAAAATTTGGCTGGCAGTGGCCGTCTTGTATTTTGCATTTAACTTGTTGACAGTCCCATCAGAACACCCTACAGTCGGCATTCTTCACCCTGTCTTCTTCAAATTTCATATGTAACTTTGGTGTGATGTCTAGATTGGAGCTATCAAATTTTCTGCTTTTTGTTGAAAAGCATGGCTGCCACAGGCCATCTTGGATTTGACATATAAATTGTGAAAATTTTGATTAGTACACCTAACCGGCCACATCCCTCACCTGATTTTTTTTCCAAATTTGATATGTAGCTTTTGTGTGTTGTCTTTTCTGTAGAAACTTAAGTGTATGGTTTGGCATCACTGGATCTTTCCATTTAATTCATTCTCTTCTGGTTATTTTGGTCAGAAAACCTGTATGTACACATGTAATAGATCCTAAATTGTCTGTTTAGTCTATCTCTTCATAGGTTAGGTGAATAGTCCATTACTGCTTTAGATAATTAGACATGTTGGCCAATACGTAAAGTGGACAGCTCCCTCTGGGAACTTTGGGAAGATGAACAGTTCTGCTTTACTGGAAAGCAATCGGATCCAGTAACCAGTTGTAGATGTGAAAGTCCTCTGAAGTGGGCAGCGTGGGTATAAACCATTGCTAAACTTCACGCCATACCTATGTTGTGGTCATGATATACTCGTCATGACTGTGACCGTAAAAGCCAATAAAAAACTTTTATTGAAAAATGTATTTATATTGGTATATAGACCCGTAGGTACCAGGGTAGTGGAGCAAAATTTATCTATTCACACTTCCTCTGAATGGGCTTGGTCAATAGATAGTTACTGCTCTAAATAATACGACCTGGTAACCAATGCCAAAAGTCGACAGCGGGGTTTTCAATTTTGGCAAAATTGATCCTGCTGTTGTCATGATTAATCGCAGCACCAGCAACTCATGACACTAAATTCTGCCGAGCATACTGTGGCGCGATTATGTAAAATTTTCTGATTAAGGTTTTCTCATCTGCAAAGGAAGAAGATTATTGATTTATTAAGTAAACATTTAATATCTCTGGTACAAATATTAAAAGAATGTAATAAATTTTTGTTAAATGTATTGATATTGGTATATAGACCCGTAGGTACCCGGGTAGTGGAGCCAAAATTATCTATTCACCAGGGCTTGATTTAATCTGAAAATTTTGAATAGCAATTTACTATTCACCCTGGAAAATTGATTAGCAGTTGATCCAAAAGCACTTGAAACTAATAAATCTTGAATAGCAAAATTCAGAAATTGGAGAGCAAAGTGCTATGCTAATCCAGTTAAATCGAGCCCTGCTATTCACACTTCTTCTGCATAGGCTAGGTCAATAGATAGTTACTGCTCTAAATAATAGGACCTGGAAGCCAATGCCTAAAGTGGACAGCTGGGATTTTCTATTTTGGCAAAATTCATCCTGCTGTTGTCAAGATTAACCGCAGCACCAGCAACTCATGACACTAAATTCTGTCGAGCATACTGTGGCTTGATAATTGAAAATTTTCTGAATAAGATTTTCTCATCTGCAAAGGAAAAAAGATTATTAAATTAGGAACTGAACATTTAATATCTCTGGTACAAATATTAAAAGAATATAATAGATTTTGAAAAATGTATTTATATTGGTATATAGACCCGTAGGTACCCGGTAGTGGAGCCAAAATTATCTATTCACACTTCCTCTGCATGGGCTAGGTCAATAGATAGTTACTGCTCTAAATAATAGGACCTGGAAGCCAACGCCTAAAGTGGACAGCTGGGATTTTCTATTTTGGCAAAATTCATCCTGCTGTTGTCATGATTAACCGCAGCACCAGCAACTCATGACACTAAATTCTGTCGAGCATACTGTGGCTTGATAATTGAAAATTTTCTGAATAAGATTTTCTCATCTGCAAAGGAAAAAAGATTATTAAATTAGGAACTGAACATTTAATATCTCTGGTACAAATATTAAAAGAATGTAATAGATTTTGAAAAATGTATTTATATTGGTATATATACCTGTAGGTACCCGGGTAGTGGAGCCAAAATTATCTATTCACACTTCCTCTGCATGGGCTAGGTCAATAGATAGTTACTGATCTAAATAATAGGACCTGGAAGCCAACGCCTAAAGTGGACAGCTGGGATTTTCTATTTTGGAAAAATTGATCCTGCTGTTGTCTTGGTTAACCACAGCACCAGCAACTCATGACACTAAATTCTGTAGGTAGGGTAAGGTAGGGTAGGTAGGTAGGGTAGGTAGGTAGGTAGGGTAGGGTAGGTAGGTAGGTAGGTTTGGGTAGCTTTGGTGTGATGTCCAGATGGGAGCTGTCAAATTCTTCTGAATTTTGTTGAAAAATGTGGCTGCGAGTGGCCATCTTGTATTTTGCATTTAACTTATCGACAGTCCCATCAGAGCACCCTACAGTCGGCATTCTTCACCCTGTCTTCTTTGAATTTCATATGTAGCTTTGGTATGATGTCTAGATTGGAGCTGTCAAATTTTCTGCCTTTTGTTGCAAAGCATGACTGCCACAGGCCATCTTCGATTTGATGTAAATTGTGAAAATTTTGATTACTACACCTAACCGGCCACATCCCTCACCTGATTTTTTTTCCGAATTCATACAGTACGCGTCAAGTGTATCCTATCCCAATCACCCAACCCCGGAACGAGTGGTAGACATAAATGTGATTCGGTGAAATCCGGTGGCGAAAATCAGACACCGTGTTACTGTGAATAAGAGATTAAAACCGTGATTTGTCGAGTTGCAGTTACGGCATTCAGTAGCTGCATTGATTAATTGAAGACACATTGTTCCGACACGGTGTTCAACCGTGTTCCTTTTACCGTCTATGTTACGTAATACATCTTCGAAAATTGACAATCTGTGTCTGGAGGTGTGACGAACAGTCAATCGGAGCAATAAAACAGACAAAAAAATCTAGGTAATTTCAAGTGCTTTTGTACAATCGTCCAGATAGCGTCTCTGTTAACAATTTCATTTCTTGTATAGACATAAGCTCAAACGTTTATTGGACGGGGGAGGGGGGGGGGGGGGGAGTGGCGGTTAAAGAATAACAATTATCAAATCATTTTTTTCTTTTTACATTTTATTCTTTTCAACAAGCATTATATATATCATTTTACTCTACTACGTATGAAAAGCCTACATGTATGACATAAATTTAAGCTTTATACACCAACCGTGCTCAACACACCAGCAATGGGATTTCAGTAGTTAAAATTTACACCAACAGTGGAAGTACATCCAAATTGACCTTTGGTGATGTAGACCTGAATGCGAACTTGTCTAAATTATCGCACGTCGCCTTGCGGCAATTATTTATTACGTTTTTTTATGAGTTTACCCCATAAGACATCAAGGATTAACAAACATACATTGTCCCATGTTAATAAACCACCCATAACTCGAAATAGTATGTTATTATGTTATTAAAATGAAAAACGCCGTTTCTTTTTTTTATTTCGTTTCAGTGATAAAATTGACAGCCCGCCGATGTTCGTGTAAACAAACAAAAAAAAAACAGTTCTGCACGGACAGTTTGTTCTGCTGCTGCTCAGTAAAATCCAGAAAAAAACATGGCGTCACTTAATAATCTGACGATCGTGGTATAAATAAAATATACCCAAAGTAGTAGCTTGGTGTACCAAATGTTCCTCGCCATACGTTATTCAGTAGGCCTACATTTTGTTGAAACCAATCCGACCCACAGTAGAGAACTTCGATATAGGGGGCGGGGTGAATATAAAAAAAATTTCCCTCGGTATATGGAGATTCGATTGTTTCAAGCGTAGTTTTTAGCACTGCATGTTGGTGTGCTAAAAAGCTGAGCTTGGAACTAGCGCATCTTTATATTAAAACAAAAATCTTAAAAATCACTCTCTCACACAACGGTTGAGTGAAAAGTGAACCCAAATCAACTCGTTTGGATGAATTCATGTACAGTACTCATCGCAGAGGATTTGTGTTAATTTTTAACAAAGCTGTTGTGAAAGTGTAAATCTGGGTGAATACATTGTGAGATTTTTAATGATTTTGGAGGAGGGGGGGGGGGGTGGGGGGTGGGCACGCGGTTCTAGAGGGATGTATGTTTATGAATATTTTTTGTCAGTATAGAGATTTGTTAATTCCAAGCGTAGTTTTTTTAGCATTGTATGGTGGTTAGTGTCTTGTGCAGTGGGAATACAACACACGATGCTAAAAAGCTAAGTTTGGAACTAGCGCATCTTTATATAGGAGAAAAAAGAGAGAAATCGTCAAACTCTCTCTCTCTCTCTAAAAACCGACCCAAAATATGAATATGAACTAACATGAAAAGCAGTCGACACTTGCATACAAAATTATTGAATAACTAATAATATTTTTCATTTTTTGCCTCAAAAACACAGCTTATGACCCCTCATTAGAACAAGCTCAACCAGCTCGTTCGAATGAGGGGTCATAAGCTATGTTTTTCGAGGCGAAAAATTAAAACTGAATAGCAGTTTTTTGTGAAGAACGCTTGCCGGGTTTGGCCGTAAAGTGTACATGTTACATCTACAACTGTCTTCATTTTTCACAGGCCGTCTCAAACATTCGTTTATTTTCTGAACTGTAATGTTTCGCCAGCTTTCTGTTGGTCTCAACTCGGGATGGAAATATAAAACATATTTCTCAAGATAGGATTTCCTCTGGGGGTCTACCTCCTTTTTGTTTTTGGTTCCACCTCCATAATATGAATACTGTAATCTCAAATTTTCCGATGTAAATAACTCTGGGAAGAGTTTTTCAAAAACATTTTTGGCGAAGTTTCCTGGCCCATGAGAATTTGAAAGAATCATTCTGAGAGTGTCTTTTGAAATATAATGAGGATGAGGTATCGACCTGAATGGATCGTCACTTTCATCAACATCGGCTTCGGAAATCACCTGTCTTGTACACGATGCTGGAGCTGGAGCTGAGGCTGGATTTGTGGTTGTTATAAGCTTTCTTATTTCGCCAAAGAGAACCCTCTGTGATACCTCGATGTCCACCATTTTCTTATGCAGTTGTGCCAACTTCTTATTTTGTCGTTGTTCCATCTCCTGCATCACCTCAAGCACTTTGTTCAGTCCAGAACTTTCTGTGGCACCAATGTGGTTTCTTGGCGATGCAACTTGGTGGCGCACTTGGTTAGAAGTATGGCTGCTGGGTGTGCTGGAGTTCATGAATAAAATTGGCTCCAACATTGTATATGATCGAGATGGAGAGCTTAAAAAGTAATCTTCATTTTGCCAGTCGGGTTGTGGGGGAAACTGATGATGTCCTTGGTGTGTGATTTCTTGTTGTTGCTGTGGTTGCTTTTCCACGTGAATGGGCGAATCATGCAGTTCCTGTTGTTGGTGATCTACGGGTGGTTGTTCTATTCTCAAATGTTCTGCTGGTTCTTCAGGCAACTGCTGTTCCACATCAGTTGGAATCTCCTGTTCGGGCTGCTCTGTCTGATGTTGCCCAATTTCTGGTTGGCCTCCATCCACCAATTCAGCCGACTGTTGTTCTTCCTGCCGTGTTTCTCCACTACCAGGCACCAACCGCAATGCTTCAGCAGCCTAAAACGTAAATATTATGTTAATTATAAACCTTCGGGTGATCATTACACATTCGCGGCAGTAGGCTTCTACCCATCAGTAAAAAGGAAACCCTCATTAATCCAAATAAT
The DNA here is from genome assembly GCA_031216915.1 of Pictodentalium vernedei. Taxonomy (NCBI): domain Eukaryota; kingdom Metazoa; phylum Mollusca; class Scaphopoda; order Dentaliida; family Dentaliidae; genus Pictodentalium; species Pictodentalium vernedei. The sequence goes on from CM062292.1 coordinate 55,975,250, forward strand.
CTCGTGGTTTGCATAACAATACGCTTAAAAGTAAATTTCAATTTATTTAATTATCAGCCAATAGACTGATGCAAATCGCCCCAATAAAATATATTCGTATAGAAATATTATTTCGCACCTTTTGACAAAACAATTTTATAATTTCGCAGGGTTTCATCCTACACTTTCATAAAACAGTGAAATGCGCGGCGAAAACTTCATTCTAAAGTAAATCGTCTAGTCTTGTGTGTTAAAATGCCTCCATCAAAAATAACTCACACTCAAAAGTTGGAAACCTTGGAAAAATTCAAACAAGGCTGGAAAATTTTTGCCATTCATAAATATCTGGTAGAACAAGGATTTGACGTGTCATATTATAGTGTTAGATCAGTAGTGGACAAGTATCGTACAGGTGAATTTCAACATGTTGACTGCACCAAGGAGAACACTCATAAGTTTTGCAAAATTAAGAAAAATCATATAGTTTTGATTCAAGATCTTTTGCGTAATGATTGTGTGCAATCAAGTGCACATATACAACGACAGCTGCCAAATCATGGTGCATGTGTATCAAAAAGTACAGTATTGCGGGCCATCAGACACGCAGGCTGGACATCTGCACAACCGCGTTATTGTGCCATGGTTAGTTTGAAAAATCAAGAAAAACGGAGAGAGTTTTGTGAATCTCTGATAGCGAACAACGAAGACTTCGGCGATGCTATTTTTAGTGACGAATGCACAATTCAACTTCATGATAATAAAACAACGTGTTTCCGGAAGCTCGGCGGAGCGGCCCCAATGATTTGCAGACCCAAACACCCACTTAAAGTGCATATGTGGGCTGCTATTTCAAGACAAGGAACTTGCCCATTATTAATATTTGACGGGATAATGGACAAAGAATTTTTTACTCATTCCATTCTGAACAATGTCCTGTTACCATTTGTGAGACAATCATTTACCGGCACCCATAGGTTTGTCCAAGACAACGACCCAAAGCATACCTCAAAATTTTGTCAGTGTTATGTGGAAATAAAAGTATAAAAAAAAACAAGTACATGTGATTAATTGGGAAAGATTGAACAGAGACAGCTAGAATAATGAGTGTGTGGGGGGGGGGGGGGGGGGGGGTGGACTTGTCAGTTTACATAACTTATGAACTTACCTCTGCGGTTGCTGTGTCATTGATCCCTCCGTATTGTACTTCATATCTGCCTCCAATGGTTATTGGACTGTCTGGTTCTGGTAATTTGAAAAACGTTTTCGTCCGCACTTGAGCCTTCCCATCCTCGTCATACCTCACCAAATAGTTGCTATAAGTCTTAGTAAGCTGTCTGAGCGACATTTTTGCTTCTGCGATGAATGATTTGGAATATGCCCGAAAGGTGAATGATTTCGACATGGGACGACCCTCTTTAAATGTCACGAGTGGAAAACTGTTTTCACTGCAATGTTTTTCCCTCCATTGTGTTAAAACAACATTCGGCAACAGAAAGTAGAAGTCAAAGAGCAGCAGACTTTGTCGGCAAACTGTAGTAAATACGTTTTTTCTTATCTTGAATAAGCTTCAGCTTGGGTTATGCTTTTTCACACACATGGGTGATAGCTACATGTATGTTGAAATAATGTTTGGTATCGTTAAACAATAATAAAAAAACAAGAGGACCCAGGGGGCCTGATGGCCCTCACCTGACATGGTAGTCTAAATATATATAAAAAAAACAAAAAACTAATTTCTGGATTTTGGTCCAATTTTTTTTAAGTCCTACCCGGACCCCAAATTTTCAGTGTAAATTTTTTTTTTCATTTTTTTTTTGTCTTAAAATGAACCATTCCTTTCTGTTGGTCCCGAGGAAGCCTCACACCAAATAAAAATTCTCAGTGCCGTGCAGTTTTGAAGATATGAACATTTTCGTTTTTTTAAATATTTTTGGCTCCTGAGGTTCCCACGGGGCTGCAAGAAAAAAATTTTTGCCATAAGTCAAGTACGTATAACCCAATAATACCTCACATTAAATTTGGTTCAAATTGGTCTCTCGGTTCAGAATATATAAATTCTGGGCGGGGCAAAAATGATTGCCCCCCCCCCCCCCTCCCGGAACAAAGGCAAATATAGCCCGTCAAACTTCTCTTGAACAAATTTGAGTCTACACCTCAAATGGAAGTTGCATACCAAATATCAAGTCTCTGCTACGGCTGGTTCATGAGAAGAAGATTTTAAAAAATTTTGTGCATTTTGGCCCCACCCCCCTCCTCAGTATAAGCAGAAACCCAAGTCAGGTGAGCTAATAATAGGGCTATTGTTCTGAATGTGCGTCTGTGAATGTCTTTTCTATCCCATCACCCCGTCATCTGTTCCCCCCGGAAGTCATCTGTAGAACACACACTCCCCCCCCCCCCCCCCCCCCCCACACACACCCATCATCGCTCAGACAAGATTAAAATCCAGTAACTGATAGAACTACAGTACATGTATAATGTACAGCTCGTGAAGATTGGATTGCCACTAAAACACCCACGAAGTGGAACCTTGAGCTGAGAGAGCCATCAGCTAAAACTGTTTGTTGTTTTGAATTATCACAAGAATCGACGGTTGACTGGGTGGAAATGTCACTCCATGGGTGTTTAACGTTAATCCGCTCTCTGTGTAATATGTATTAAATGTGAACTGGGTACATTTTTCGTTTCTATATACATTTAGTTAGCATTTATTGCAGTCTTTTAGAATAAAAAACATTTGAAAAAATTCTGGGTCGAGTTACGTGGTCCACAAACGCAGGAACGGTTTTCATATTCTCCTCTCGGTAAACACGAGGCGCACGTTCCGCCATTGTTAAATTCAACAATGGAAACTTGGAGAAACGAATATCGACAATTCCGCTTTTTGTATTTCAATAAAATCCTTTGAGCATATGTTAGTTGTTTACTATCTCATAAGTTGGCAAACCCATTACTGCTTTTAAATCTTGTGTCGAGACCTGGGAAGCTCGATTTCAAATTGTCAATTAACACCAAAAAACCACAAAAAGTCCAGGTATCACCAGAACTTTGGTTGAGCATAAAAATGATGTCGGATTCTTGAAATTTCAACCCCAGAAATGTTGGGCTTTCTCTTCGTAATCGAAGTACCAGGCCATGTGAACGAATTGAGATTAATATTTGGTTGCGTGAAAGCAGCATTGTGTTCCCCCAAACGGGCTACACAGTCCCCCCCCCCCTTTTGCCCCCCATCCTATATTTTACAGATCTTAAAATTGATTGTTAATGGAATAAGACATTGTCACGCTTGAGGGTGGTGTTCTCCCTTTCAGTTCAGTTTTCACTGTCAAATACTACCCCCCCCCCCCCTCTTTCCACACACCTCTATTTTAATAAATACAGTCTAGTCCCTATCTACACTACAGTCTCGCAACACCAAGAATGGGGGGGGGGGGGGGGGGGGGTCTAAACCAACACCATTAGGAAAATGCCTCTTCTGTTAGGCCCACATGTATGTGTTTTTCTCCTCACATCAGTGACTTTGGAGCGGCCTCTGGGTTTTCATACTGCCAAATTTTCAGGGACCCCGGCCGGCTGTTGGCTGAATCATGTGGGGGCCATCTAATCTGGCTTCAGGAGTAACAGATGACTGGGTGAGGGGAATCATACACTTACAAACGCACATAAAAGCAAAAGTCCCGAAAGGACTGCTATATCTTTATTCAATTCATTTGTTTATTTATTTAAAATGTACATTGATCCCAGACAGGCATTGCAGGCAAGCTTATTTCAATCCTTGCTTGGTGTTTTGTGGTTTCCTGTCATGTTAACAGGAAGCTTGTTCCAGTCCCTTTGAACAGCGCTTTGTGTACTTTTTCCATGCTTCTTCGTGGTTAAGAGTGTTTCAAGAAAATTTAAGAGAGTTCAGTTAGAAAAGGTAGAGAAAGAAATGTGAATCCGCTATTGTAAATTGTGAATGTTGTGTTATTGTTGCTATGGGGGGGGGGGGCTATGGGGGGAGTCTTTGTAGCCCACTCCCCACACGCAGAGTTGCAGTTGTTAACAGTGTTTTTTTTAATGCTGAACAGCGAATTCGTCGTCGGCGAAACCACAAAAATGTTTTTTCTCACCTCCACCAGCAGAGGAGTGTTGCAAAAACATGGGATGCTTCGAGTTGCAGAGTGTTGAAAAAACAGTTCCTTGGAGTGAGTCCTGTCATAGAGCAAGCAGGTCTGTGACAGGTGTTTGTTTTGAGATATTGCCAGCTGTAAACACAAATGAATACTATTCAATACATCAGCTTCACTTGACTGTAATATTGAGTCTTCAGCTGGTCAGATTTTCTGTTCAACATATTTTTTACTTTACCTGAAGCAGATTTGTCTTATTGCAAGGAATTTATGCGGAGTATGGTTAATTTGCTGAAAATTGTTTTATGTATGTGGAATGATAATTTGAACCTATATGGCGATAACAATATGATTCAAATTGGTGAGTTTAGCGGTAAAAATTATCGTTACAAAAGCTCCATTCTTCGCTTTGCGAGAATGGAGCTTTATAACGATTATATATACACCTACAAAATCTTGTTCGTAACCCTGGCCTATGATTTATTTTTTTCATGTAGATCAATAACATTAAACTCCGACTTCACCAAACTTTATATTTGTGTTTTAAAAAATGTTTGGAGTCATCAGACGCATATTCGCCCAATATCATAAACATCCTGAGTTCAGTCAATTTTCAAAATTTTCTGTTTTATCTTAGTGAAGTATAAGATACAAAAAATAACAGTGCCTCGCTTGAGAAATATTTCACTCGTCATCCGATATTGAATTACAGTAAGACACTAATGCAATTTGTTGCTTGTGGAAAAACACAGTAGCTGCAACAGAGATTATCATGATGACGTAACTAATCCTTTTCACAAAAAAACATGGTTGCATGCGGTGATTGTTCACTGGGAACTGTTCCCGTGTTCCACCGGATCGGACGGTGTTTTTTTTCAAAATGCATCACCGCGTCGGGTGATTGAGATGGGATACACTTGACGTGTACTGTATGTAGCTTTTGTGTGTTGTCTTTTCTGTAGAAACTTAAGTGAATGGGTTGGCATCACTGGATCTTTCTATTTAATTCATTCTCTTTTTGTTATATTGGTCAGAAAACCTGTATGTACACATGTAATAGATCCTAAATTGTCTGTTTAGTCTATCTCTTCATAGGTTAGGTGAATAGTCCATTACTGCTTTAGATAATTAGACATGTTGGCCAATACATAAAGTGGACAGCTCCCTCTGGGAACTTTGGGAAGATCAGCAGTTCTGCTTGACTGGAAAGCAAATCAGATCCAGTAACCAGTTGTAGATGTGAAAGTCCCCTGAAGTGGGCAGCGTGGGTATAAACCATTGCTAAACTTCACGCCATACCTATGTTGTGGTCATGATATACTCGTCATGACTGTGACCTTAAATGCCAATAAAACTTTTTTATTGAAAAATGTATTTATATTGGTATATAGACCCATAGGTACCAGGGTAGTGGAGCCAAAATTATCTATTCACACTTCCTCTGAATGGGCTAGGTCAATAGATAGTTACTGCTCTAAATAATAGGACCTGGAAGCCAACGCCTAAAGTGGACAGCTGGGATTTTCTATTTTGGCAAAATTCATCCTGCTGTTGTCATGATTAACCGCAGCACCAGCAACTCATGACACTAAATTCTGTCGAGCATACTGTGGCTTGATAATTGAAACTTTTCTGAATAAGATTTTCTCATCTGCAAAGGAAAAAAGATTATTAAATTAGGAACTGAACATTTAATATCTCTGGTACAAATATTAAAAGAATGTAATAGATTTTGAAAAATGTTTTTATATTGGTTTATAGACCCAAAGGTACCCGGTCAGTGGAGCCAAAATTATTTATTCACATTTCCTCTCAATGGGCTAAGTCAATAGATAGTTACTTCTCTAAATAATAGGACCTGGAAGCCAACGCATAAAGTGGACAGCAGGGATTTTCTATTTTGGAAAAATTGATCCTGCTGTTGTCATGATTAACAGCAGCACCAGCAACTCGTGACCCTACATTCTGTAGGTAGGGTAGAGTAGGTAGGTAGGTAGGTAGGTTGGTTGGTTGGTTGGTTGTTTGGATGGTTGGTTGGTTGGTAGGTAGGTAGGGGTAGGGTAGCTTTGCTGTGATGTCCAAATGGGAGCTGTCAAATTCTTCCGAATTTTGTTGAAAAATGTGGCTGCCAGTGGCCATCTTGTATTTTGCATTTAACTTGTCGACAGTCCCATCAGAGCACCCTACAGTCGGCATTCTTCACCCTGTCTTCTTCGAATTTCATATGTAACTTTGGTATGATGTCTAGATTGGAGCTATCAAATTTTCTACTTTTTGTTGAAAAGCAATGGCTGCCACAGGCCATCTTGGATTTGACATATAAATTGTGAAAATTTTGATTAGTACACCTAACCGGCCACATCCCTCACCTGATTTTTTTTTCAGAATTCATATGTAGCTTTTGTGTGTTGTCTTTTCTGTAGAAACTTAAGTGAATGGGTTGGCATCACTGGATCTTTCTATTTAATTCATTCTCTTCTTGTTATATTGGTCAGAAAACCTGTATGTACACATGTAATAGATCCTAAATTGTCTGTTTAGTCTATCTCTTCATAGCTAGGTTAGGTGAATAGTCCATTACTGCTTTAAATAATTAGACATGGTGGCCAATACGTAAAGTGGACAGCTCCCTCTGGGAACTTTGGGAAGATGAGCAGTTCTGCTTTACTGGAAAGCAATCGGATCCAGTAACCAATTGTAGATGTGAAAGTCCTCTGAAGTGGGCAGCGTGGGTACAAACCATTGCTAAACTTCACGCCATACCTATGTTGTGGTCATGATATACTCGTCAGGACTGTGACCTTAAATGCCAATAAAAATATTTTATTGAAAAATGTATTTATATTGGTATATAGACCCGTAGGTACCCGGGTAGTGGAGCCAAAATTATCTGTTCACACTTCCTCTGAATGGGCTAGGTCAATAGATAGTTACTGCTCTAAATAATAGGACCTGGAAGCCAACGCCAAAAGTCGACAGTGGGGATTTCTATTTTGGCAAAATTGATCCCGCTGTTGTCATGATTAACCACAGCACCAGCAACTCATGACACTAAATTCTGTCACGCATACTGTGGCTTGATAATTGAAAATTTTCTGAATAAGATTTTCTCATCTGCAAAGGAAAAAAGATTATTAAATTAGGAACTGAACATTTAATATCTCTGGTACAAATATTAAAAGAACATAATAGATTTTGAAAAATTTATTTATATTGGTATATAGACCCGTAGGTACCCGGATAGTGGAGCAAAAGTTATCTATTCACACTTCCTCTGAATGGGCTAGGTCAATAGATAGTTACTGCTCTAAATAATAGGACCTGGAAGCCAACGCCTAAAGTGGACAGCAGGGATTTTCTATTTTGGCAAAATTGATCCTGCTGTTGTCATGATTAACCACAGCACCAGCAACTCATGGCACTAAATTCTGTCGAGCATACTGTTGCTTGATAATTGAAAATTTTCTGAATAATATCTCTTCTGCAAAGGAAAAAGATCATTGAACTAGGAACTGAACATTTAATATCTCTGGTAGAAATATTAAAAGAAAGTAATAGATTTTGAAAAATGTTTTTATATTGGTATATAAACCCGTAGGTACCCGGGTAGTGGAGCCAAAATTATCTATTCACACTTCCTCTGCATGGGCTAGGTCAATAGATAGTTACTGCTCTAAATAATAGTTCCTGGAAGCCAACACCTAAAGTGGACAGCAGGGATTTCCTATTTTGGCAAGATTGATCCTGCTGTTGTCATGATTAACCGCAGCACCAGCAACTCATGGCACTAAATTCTGTCGAGCATACTGTGGCTTGATACTTGAAAATTTTCTGAATAAGATTTTCTCATCTGCAAAGGAAAACGATTATTGAATTAGGAACTGAACATTTAATATCTCTGGTACAAATATAAAAAGAATGTAATAGATTTTGAAAAATGTATTTATATTGGTATATAGACCCCTAGGTACCCGGGTAGTGGAGTCAAAATTATTTATTCACACTTCTTCTGAATGGGCTAGGTCAATAGATAGTTACTGCTCTAAATAATAGGACCTGGAATCCAACGCCTAAAGTGGACAGCTGGGATTTGCTATTTTGGCAAAATTCATCCTGCTGTTGTCATGATTTACCGCAGCACCAGCAACTCATGACACTAAATTCTGTCGAGCATACTGTGGCTTGATAATTGAAAATTTTCTGAATAAGATTTTCTCATCTGCAAAGGAAAAAAGATTATTAAATTAGGAACTGAACATTTAATATCTCTGGTACAAATATTAAAAGAATATAATAGATTTTGAAAAATGTATTTATATTGGTATATAGACCTGTAGGTACCCGGGTAGTGGAGCCAAAATTATCTATTCACACTTCCTCTGCATGGGCTAGGTCAATAGATAGTTACTGCTCTAAATAATAGGACCTGGAAGCCAACGCCTAAAGTGGACAGCTGGGATTTTCTATTTTGGCAAAATTCATCCTGCTGTTGTCATGATTAACCGCAGCACCAGCAACTCATGGGACTAAATTCTGTCGCGCATACTGTGGCTTGATAATTGAAAATTTTCTGAATAAGATTTTCTCATCTGCAAAGGAAAAAAGATTATTAAATTAGGAACTGAACATTTAATATCTCTGGTACAAATATTAAAAGAATGTAATAGATTTTGAAAAATGTATTTATATTGGTATATAGACCCATAGGTACCCGGGTAGTGGAGCTAAAGTTATCTGTTCACACTTCCTCTGAATGGGCTAGGTCAATAGATAGTTACCGCTCTAAATAATAGGACCTGGAAGCCAACGCCTAAAGTGGACAGCAGGGATTTTCTATTTTGGCAAAATTGATCCTGCTGTTGTCATGATTAACCGCAGCACCAGCAACTCATGACACTAAATTCTGTCGAGCATACTGTGGCTTGATAATTGAAAATTTTCTGAATAAGATTTTCTCATCTGCAAAGGAAAACGATTATTGAATTAGGAACTGAACATTTAATATCTCTGGTACAAATATTAAAAGAATGTAATAGATTTTGAAAAATGTATTTATATTTGTATATAGACCCGTAGGTGCCCGGGTAGTGGAGTCAAAATTATTTATTCACACTTCTTCTGAATGGGCTAGGTCAATAGATAGTTACTGCTCTGAATAATAGGACCTGGAAGCCAATGCCTAAAGTGGACAGCTGAGATTTTCTATTTTGGAAAAATTGATCCCGCTGTTGTCTTGATTAACCGCAGCACCAGCAACTCATGACACTAAATTCTGTAGGTAGAGTAGGGTAGGGTAGGGTTGGGTAGGTAGGTAGGGTTGGGTAGGTAGGTAGGTAGGTAGGTAGGTAGGTAGGTAGGTAGGTAGGTAGGTAGGTAGGTAGGGGTTTGGGTAGCTTTGGTGTGATGTCCAGATGGGAGCTGTCAAATTCTTCTGAATTTTGTTGAAAAATGTGGCTGCGAGTGGCCATCTTGTATTTTGCATTTAACTTGTTGACAGTCCCATCAGTGCACCCTACAGTCGGCATTCTTCACCCTGTCTTCTTTGAATTTCATATGTAACTTTGGTGTGATGTCTAGATTGGAGCTGTCAAATTTTCTGCCTTTTGTTGCAAAGCATGACTGCCACAGGCCATCTTGGATTTGATGTAAATTGTGAAAATTTTGATTACTACACCTAACCGGCCACATCCCTCACCTGATTTTTTTTCCGAATTCATATGTAGCTTTTGTGTGTTGTCTTTTCTGTAGAAACTTAAGTGAATGGGTTGGCATCACTGGATCTTTCTATTTAATTCATTCTCTTTTTGTTATATTGGTCAGAAAACCTGTATGTACACATGTAATAGATCCTAAATTGTCTGTTTAGTCTATCTCTTTATAGGTTAGGTGAATAGTCCATTACTGCTTTAGATAATTAGACATGTTGGCCAATACATAAAGTGGACAGCTCCCTCTGGGAACTTTGGGAAGATCAGCAGTTCTGCTTTACTGGAAAGCAATTGGATCCAGTAACCAGTTGTAGATGTGAAAGTCCTCTGAAGTGGGCAGCGTGGGTATAAACCATTGCTAAACTTCACGCCATACCTATGTTGTGGTCATGATATACTCGTCATGTCTGTGACCTTAAATGCCAATAAAACTTTTTTATTGAAAAATGTATTTCTATTGGTATATAGACCCATAGGTACCAGGGTAGTGGAGCCAAAATTATCTATTCACACTTCCTCTGAATGGGCTAGGTCAATAGATAGTTACTGCTCTAAATAATAGGACCTGGAAGCCAACGCCTAAAGTGGACAGCGGGGATTTCCTATTTTGGCAAAATTGATCCTGCTGTTATCATGATTAACCACAGCACCAGCAACTCATGGCACTAAATTCTGTCGAGCATACTGTGGCTTGATAATTGAAAATTGTCTGAATAAGATTTTCTCATCTCCAAAGAAAAACGATTATTGAATTAGGAACTGAACATTTAATATCTCTGGTACAAATATTAAAAGAATATAATAGATTTTGAAAAATGTATTTATATTGGTATATAGACCCGTAGGTACCCGGGTAGTGGAGCCAAAATTATCTATTCACACTTCCTCTGCATGGGCTAGGTCAATAGATAGTTACTGCTCTAAATAATAGGACCTGGAAGCCAACGCCTAAAGTGGACAGCTGGGATTTTCTATTTTGGCAAAATTCATCCTGCTGTTGTCATGATTAACCGCAGCACCAGCAACTCATGACACTAAATTCTGTCGAGCATACTGTGGCTTGATAATTGAAACTTTTCTGAATAAGATTTTCTCATCTGCAAAGGAAAAAAGATTATTAAATTAGGAACTGAACATTTAATATCTGTGGTACAAATATTAAAAGAATGTAATAGATTTTGAAAAATGTATTTATATTGGTTTTTAGGCCCGAAGGTGCCCGGTCAGTGGAGCCAAAATTATTTATTCACAATTCCTCTCAATGGGCTAGGTCAATAGATAGTTACTTCCCTAAATAATAGGACCTGGAAGCCAACGCATAAAGTAGACAGCAATGATTTTCTATTTTGAAAAATTGATCCTGCTGTTGTCATGATTAACAGCAGCACCAGCAACTCAGTAGGTAGGTAGGTAGGTAGGTAGGTAGGTAGGTAGGTAGGTAGGTTGGTTGGTTGGTTGGTTGGTTGGTTGGTTGGTAGGTAGGTAGGGGTAGGGTAGCTTTGCTGTGATGTCCAAATGGGAGCTGTCAAATTCTTCCGAATTTTGTTGAAAAATGTGGCTGCCAGTGGCCATCTTGTATTTTGGATTTAACTTGTCGACAGTCCCATCACAGCACCCTACAGTCGGCATTCTTCACCCTGTCTTCTTCGAATTTCATATGTAACTTTGGTGTGATGTCTAGATTGGAGCTATCAAATTTTCTGCTTTTTGTTGAAAAGCAATGGCTGCCACAGGCCATCTTGGATTTGACATATAAATTGTGAAAATTTTGATTAGTACACCTAACCGGCCACATCCCTCACCTGATTTTTTTTCAGAATTCATATGTAGCTTTTGTGTGTTGTGTTTTCTGTAGAAACTTAAGTGAATGGGTTGGCATCACTGGATCTTTCTATTTAATTCATTCTCCTCTTGTTATATTGGTCAGAAAACCTGTATGTACACATGCAATAGATCCTAACTTGTCTGTTTAGTCTATCTCTTCATAGCTAGGTTAGGTGAATAGTCCATTACTGCTTTAAATAATTAGACATGGTGGCCAATACGTAAAGTGGACAGCTCCCTCTGGGAACTTTGGGAAGATGAGCAGTTCTGCTTTACTGGAAAGCAATCGGATCCAGTAACCAATTGTAGATGTGAAAGTCCTCTGAAGTGGGCAGCGTGGGTATAAACCATTGCTAAACTTCACGCCATACCTATGTTGTGGTCATGATATACTCGTTATGACTGCGACCTTAAATGCCAATAAAAATGTTTTATTGAAAAATGTTTTTATATTGGTATATAGACCCATAGGTACCCGGGTAGTGGAGGCAAAATTATCTATTCACACTTCCTCTGAATGGGCTAGGTCAATAGATAGTTACTGCTCTAAATAATAGGATCTGGAAGCCAACGCCAAAAGTCGACAGCGGGGATTTCAATTTTGGCAAAATTGATCCTGCTGTTGTCATGATTAATCGCAGCACCAGCAACTCATGCCACTAAATTCTGCTGAGCATACTGTGGCTCGATTATGTAAAATTTTCTGAATAAGATTCTCTCATCTGCAAAGGAAGAAGATTATTGAATTATTAATTAAACATTTGATATCTCTGGTACAAATATTAAAAGAATGTAATAAATTTTTAAAAATGTATTGATATTGGTATATAGACCCGTATGTACCCGGGTAGTGGAGCCAAAATTATCTATTCACACTTCCTCTGAATGGGCTAGGTCAATAGATAGTTACTGCTCTAAATAATAGGACCTGGAAGCCAACGCCTAAAGTGGACAGCTGGGATTTTCTATTTTGGCAAAATTCATCCTGCTGTTGTCATGATTAACCGCAGCACCAGCAACTCATGACACTAAATTCTGTCGAGCATACTGTGGCTTGATAATTGAAAATTTTCTGAATAAGATTTTCTCATCTGCAAAGGAAAAAAAATTATTAAATTAGGAACTGAACATTTAATATCTCTGGTACAAATATTAAAAGAATGTAATAGATTTTGAGAAATGTATTTGATATACTCGTCACGACTGTGACCTTAAATGCCAATAAAAATGTTTTATTGAAAAATGTATTTATATTGGTACATAGACCCGAAGGTGCCCGGGTAGTGGAGCCAAAGTTATCTATTCACACTTCCTCTGAATGGGCTAGGTCAATAGATAGTTACTGCTCTAAATAATAGGACCTGGAAGCCAACGCCTGAAGTGGACAGCTGGGATTTTCTGTTTTGGCAAAATTGATCCTGCTGTTGTCATGATTAACCGCAGCACCAGCAACTCATGACACTAAATTCTGTCGAGCATACTGTGGCTCGATTATGTAAAATTTTCTGAATAAGATTTTCTCATCTGCAAAGGGAAAAAGATTATTAAATTAGGAACTGAACATTTAATATCTCTGGTACAAATATTAAAAGAATATAATAGATTTTGAAAAATGTGTTTATATTGGTATATAGACCCGAAGGTATCCAGGGAGTGGAGCCAAAATTATCTAGTCACACTTCCTCTGAATGGGGTAGGTCAATAGATAGTTACTGCTCTAAATAGTAGGACCTGGAAGCCAACGCCTAAAGTGGACAGCTGGGATTTTCTATTTTGGCAAAATTCATCCTGCTGTTGTCATGATGAACCGCAGCACCAGCAACTCATGACACTAAATTCTGTCGAGCATACTGTGGCTTGATACTTGAAAATTTTCTGAATAATATTTTCTCATCTGCAAAGGAAAACGATTATTGAATTAGGAACTGAACATTTAATATCTCTGGTACAAATATTAAAAGAATGTAATAGATTTTGAAAAATGTATTTATATTGCTATATAGACCCGTAGGTTCCTGGGTAGTGGAGTCAAAATTATCTATATCCTGCTGTTGTCATAATTAATCGCAGCACCAGCAACTGATGACATTAAATTCTGCCGAGCATACTGTGGCTCGATTATGTAAAATTTTCTGAATAAGGTTTTCTCATCTGCAATTGAAGAAGATTATTGATTTATTAAGTAAACATTTAATATCTCTGGTACAAATATTAAAAGAATGTAGTAAATTTTTGAAAAATGTATTGATATTGGTATATAGACCCGCAGGTTCCCGGGTAGTGGAGCCAAAATTATTTATTCACACTTCCTCTCAATGGGCTAGGTCAATAGATAGTTACTTCTCTAAATAATTGGACCTGGAAGCCAACGCCTAAAGTGGACAGCAATGACTTTCTATTTTGGAAAAATTGATCCTGCTGTTGTCATGATTAACCGCAGCACCAGCAACTCATGACATTACATTCTGTAGGTAGAGTAGGGTAGGTAGGTAGGTAGGTAGGTGTGTAGGTTGTTTGGTAGGTAGGTAGGGGTTAGGGTAGCTTTGCTGTGATGTCCAGATGGGAGCTGTCAAATTCTTCCGAATTTTGTTGAAAAATGTGTCTGCCAGTGGCCATCTTGTATTTTGCATTTAACTTGTCGACAGTCCCATCACAGCACCCTACAGTCGGCATTCTTCACCCTGTCTTCTTTGAATTTCATATGTAACTTTGGTATGATGTCTAGATTGGAGCTATCAAATTTTCTGCTTTTTGTTGAAAAGCAATGGCTGCCACAGGCCATCTTGGATTTGACATATAAATTGTGAAAATTTTGATTAGTACACCTAACCGGCCACATCCCTCACCTGATTTTTTTTCAGAATTCATATGTAGCTTTTGTGTGTTGTCTTTTCTGTAGAAACTTAAGTGAATGGGTTGGCATCACTGGATCTTTCTATTTAATTCATTCTCTTCATGTTATATTGGTCAGAAAACCTGTATGTACACATGTAATAGATCCTAAATTGTCTGTTTAGTCTATCTCTTCATAGCTAGGTTAGGTGAATAGTCCATTACTTCTTTAGATAATTAGACATGTTGGCCAATACGTAAAGTGGACAGCTCCCTCTGGGAACTTTGGGAAGATGAGCAGTTCTGCTTTACTGGAAAGCAATTGGATCCAGAAACCAGTTGTAGATGTGAAAGTCCTCTGAAGTGGGCAGCGTGGGTATAAACCATTGCTAAACTTCACGCCATACCTATGTTGTGGTCATGATATACTCGTCATGACTGTGACCTTAAATGCCAATAAAAATGTTTTATTGAAAAATGTATTTATATTGGTATATAGGCCCGTAGGTACCCGGAGTGGAGCCAAAATTATCTATTCACACTTCCTCTGAATGGGCTAGGTCAATAGATAGTTACTGCTCTAAATCATAGGACCTGGAAGCCAACGCCTAAAGTGGACAGCAGAGATTTTCTATTTTGGCAAAATTCATCCTGCTGTTGTCATGATTAACCGCAGCACCATCAACTCATGACACTAAAAACAACAAACAATTGCGGTTTCGATATTTGGCCGTAAGTACATTTGACCCAATATTTATTGAGATCAAATATTGAAATAAATTTATTGTAAAATGATTTTATTGCACAACATGCACTCGGGGAATATTGTTTCATATAATTGTACAGTAGAATCCTCTTAATTGAATATCCATTTTTCAAGTGAAAATTATTCAATTAACAGGAGTATACAATTGACAGGGATTTGGTCAGTTTCCTGTGTTCTGGAGGTAAACTGTGCATTTATTCTATTATATCTTGTTTGACAGAGCTCATAGAGCTCTGTCAAACAAGATATAATAGAATAATTGCCTGTATTGGATGTCGTGAGACCAAAAAGGTTTATAAATAAAGGGAATTTGGTGCGTGCCCCAGTAATTTTTTCGACATATTACACAAATTTATATACAATTAACAGGAGTTTACTCTACAACCCATATGCAATTAACAGATCAAATTTGTACTGAAGATATGGTAAATGGTTTTGTGTTTGAAAATTATATTCAATTAACAGGAATATACAATTAAGAGATATCCAATTAAGTGGGCTCCACTGTATCATTCCAAAGCAAATATAGGGCAATTTATTTGAATTAATTTTGCTTCTTTTGCTTTGAATTTTTTTTCACCGGCAGCATGGAAACTTGGGACTTCAGTTTGCGAAGTGTTCCAAGACACTCAGAAATCGTGAGATTTGTCTCCCGATTGTGAGGGTGGGAGGTAGCTTCGAAAATCATGAGACTCCCGCCAAAAGCGGCAAACTTAAGATGTCTGAGCCTGAATTTTAACTTAATCCAATATGACGAATAATCTCTAAAACTCTTCTCCAGCAACACCAGTCAGAATCATTTAATATATCGCATGCAGAATCTTTGCAGGGTTGGATTCAATTTGTTTGTTCAACTCAAGTGCATCAGTTGATAATTTATTCTCTAAAGGAGCCTGAATTTTGACTTAGTACAATATGAGGAAAAATTTTTGAAAATTTTCAGATCCACCAACAGGAATCTTTGGGATATTTGGTGTACAGCATCCTAAGGGAAGTTAGATCTAAATTTATTCAAATCAAGTCTTTGGCTTAATATTTAGGCTCTCTGTCGGAGCTTGAGTTTTAACTTAGTCCAATATGATGAATAATCTTTAAAAATCTCTTTCTTGATATACAATGAGAATCTTTATGTCCACCCCCCCCCCCCCCCCCCCCAAAAAAAAAAAAAAAAATTCAGGCTCCAATAGAGAGCACAGTTATGTCCCTTTTTCAACTTCAAAAATTTATTTTGGTTTCCCATTGATAATTTCATTGATAGCTTGCCAAATCAAATGAAATTTGGTATGTTGGTGTAACAATGTAAAATACAGGTCAGGTTCCAATCGGGGTGCGGTTTGACAATTTTTGCTAGAGTTATACCCCTTTTTAGCTCTCCAAAGGGAGCTAAACTTATCACTTGCCGTCCGTCGTCGTCGTCTATCCGGCATCGTAAACATTTTTCAAACGACTTCTCCACTGAAACCGTCAGGTCAATTTGCTCGAAACTTGGTATGGATGTTCATTACCATATGTCAATTCAAGTTTGTTCAAATGATATGGACATGCCCTCTTGGGGCTCCACAGGGGGAATAACTCTGATAGCACCCTATGTATATTCGAGAAATTACTAAAAAATCTTCTCCCGCACAAGTGGGCAGAATCATTTGATATTTGGTATACAACATTATGGGGTGGATCTGATTCAAGATTGTTCAAAGCGGCCCCCTGGATTCACATTTGGAACTTAATGCATTTCAGGCAAATTTCTTAAAAAAATCTTCTTCTCCAGATCCAGAAGGCAGAATCTTTTGATATTTGGT
This sequence comes from Pictodentalium vernedei, assembly GCA_031216915.1. NCBI lineage: Eukaryota > Metazoa > Mollusca > Scaphopoda > Dentaliida > Dentaliidae > Pictodentalium > Pictodentalium vernedei. The sequence goes on from CM062292.1 coordinate 55,992,267, forward strand.
ATGCAACATTGTGGGGTGGATCTGATTCAAGTTTGTTCAAATCGGCCCCCCCCCCCCCCAACCCCCCCCACCCCCCCCCCCACCCCCCCGGGTTCATATTTGGGCTCAGTATAGGAGCCCAAATTTGAACTTAGTGCATTTCAGGCAAATTTCTTAAACAATCTTCTTCTCCAGATCCAGCAGGCAGAATCTTTTGATATTGGGTATGCAGTATGCTTAGGGGGGTGAGATTCAAGTTTGTTCAAGCCAAATCCCTGGGTTCATATTTGGGCTCACTGCGGGAGCCCGAATTATAACTTAGTTCAAAATGAGGAATTTTCTTCAAAAATCTTCTTCAGATCCAGCAGTCAGAATGTTTTGATATTTGGTATGCAGCAAAGAGGTGAGATTCAAGTTTGTTCAAGCCATGTCCCTAGGTCCATATTTGGGCACAGTGTGGGAGCCCGAATGATAACTTAGTTCAAAATGTGGAATTTTCTTCAAAAATCTTCTTCAGATCCAGCATTCGGAATGTTTTGATATTCGGTATGCAGCATCCTTAGGGGGGTGAGATTCAAGTTTGTTAAAGCCAAGTCCCAGGGAGCCCAAATTATAACTTAGTCAATATGAGGAATATTTTTATACTGTACCAATGCCCCAGACTTAGCTGGTGCTAACTCCTTAAATTATAGGGCCAAACACAAATTTTACCCCCCAATCCCCCAAATTTGCATCAAAAACTGAAATTGCAATGTCCTATATGGTCCTCCATACTTTCTATCCACTGCACATGTGCAGTGTCAAGGAGCTCTCGAAATTGGTGCAAATGTCATTCTTTGTTTGGCCCTAAAATCAGTAACATGTCACTGATATTTGTGCTTGTAAATCTCAGTTTAAATGATGCCAGACACATAATTATGAAAGAAATGGTGGATCTAAGGATGAAATAAAGGATGAGAGGAAGAAACAGTGGCAGAATGTGTTCAGGGCTGTAACTTACAATTTTTTTACGAAATTATTTCATGTTCCCTAATTTCGGGGCATGAGCCATGTCTTGTCATTCTGGCTATGAACTTACCATTGTTTGTTCAGTGTTTCCTCTCTCACTTTCCTTAATACCCCCCTTGCTATTCTCCCATGCTTTTGGCATAATTTTGAAATTTTTTTTTTACTAAAATTTCTTGGGAGTTTTGGCTTGGTAACAGAATGATTATTCTTTTTTATTCCCATGTTTACGTCCTCACCCTTGGGTGATTAGGTGTTGTGATCTGCATCTACCATCCGATGTACTGCAGTTTCTTCTCTGGAAGCCACTGTTTTACATCGGATAGTGTTTAAATTGGTGACTGATTTTGGGCCATGGTTACAGTGTCTGGAGTCATGAGGATGTGTTTTCTCCTGCAATCCTCGCAGGACCAGGAGGTGATGGTTCCATGTCGACCAGGTCACGCCATCCGCTAGCCAAGGACATGAGGCCTTTCCAGTTGGGACGTTCGCATATTATATAAATTCAGGAATTAACATCCCTGGAGCTTCTAGCGGCTAATTACGTAAGACTGCGGCTCCACAGGCCTGCGTGACGGACTTGCTATCACAGATAGCTCAATTCATTGCAGCATCCCAGCAGCTATCAGAAACTTTTTCAGTAAAGAGCTATCTGAGCAAGCTGGGTCGGTTCGTTCCCCTGCAGAGTCAGTAAGGGACGACCAAAATTATTATGTGGTCCAGGCGGATGGTAAAAGGGAATCAGCACAGCTGAAATTTTCCCTTTCCGAACATCTTAAGGTGGCCGTAGATTTCATCCGGCATCACCTTTTAGAAGTTGTTTCTCTGGACAAAAATGCTGCGTTACCTGATAAGAAACTGAAAGCGTCACTGGACACAGACTTTTTCGGCTGGATTAGGGACACTGTCTCAGAGTTTCTGACCCAGTCCAGAAATGTCATGGACATTTGAACTTTTGAATGACGCTATATTCAAGCTAGCCTCAAAGACTGGCAAATTAGGTTTCTTATCGCCTAGTGCTATTCAGCGGCCTTTCATCAATGCTAGACATAATTTTGAAACGGCAGGACTAGGCGTGCCGAGAGTTCCTCTGCATTTGGACGACTAGGCTGAAGACCTGGAATTGTCATTGCCGGATTCCATGTCTATTACTAGAGTATACTGGAGACGACAATATTGTCTAATAGAATTTAGATGCATTATCTCACGCAGATCACCTTACCAAGAAGAACTTTGACAGCATTCTTCAGGGTTACGGCAGCAAGTTAACGCTTCAGAATGATGTTCAGAGTCTGCTTCAATTGCTCCGATGTCTCGGTTTCTTAGTAAACGAAAAGAAGTCGGATCTACTGCCGTCCTATTCATTCACCCACGTGGGATGAGCTTAGAGACGCACAACAATCTCATTCGTCTGCCGTTAACACTCGCTTTTGCCTTCACTCAGATGTAGTAACAGCGAGAGAATTCATCAGACTGACAGGTTTGCGTGGACCCGCTGCAAATATTATTCCGATGAAGCGGATACGCCCTCGTCCACTCCACAGATATTTTATCTCAGAACTGGAGTGTGAAGACTCATTCGCTCGAATTGAACATTGTCTTGTCGAATCAAGTGAAACAAGAGTTTCAGACTTGGGTAGATTTTCAGTGGTTAACTCAAGGAGTACCACTGCAACTGCCGGATCCGAGTTAACGATAATGACGGATGCGAGTCAAACAGGTTGGGGCGCAACTCTGAGCCCAACAGATTCAGGGTGCCAGGGTCTTCAGGATCCGCATTTCCTAACAAGTACATAAACGTCAAGAGATGATGTCAATATGGCTTGCGCTATGTCAATGAATGAACATTCTTCAGATTTCGCATGACGTTCAAATTCTGTCCGACATTTCAACAGTAGTAGCGTATATTCAAAACTAGGGAGGCACTCATTCCATTCCGTTATTCAATTTAACGGAAAGGATCCTTCTGTTTGTCCTAGAGCATCAAGTTCTTCTATCGGTCTGTCATATTCCGGGTTGTCTGAACGTTCTAGCGGACTCCCTTTCTCGGATAGGTCGTATGTTGTCGTCAGAATGGACTCTCAACAACGATTTTTCAAACAGATTTGCTACTAATGGGATCGTCCAATGGTAGAATTTTTTGCGACGCATCTCAACTATCAGTTGCAGACGTATGTGTCGCGCCGTGTCCAGATCCTCGAGCGTTTGCAGTAGACGCTCTCTCGATCTCATGGGATGGAATGATAGGATACACATATCCTCCAGCGCCATTGATTCAGCAGATATTGCTCAAGATAAAGCAATCTGACTGCAAATTCTGTTGGTAGCATCTCTGTCACCCCAGAGACCATGGATAAATCTTCTCAGGTGTTTCCTGTGGGACATGCCGCAGAAGCTTCCTCCTCGAGAGGATCTTCTTTTGCAGGGGAAATCGCACACACTGCCTCACAACCCGCAAGGTCTCAACCTTCACGTATTTTCGTTGTGCGGTCCTTCTTGCACGGCAAGCAATTTACAGGACGAGCAGTGGACGCAATTTCTAACTGTAGGAGGACCTCCTCTAAGCTAAATTATGCTGCTAAGTGGAAGGTTTTCTCACGGTGAGGTAGGGATCATTCTGTTGATACCTATGCACATCATGATAGTTTACAGACTGGATCTAATGTCTCTTTATCTAAGTTACGGAAAACTTTTCGATAAATAGACTTAGAACCCTTAGATTAATTCCTAAGTGGAATTTAGCTTGGGTTCTTCTTAAGCTTAAAGAAGCTCCATTTGAGCCTCTTGTTACAGTGGACATCAAATTTTTATGTTATAAGATAGCTTTCTCTTAGCCTTCTCTTCGGCTAGAAGAGTTAGTGAGCTTCAGGCACTATCTGTTGATGATTCTCACTTTATTAGTGTAGGTAATACTATTACCTTGACTACTAAAGTTGGATTTTTGGCTAGAATCAGGCTCCTATAAGTATCCGGAACCTATTGTTATTAAGACTCTTCCGTCTTCAGACGGGCATAGGCCTTTAATCTGTCCTGTTAGAGCTATACGTTTTTTACAAACGTAGATCTGAGTTTATCAGAAAGCGACGTAAACGTCTCTTTCTGTCTCTGCTGCCTAATAGTAGGGACATTATGGTCCATTCTATTGCAGGGTGGATTCAATTAACTATCCGTACTGCTTATGAAAAATTATCTTCAACTCAGCAGTCTGTGCTTAAGATTTCGGCGCATGAAGTATCTGTTCCGGCAGCATATCTGTCCTGCTGCCCTCTTCGCTCTGGGATATTTGACCCAGGGCTAGGGAAAGGGGGGGGGGGGATGGTGTTCCCTTATATCACCTGCTTTATAGTTACTCCTCTGGAGTCAGTAATTCCGAGTCGGTGCCGGGATGGTTTTAAAGTGTAAAACTAATTCATATAATATTTTTAAAAAGTGTAGCTCGGTGTGAAACATTTGTATATGTCACGGATCATACGAATGCTAATATAAATCCTCGAACACTTTTTAATGAGTAAAAAGTGTCTCATTATCTGGACTATCTTTAATTATTGGCTTTCCTTTAATAAGATTTGTATAAGGGCTTATACTGGATGTTAATAGAGATCATTGATGATTATTGTGCTCAATTACAGAATGATATTGTGTCTTTCTTTTTTGATACAAACAAGAAAGATACATGTAAAACCTGTGCTCCTCTTCTCCTTGATGGGATAAATCTGTTTTCATGTAATTGAGTCTATTGGCATTTCCTTTATGTCCTAGGCCCTCCAGCCTTTTTTCTATTCAGCTAAGTCTGGGTCATTGGTACAGTATAAACATGTTACAAAATTTATAGTAAATTATATATTTTTTCTACTTACCAATGACCCAGACAGGGATGGCCCTCCCATGAGTTGGGAACTCATACCTCCCTGCTGATTACATAGCACTTACCAGGCACTGGTTGTAAGAATGACATTTGCGCCAATTTCGAGAGCTCCTTGACACTGTGCATGTGCAGTGGATAGAAAGTATCGAGAACCATATAGGACATTGAAATTTCGGTTTTTGATGCAAATTTTGGGGATGGGGGGGGGGGGGGGGGGGCAAAATTTGTGTTTGGCCCTATAATTTAAGGAATTAGCTAAGTCTGGGTCATTGGTAAGTATAAAAAATATATAAATTACTATAAATTTTTTAACTTTTCTTTAAAAATCTTCTTCAGGTTCAGCACTTGGAATGTTTTGATATTTCGTTTGCAGCATCCTTAAGGGGGTAAGATTCAAGTTTGTTCAAGCCATGTCCCTAGTTCCATAAAATTTGTCTCTCACGACTTCATTGCTTTGTAGTGTTGATGAACCATGTCAAACTGAATGTGACCCCAAATACAAGAGGCCCCAATACTCCTAGAGGCCTCTTGTTTGACTTCAGAAATTCATTTTCTTTGTTTCCTGATAACTTCAGTTTTAGTTTGCCAAATCAAATGAAAATTGGTATGTAGGTTTATCAGCATAACATAATGGTCAAGTTCAAATAAGGGTATGGTCTGACAAGTGTTGCCAGAGTTCTGCCCCTTTTTCGACTTTGAAAATGTTTTTTTTTTGGTTTCCTGATAACTTTAGTTTTTTCAAATCTCGAATTGCACACTTTTATCGGGGGACATGTAGCCAGGCAACCTTTTATGATATACAGCATCCTTACAGGGTTCAGATTCAATTTATACAAGTAAAGTCCCTGAGTTGATATTTGTATTTCTACAGGGTGGCAAATTTTAACATAGTGCAAAATTGGTAATATTCTCAATACCCTCTCCAGAACCACCAGTCAGAATCTTTTTATATTTGGTATACAACATCCTTCAAGTTTGTTCAGATTAAGTCCCTAGTTTTTATTACAGTAGAATCCTCTTAATTGAATATCCATTTTACCAGTGCAAATTATTCATTTAACAGGAGTATACAATTAACAGGGATTTGGTCAGTTTCCTGTGTTCTGAAGGTAAACTGAGCATTTATTCTATTATATCTTGTTTGACAGAGCTCATAGAGCTCTGTCAAACAAGTTATAATAGATTAAATGCCCGTATTGGATGTAGTGAGGCCAAAAAGGTTGATAAATAAGGGGAATTTGGTGCTTGTAACTGTAATTTTTTTTACATATTACAAAAATTTATATACAATTAACTGGAGTTTACTCTACAACCCATATGCAATTAACAGATCCAATTTGTACTGAAGGTATGGTAAATGGTTTTGTGTTTGAAAATTATATTCAATTAACAGGGATATACAATTAAGAGATATCCAATTAAGTGGGCTCCACTGTACTAAAATCTTGGCATTATTTCTGTGGTAGCATCCCAATACTAGATAAAAATCATCTGGCATGAACAACCGAGTTATAAATAATTAAATAACTTCATTCCTTTTGATGATTTGTTTATCGGCTACACATGGTCAGAGTTCACTGCATTAAATGAGCTCAAAGTGAAAAAGTTATTGTTGATGAGTCCAAACAAGACAAATGACCTAGATCCCATTCCTGCATCACTGGTTAAAACAGCGGTTGATTGTCTATCACCTTCCATTACAAGCATTATTCAGTCGTTGCTTCAGGAAGGTTGTGTACCAAAAGAACTGAAAATAGTCCTGGTTTCACCATTAATCAAGAAACCGTCTCTTGATCCAGATATCCTGAAAAATTATCTTCCTGTTTCCAATCTACCCTTTACATCCAAAATTTTAGAAAAGGTGGTTGCCAAACAACTTATGCAATACCTTTCAACAAATTGCCTATTGGAACCATATCAATCGGCCTATCAGGCTAATCATAGTACAGAAACTGCTCTTATAACGGTCTGTAACGATAATAATATGTTCATTAGGTGAACGTAGATCTGTCCTTCTGGTCTTATTGGATTTTTCCGCTGCATTCGATACCGTTGATCATTCCCTTCTCTTATCCACAGTGCAACAGCTTGGAATCGATGGAAAAGTTCTTGCCTGGTTCCAATCTTATTTCTCGTTACGTGAACAACAAGTAACCGTTTCTAAAACGAACTCTGACAGTAAAGTATTCACGTGTGGACTTCCACAGGGCTCCGTTCTTGGGCCGATATTGTTTACACTTTACACAGCATCATTGGGAAAGTTGCTGAGGCAGATCGTTGTTCCTTACCATTTGTATGCTGATGACACTCAGTTGTATTTGTCACTAGACCCTTCAATTGGATCTGTCCCTGTTGCTTCAGTTTCGATGTTCGAAGACTGTGTACACAAGGTTAGGGACTGGATGGCCTGTCATAGACTTAAAATGAATGACGATAAGACCGAGGTACTAGTCATATCGCATTCAAAGAGTCCATCACATTTGCAAATCAAGTCACTTGTTATCAGAAATTCTACACAAAATGTTTCAAACAGTGCTCGTAACATTGGTGTGATATTTGACTCTCATCTATCAGTGGAGGAAAATGTCAATACTATTTGCAAGCGCTGTTTCAAGCAAATTAGGAACCTGAGCTATCTTTGTCGTTACCTCTCCACTAAGTCATTGGAAACTGTAGTCCATGCTTTTATTTCATCCCACTTGGATTTTTCCAACTCACTTCTTATTGAGTTGCAACAGTCATATATTTCAAAACTACAGAATATTCAAAATACAGCTGCACGTATCATCACAGGCTCTAAACGCTATGATCATATAACACCACTACTAAAAGAATTGCACTGGCTTCCTGTATGACAGCGGATTATTTTCAAAATTTTGGTTTTGGTATTTAACTGGTAGAGTGCTTAAAATTTGTTTGTGCATCTTTGCCTTGTAACAATTTATGGGAGAGTGCCAGAGGGCACTCTCCCATAAATTGTAACAAGACAAATCCTAACAGATAAAATAATATCACTTCGAAGATAATATGAAGCACATCCACAGAATATGAAGCCTTTAAATTGCAGTACCTGCACTTCAGAATAAAGTCCAAACATGGGCTTCCAGCACTCTACCAGTTAAATGCATTCATGGCTCAGCACCTAAGTACTTACCAAATCAAGCTTGAGATGCCTTTCTCTAGGTCTACTTTTGTTAATAACAGAGCTTTCTCTTTCGCTGGACCTGCACTTTGGAATAATATACGAGTTCAGGTTCAGGCATCGAAGGATCTCAACCAATTCAAAAAAAATTTAAAATCACATCTTTTCAGAGAGGTTTTTAACAGCATGTAACCTGCTGGCCTTCACACCTTTCTCAGTCTGAATATTGCCTTGATAGTCACAAGCTCATTGTTTATTTAACTGTACAGCGTTTTAGAGCACTTTGTGATTTTACACTTTATAAAATTTCCTTATTATTATTATTATTATTATTCCTCTGTAGTATTAACTAGCCATAGATGGTAATAAAATCCTTCTTTATACAACTCTGGTCAGGTGAATGCCCCCTGGCCCCCTTGGGGCCTCTTGTTTCAGTTTCTAATCACATATTTGCACCATGTAATTCTACATACTGAACCTCATGTAATTCAGCAAGAACGTCTCTCTTTTTCATACTTCTCTTGTGCCATAGAATCAAGAAAGGATTCTGGCTTTATTTACTATAGCATGGCGGGTATTCAAACTTAGGCCGAGAGGGTTTCCTTCAGCACCAACAGCCTAGTGAAACTATGACACATGCTGATTCTAGCACTAACAAGAAATTTGAAAAAGAGTCGTTCTCGCTGATTTCCATGAAATGCAGTATGTAGAATTAAGTAATGGTACCGAGAAAAAAAAAAAAACAGAATCATTGCATGTGCATCCAAGTAAATCCAAGGAAAAGAGAAAATGTTTACTCCACAGCTGAAATTTTCTTCAATGAACACCGTATTGGCAGTGGATTAACAGGTGATGTTATTCCCCCTTGAATACCAGCTGATCATGTGATTTATCCCATGAATACAAACTGATCTTGTGTAGAGCTGGGCGATATACCAAATTTTCGGTACGGTTTTGATATTTCTTTGATATCAAATATTGTATCGAATGCAAATGAACTTCACCGAAATTTCGATATTTAGATTTTGTGCAAGCTGATCGGGGATAAGGCGGGAATTCCTCATAATGGACTAAAACATGACAGAACACGAGTCTTTTAGAGTGCATTGGATATGCATTTTGAAAAAAATTGATAAGAAGTCTTGCAGGTGTAAACTTTGTAATAGTTTCGCAGCTGCATCAACAGCCAACACGGCCACTTTACGGTCTCACGGTCACAATCATCACAAAAAAGATTTAAATTTTTTTAAGAAATTACCTTGAATTCGGCAGCAGCGAATTTAAAATTGTTAAGTTTTACTTTCATTTTCAAGCGGAGAAGTTCAGTTTGTGGAACATGTACTATTTAACAGTTTTTATACCCCCCCGCAAACAAAGTTTGGAGAGGTATATAGGAATCACCCTGTCTGTCCATCTGTCCGTCTGTCCATCCATCGTAAGCGCAACTCCTCCTAAACCGTTTGAAGAATTTTCATGAAACTTTACACAATGGAAGAACTCCATATGGGGATGTGCATGAAGCAATATAATTCCGTTCTGACATTTCCAAGGGGAGATAATCTGTCCGTCTGACCATCCTTGTAAGCGCAACTCCTCCTAAACCGTTTGAACAATTTTCATGCAACTTTACACAATGGAAGAACTCCATATGAAGATGTGCATGAAGCAATATAATTCCGTTCTGACATTTCCAAGGGGAGATAATCTAACTTATACCGTCTGCCCATCCTTGTAAGCGCAACTCCTCCTAAACCGTTTGAAGAATTTTCATGAAACTTTACACAATGGAAGAACTCCATATGAAGATGTGCATGAAGCAATATAATTCCGTTCTGACATTTCCAAGGGCAGATAATCTAACTTATACCGTCTGTTCATCCTTGTAAGCTCATCTCCTTCTAAACCATTTGAAGAATTTTTATGAAACTACACAATGGAAAAACTCCATATGAAGATGTGCATGAAGCAATATAATTCCGTTCTGACTTTTCCAAGGGGAGATAATCTAACTTATACATTTCAGGCGTGGGGGGTATCACTTTGTGAGTTTGCTCACAGTACCTCTAGTTCCGTTTGCTATTTGATCAGTATCAGGATATTATTTTGTTAATAACTTAACAAACCAAAGGTCTAATATTACTTAAGCTGAAACCAACTTACACTTCGGCCATGATGTGTGAGAGATACTCTATTGCCTAAGTTATACAGGTTGACCTTCAGGGTAATGATATAGGGTTAAAACTTATGAGGTGAAGTTCAGAGTACACAATTTCAGCATGTATGATCTGATACCGATATCGATACCGAAACCAAGGTATTTTCCACGAAAATATCGATATCAATATCGAATACTAAATTTCAATATCGACCAGCTTTAATCTTGTGACATTCGAACATCACGCATTGATATTAAGCACTACATTCACTTTTCCAGTCTATTTTTAAATCCAGTAATTTCCATTTAGGCCCCACAAAGTAGATCTTCTGTTTCTCAGGCCATTATTTGTAAAATTGCATGCGGGCGGGCGTTTTTTTATTTTATTTTTTATTTCTGTAATTATTTCTTTGCCATCAAAAGTTCATAGCATGGCTTATGTTTTAGGCCTCATAATTTACAGAATAGCATGGGAGGTGGTGTATTTTGCTCCTTGAGAGCAAGAAGGCTTTGCAATGCTTTAGCATTGCAAAGCCATCTTGCACTTAAGGGACAAATCTATCAATTTTTTTAACTTTGATAAAATATCAAACATAAACCATTTAATTTTGATTTTTTTAAAGTTTCCATTGGTTATAAATAGAGAGCATGCGGCAGCCAAAAGGACCATTTGGGAGGCCCTGAGAAACAGATTTTTATTTTTTTTAGGCCTTATGTCCTATAAATAGATGGTGGTCAATGTAGACAACTTTCTGTCACCTCCATTGAATTGAATGCGATAGAGTCTCAAGCAGGAGTGTTTTTGTTCAAATAATGAAATGTTTCAACAATAAATTTAATTTATTAAATTATTATGGTGTATCTTTTTATATCAGTTGCTGAAATGTTCTGTCTGCATCAAGCGACATAGCTAATTGTGCAGTTATTTTGACGAAATAGACAACTAGCTACAAGCGTTTGCTTTGATCAAACTTTGAAACAGAAAACTTCTATATTTTCATGAATTTAACCCTTTACCCAACGTAGAGGATATAAAAATTTATTGTTTTAAATATCATTTTTTTTAATTTTTCAAAGAATTCCAACCAAACCATATCATGTGACCCTTCATTGGAACGAGCTCGATGAGCTCGTTCCAAAGAGGGGTCACATGATATGGTTTTGTTGAAATTTTTTTAATATCTTTTCGGCTGCTGAATTTGCATATTATGTGGGCGGATGTGGCCGTTTCGTGAGGTAAAGAGTTAAAAAATAAGAGCAAAATAATATACATTTTCTCATCTCAAAATACCAACAAAACACTTTATGATGTGACCCCTCTTGGGGGCGCAGTGGCTCAGTTGGTAGGGGTGCTGGCTGCAAGCTGAGAGGTCCTCCGTTCGAATCCCACCTGCGGCAACCGCATTGTGTCCTTGGGCAAGACACTTCACCCCCATTGCCCACATGGGGGCACAGTGACGCTGTGTACTAAGGCGTACTGCATGTCGATGGTGCACCTGTCTTCAACCAATGCTAACCCTGCTTGTGTGGAGTTGGTATGTTGGGGAGCTGACATTTGCTCGCCATTGCTCGGTGGTTCTCTCTGCGTACTCCGGCTTCCTCCACCTGTAAAACTGTCACGGTCATGGTTAGCCATTGTGCAGAAATATGTGACCTTAAACGCCAATAATCCCCATGGAAACCCCGGGAAGTAAGCAGCACTTGTTTACTGTGGTAAACCAGTTCCGCTTTACTAGTAAAATAGGACCCAGTCACCAATGCTTGGGGTGAAAGTCCTCTAAAATGGGCAACATGTTGATCAACGATTGACTAAACTTGACTTCATCTCCATGTTGTGTCACGATTAGCCATGGTGCATAAATATGTGACGTTAACCACCAACAAACAAACAAACAAACACCAATAAATAAATAAATTATGTGACCCCTCAATGGAATGAGATTTCTCCAGTAACTTAAGTGAGGAGTCACATCATATGGCTTTGCTGGAATATTTCAAAGAAATGTTTTTTCAACTGCTCAATGAGCCTCATTCTGTAAATTATAGTGGCACATACAGCTCTTGTTATAGAAAGGGTTAACAGGAATGTTGCTTTCAGGAAATCTATAAAATTGTCAAGCAATAGAAAAATGTGAGAATTAAAACAAATTTGTCAGAAAAAAGGTGTCTTATAAATGAAGGAAATTACAAAATTGATTGATGCGCTACTGTGCTTAATAATAATTTTTAGGCTCTGTTGAAAACTGGAAACCAATAATTAGACACAAATACATAATTAGGCACATATACATAATTTATTTCATAATGTCCTAAATGAATTATCATTTCTTGTTAGTTCAACTTGACAACCTCAAGTATGAGCTATTGGGATGGGTTGCGATCCGCCATACATCTGTACATTCCACTCAGGGTTCGCACGCAGGTTCTGGAACCTTGAAAGTCCTGGAATTTGGCCATTTTAAATTCCAGGCCTGGAAAGTCATGGAAAATGAAGGGTTTTTATGGCGGTCCTTGAAAGTCCTGGAAAACCCGGACACAATTTTAGGGGCACAGTCGAACATCCTCCAATTAAGCACTTGCTTTTTTTCTGTTTCCGGTCTCATGTTGTCGTATTTTTCCGAGCGTTTTGAAAAAATTTGTCTTAAGTTTGCTTGTTAAGTCTTTCAGTTTGATATTAAAATACTGGGAAAGTGTGTGTTTCAAGAAAAATGGACCAATAAGAAAGAATAAAAAGAATTTGGGCACGATGACGCTGTATAATAAGGCTTACTGCACGTCAATGGTTCACATATCCTCTACCGCTGTAACCCTGCTTGAGCGGAGCTTCAATAGAGTTAGAATATTGATCTGCTAGTTGCTCATAGATGCTCGATGGCTCCCTCCGGGTATTCTGGCTTCCTCCACCCGTAAAACTGTCGCTGTCACGATTAGCCATTGTGCATAAGTATTTGACCTTAAACACCAATAAATAAATGAATAATAAATATCAGAAAGTGCTGTTTCAAGCTAACTGATGTTAGTAAGTTACCTGATGGTAAACAGTACTCACCAAAGCTAAAATAAATTGAACAAATATGTAAAAATGGTGAAAATGTATTTTTCAAAATAAACAATCAGAACATTTGACAGAAAGAATGTCAGGAAATATATTTGTAAAAAAATAATAGAGCTCCTGCTCATCAGAATGCAAGTGATTATCAAACGTGCCCTTTCGAGGAATAACTGTTTCAATTTGATCAGTTATTGAGAATCAACATATATATTCAGGCGACACATGCAATAATGGGTGTAGCCATAGCCATCTGTGTTGCCTAAATAATTATGTTAATTCTCGACAATAGATCAAACTAAAACAGTTCTTTCATTTGAATGTGATCATATTAAGAAAAAGCAGGTTATTGGAATATAGATTGGTAATTTATCCTAACTGTGAATGACTGGTAAAACTCACCATGTCGCTTTCAGAACATTCACTAAAATGAACAACACTGACATATGTTCCTTTCATTACGACTCAGGGCCCTCGGTGGCTCAGGCGGTTAGGGGTACAAAACTAAGCCGTCTCGCCTCTCAATACTGATGATAAGGCTTCGATTTCAGATGTATTCATCTGGAATTTATAATCCCAAATCATTAACTGGGAGAGTTATCAGTTACTCCTAACGGCTTGTAGTCAAGTTGCACACGGTAGGCGTCTCTCTCAGCCAATGTAATTACTGTCAGACTAGACTTGTGTGCAGACTCACCTTTACCAATAAAACTGGCATAGTCATGATATAGCCTTAGTTGTTTAAAATGACATTAAACCCCAATCAACTTATCAAAACATGTATGCACATTATCAATCCAAGTAGGTCATAATTGACAACATGTTAACTGGTAGAGTGCTAAATTATGTTGGGGGATCAAAATTTGTTCACATATCCTTGCATTGTTACAATTTATGGGAGAGTGCCAGTAGGCACTCTCCCATAAGTTGTAACAAAGCAAATCCTTGTAGACTAAATAATTTCACTTCAAACATGATATGAAACACTCCCCCTGAATATCAAGCCTTTAAGCTGTTGTACCTGCACATCAGAGTAAAGCCCAAATATGGGCTTCCAGCACTCTACCAGTTACTAAGGTTAAAAATGCACATCAACTCCCAGTAAACCAGGTTAAGACATAAGTAGAGTTAATATTTTCCAACTGATATCTAATACTAAATTAGAGCCTGGGTGGCTCAGTCGGGGAGGGGTACAACTCTGAGCCGTCTAACTGAACAACACTGACGAAGTGAGTTTGAATCCAGGTGTAGCCATGTGGACTTTGTTATTCTAAATCGTTATCGGAGAGAGTTGCCACTTACTCACCAATAGCCAGTGGTCTCGCCGCACACAGTAGGCACTTTTTCAGCTAATGAAATCATTGTCGGACCAGCCTTGTGTGTGTACTCTCTTCCACCAATACAATTGGTAGTGTTGTCATATAAGCCTGGCTCTTGAAAGCAGTGTTAACCCTTTACCCAACGAATCGGCCACATCCTCCCACATAATATGCAAATTCAGCAGCTGAAAAAATATTTCTAAAAATATTTCAACAAAACGATATCATGTGACCTGTCTTTGGAACGAGCTCTTCGAGCTTGTTCCAGTGAGAGGTCACTTGATATGGTTTTGTTGAAATTTTTTGAAAAAATTTAAAATGCATGCGCCTTAGTACACATCGTCATCGTACCCTCATGTAAGCAATCAGGGTTAAGTGCCTTGCCGAAGGTCACAACGCGGGAGCACTAATCAGTCACTGAAATGGTCAGTCATCCAACTACTAACCATGCTCGATGTTGCTTAACTTCGGTGATCTGACGAGAACCGGTTACCGCGACGCCACCGCAACCCCGTGTTTCTGTCTTGACTTTGCTCCACCTTGAACTTTGAACATGAATTAGTTGTGTCTAAAAGGTGACCTATATAGATAATGGGATACCAGATAGTGGATTTGGAGGATTGCTTTATTTCACACATAACAAAATAAGAGGATCATAGAAATACCAGAGCAAATATATCGTAACTGATGAATGGGGGGGTCCCATTTTTTGGAGAGGAAAAAAATATTTTTTTGGCACAAAAGGGGTGGATGGGTCCCTTTGGAGCCTTGTGTCTGCAATTTGTTTCCAGACTCCCCCTCCACCCTCTCCCCCTGCCATTTCACAGAAAAATTAAATTATTTGTTTTCCTCTCTTGAAAACCCATCCCATTAACATAATAAGACATTCATTTTTTGCAATCATAAATCCCCCACCCCACACACACACACACAAATACAAATACAAAGGAAAACATCATCATATATTAACCCTTTCAACACTGGTGGTATCTTCCATGCCAGTTAAATGGCAGAAATAGGGAGAGTTCATATCCATTATTTGGAGGTAGAGCAATTAATATTTTCAACATGCAGCCTTCAGGCTGTACATTGAAAATATTAATTGTTCTACCATACACGTTCACTTGGTAGCCATCCTACTTAATGAAATTATGACATATCGTCATCCTGGAGCAGAAAAATGGCCTATCGTGTTGAAAGGGTTAAACTGTTTATACTTTCTGTAGTGTTTCAGAAATCCTTATTCAAGTACAGAAGAATCCTCTTAATTAAAATATCCATTTTGCCAGTGAAAATTATTCAATTAACAGGAGTATACAATTAACAGGGATTTGGTCTGTTTCCTGTATTCTGGAGGTAAACTGAGCATTTATTCATAGAGCTCTGCCAAACAAGATATAATAGAATAAATGCCTGTATTGGATGTAGTGAGGCCAAAAAGGTTGACAAATACGGGGAATTTGGTGCGTGTCACAGTAATTTTTTTGACATATTGCTAAAATTTATATACAATTAGCAGGAGTTTACTCCACAACCCATATGCAATTAACAGGAGTTTACTCTGCAACCCATATGCAATTAACAGATCAAATTTGTACTGAAGGTATGGTAAATGGTTTTGTGTTTGAAAATTATATTCAATTAACAGGGATATACAATTAAGAGATATCCAATTAAGTGGGCTCCACTGTACATGTTTCAAAACTTTCCTATTTACTGAAAGACACGAACTGGAGAATGCTGACTTATTTATGAACATTAAAAGTTATATATAAATTTTCAGTTTAATATCATTCAGTTATTTCTTTTTTTTTCATCATTACATTAGGGTAGTTGGGAGCACGGTGGCTCAGTGGTAGACTGTTGGACTTCTATGCTAGAGGTCCCTAGTTCGATCCCCGACCGGACGACCCGCGTTGTGTCCTTGGGCAAAGCTCTTTATCCCGGTTGCCTACATGGGGGCACGATGACGCCGTGTACTAAGGCGTACTGCACGTCGATGATGCACTTGTCTTCAACCGCTGTAACCCTGCTTGAGCGGAGCTTGAAAAGAGAATGTTGAAGAGCTGACAGTTGCTTGTCGTTGCTCGGTGGTTCTCTCCGGGTACTCCGGCTTCCTCCCCCCGTAAAACTCACAGTCACAATTAGACATTGTGCATAAGTATGTGACCTGAAACCCCAATAAATGAATAAATAAATAAATTAGGGTAGTAGATACACCATTCACACCTCAGACTTCAGAGTATGAAGGCGAAATGATTACTCATTCACCCTGGATATTTTGGAGATACCAATTCAGCTAAAGAAAGCCTTGTCAGCTCTGGGCATTTCTTGTCCTCTGGACCCTCCAGATGAAAGGCAAAGGTGTCTATCTGATCCTGGAGTATGAAGCAAAGAGCACCACCTCACCTTCCTCGGGGAGAGATAGTACTGCGGACAGGATCTCCTCTCACACTGGTCCTCACCCAAGGGAGTCAAGACCATCTGAGAAGAGAAGGTGAAAGGGCCCAGCGACCAAGGGCATGGACGCCTGGTGCCTGGAGGCCTGGCTTGAGAAGTGAAAAGCAGAGGTGGAGAATCAGGAGTTGGTGAGGGAGACACTCATTAAAATCATCACCATCTTCCCATCCAATGCTATACCCCACCTCTTCACTGTAAAGGTCAAAAGGCATGGAACAGGAAGAGGAAATGGAGGTTACTCAAACCACAACTGAATATCCTACCTGCTCAGACCAACCAAGCCAATGCCCTGAGGAAGTAGAAGAGGAGACCCACAAGCTGCTGGAGGCAAGGTGGATAATGTAGGCAGAATAGGAGCTGCATAAAAAAGGAAATTGAGGAGTTCTGGTTGGAGTAGAATGAAGATAAGAGAAAAGTGGTAGAAATGATCAATAGTATTCAGGCAAATCTTTCGGCGAAAGGAACAAAATTTCGAACTCTCTATTGGGAGTACCACCAAAAAAAAGAAAGAAAAAAAGGACACCGTCATTCCACACCCTCCCTGTGTGTCATCGGCACGCCGAAACCATTTCATTCCATTAAATTATTTGGATCAGTTAGCACCTCAACCTATTGTGAACTGGGTGTAACAGTTTCTAGTATTTTGTGACCTTATGTGTCCGCACAAAAGTCGGCAACACAGAATATAATATCTTTAACGGGTAAAATATGTTGGAACACAAATTATGTAAAATGGAAGGGAATCAACTTTTTATTTTTTTTTTTTAATTTTAGCTGACAGCACCAAATGCAAATATTAATATTCATTTTCAGTCTTAAAACTTATTTGGACTTGTTATATAAGCTCATTCCTATGAGAAGAATCCATTCTGCAATTGCCTTCAAACTGTTATTTCAGTAATTGTCACAAAAATATGTAGGCAAAATTTCAAAACTTCTGTTATCAATAGAAAGAAATAGCATTATACCATTGGCTACCGTTCGTAGCCAGAGATATTTCCTTGATGAGTTGTTGGTAGCTGACAAACACGTCCAGCAGGTGTGTCGTGCTGCATTCTACCATCTTAGAAATATCAGCAGGTTGCGAATGTTGATAGACAAACACACAGCTGAACAGTTAATCCACGCTTTTGTCACTAGTCGTCTTGATTATTGCAACTCACTTCTATACCGATGCAAAAAGGCATCACTGGATAAGCTTCAGCATATCCAAAATTGTGCTGCTAGGTGTGTAACTCGAAATAGGAAGTCATGTCACATAACACCTGTCCTTGCTGACCTCCACTGGCTTCCTGTCCAACAAAGAATTCAATATAAAATAATCCTTCTGACATATAAATGTAGAACCTGGCACCATCATATCTCTCATATCTGGTCACATACTACACACCTGCCAGAGACCTCCGTTCTTCAGACTCGCACACCTTGGTGCAACCTGTTTCAAAACTAGCATCCGCAGGTGACCGGGCCTTTTTGATCACCGCCCCTAACCTCTGGAACATTTTACCGAGTCATCTGAGACTACAACAGGAAACTGATTCATTTAAAGCTGGTTTGAGAAGGCATCTCTACAAACAAGCTTTCTGCACAAATATGTAATAAGAAATCATTTCCCTTTTTTGTGTGTCATGCCAAAGAGCACATTTTGTGGATTTTAGGCTGAAAATTATTATTATTATTATTATTATTATTATTATATATTTCCTCGGCATACATTTCTACTCAACCTATCATGGTTTCAACATGTGTCAATAGAGTATATTTTAAGCATTACACTGATTGTTTGCAGGACCTGTTTTCTGCCAGACATTTTGATGTTTTGTTTCCTTTTTAAGAAAAGACCTTGGCTGAATTATGGTTACCTGAACTGGTACTTTTCAAATAAACTCACCAATTATCCTATCTGGGAATAAAATAATTCTGTTTTTATCAAGGGAATAAACCAAAGAATTGAATCATGATTTCAAAATCCACAAGGTGATGAAACAAATTGATCACATGCAAACTCACCATGAACCTCAGTTCATGGTAAATTTGCACATGATTAATTTGTTTCATCACCTCATGGATTTTGAACAGTCATGATTCAATTCTTCAGTGAATAATTATGTCTGGAAAGTGTTTAACTTGTGAAGGGCATTTAATCACCTACTTAATCCTTCACTATTTTTGTCATCAACACAAGACGGAGAAACAAAAAATATTTTTTCCCCAGTTGTACTTTCAGTTATACTGTACAGCCACAGTGGACTGGTCATGATCCACACATAGGCAGTAATGTCCGTCCACCACTTACCAGGTAATAAAAATCATCGTCAGCAAAAATTTAATTAATGAAACACTTTCATGATTGTTCCTGTAATTAGTATTTGGAATATAATATTGCATCTGTGGAAATATTGCCCACCCGTGGAAAGTGACATGTCCACAGTGACCATACAGTATCTGAAAATTGTTTACCATGTGTGAAGGACATTTTAAGCACCCACGTTAATCAGGGTTTTGCAAATTGCGAGAATGGTTGTTTCATTCCCGTGACGTTCTCGCAAATGCTTGTTAAGGAGACCCATTTACCGTTCCTGCAAAAATATAAGCATTTTTTCATCGGATAAAATTTAATAAAATTAGATTAATTTTTATAAACATGATTACCCCAATAGCCTTTGATATGGTGGTTGAACAATCTATGTATCTGAAGATAAATAATCATAATTCGTGTGATTAAGACACATCATCCCCCGAGTTCCAATGTGTTTTATGTTCCAGTAGGCACATAGAATACATTGGAACTCAGGGGACAACATGTTGAAAATGGGTCCCGCAAAAAATATTTGCATGACCCAATTGCACAAATGGGTTTCGCAAAAAATAAATTTGCGAAACCCTGTTAACCCTTTACCCAATGCAAACAATTTCAAAATTGATTATTTTAAGTATCGTTTTTTTAATTTTTTCAAAATATTTCAACAAAACTATATCATGTGGCCTCTCTTTGGAATGAGCTCGATGAGCTCGTTCCAAAGAGGGGTCACATGATATGGTTTTGTTGAAATATTTCAAAAAATATTTTTCCAGCAGCTGAATTTGCATATTACACGGGCGGAAGTGGGTGATTCGTTGGGTAAAGGGTTAATCCCTCACTATTTTTGTCACAACCATGAGACAGAGAAAAATTTTTTTATTCCACTTGTAATTATGTGACCTTCATCAACTCGACTACATGATTGCACACAGTGCAGCTAAAAATAATACATAAGCTTATGCGACCAATGGCAACAAAAAATATTTATCTTCTCCATCCTGTTGTTGTAAACTCGCATTAACTATAACGTTCCATTCATTTTTATTTTAGTACAATCACAGCATACAGTCAGTTTATTCACTCCATAGTCAATTGTCAAAGGTACCATCATATATAATCACTGTTGAGTTCATAATCATTGCCCCAAGGCATCTTCTTCATCAAATTCATCGTTGAGTGGTATGTAGTTCTTCTTCCGCTTCCTCTTGGAGAGATTGATAACCATCTGATCAAAAGACCTCTGGTTGTTCTCTGAAAGAGTTTCTTCTTGTTACTTCACTCTAGCTGGGTTCTTCATTCTGTGTATTCATCCATTGAATGCTGGTAGCCTTGTTTGTTGGTTTCTTTAATTGGACGTTACATGTAGGCAGGGGTATCCATGGTGGATCAATCATACAGCTCGAAAGGTGTGTAGGATTGAATTATTACTGAATCTCTCTGTGAATACAGGATTGACTTGTATATTTTGCTGTCTGGAAAGTACAGTATGAAAATATTAAACCTTTATCTAACATGAAAAGCAGACGACACCTGCAAAAAATATTCTTGAATAACTCATTTTTAAAATTGTTTGTCTCAGAAACATAGGTTATGACCCCTCATTGGAACAGGGTCATAACCTATATTTTTGAGACAAAAAATGAAAAAAATAATGAAAATGAATTGATGATTTTTTAGAATAGCGCTGGCCAGGTTTGGCCATTATGTTGGTAAATGGTTAATTAGTAAATTTAAAACAAAACAAAAAAACCTCCATTTAAAAATAGATTCCAACACTTTATCTTTTTTTATGTAATGCTTCAGATGTATGTGTCCGGGCTTATATTTCATCTAAATTTGGGAGAATTTATTTTGATACTAAAATGGTTGCGAGAATCCATACCTGTTATGAGTGTCCCAGAATCCTATTAAGCTACCATGACTGAGCCCCTGATGTACACTGATAACACATGTTAGCCCTTTACCCAACACAGCTTATTAATTTTTAAAACATAAAACTGCATTTTATAATTTAAAAAAAATAAACTATTTTTCAATAAAACCTAAAAAAAATAAAGATGCATTGGAACTGGCTCACTGATCTGGTTCCAATGATAGCCATACTTATACAATTTTTTGGACAAAGTGTCCGGATATTTCAGGTCATGTTAGCTCTTTATTGGTGAATTTGCTGCTGTTGAGTAAGGTAAAGGGTTAAATTGACTCAGTTATTTTCACACAAATCCTAGCAGAGGTACAGTGTGAATCTCCACATATTCTCGCTGGCTTTGTTGCATGAATCTTGTGTAAATGGATTCTAGGATTCTCGATGAAATATAGGCCTTGTGTGTATTGGCCTCCATGAGATAATTAACAAATTTACATGTCTCTGGGTCTGAGGTTTGGTCAAGGAGGACAGATTTCTCTTCCATATCCAAACATGTTGGTAGAAATCTGCCATTCAAATTGTGGAATATCAGTTAACATCACTTGAAACTTCATGATCAGCTTGTCACTTCTGATTATGGATAAGTTGTCCATTGTTCTGAGGTTTGCGGCGCGGAGCTTAAGTTCAACCAAGATGCAAAGCATTGAGGTTGAACATGCGGTCCGAACCGCAAACCTCAGATCATGTTATCGTCACTTCATCACAATGACATACATGTTCCAATAAGACACTACCCATAGCCCCAAACCTACAACGTGAAACACGAGAGGCTTATTTACAAAACTTGTGATCTTTAAAAGTTGCTTGTTGAAGGCAACTTTTAACAATCACAGGTTTAGTAAATAAAACTCTCGTGTATCCACGGCAACAAACCAGATAAACTCATCCCTCTTAGTTCAAATCGTAAATAGGTTTGTAATTTAAACAACACTTCATCCAGAACATGTGTCTACTGTACACGTGAAACATCCAGAAAAATGAAGCGGCCTGTTAGTTACTCTGTTGATGAAGCAGCTACAAAATGGACGACATCATTGAAAATATTTGGCATTGTGACGTCAGACGGTTGCATTTGCCACTTGGATGTGAACATAGAATATTCTAAGTGAGCTCATGACCAATCAGAGGAGGAGGATTTTAGTCTTATTGGAACATGAAACATTGTTATTTTTTAGGATGAGCTTTTATGATACAAGATACAAGTTCGTTGAAATGAAGCCTGTTGGTTCATATTGGGGCTCAATACAGGAGCCCAGTTTTTTAACTTGGGCAATGTGGGGAATAGTATTTTAAAATCTTGTTCAGAACCACTTGTCGCAATCTTAATATTTGGTATACACCATTGTTACGAAGGTCAGATACAAATTTGTTCAAATCAAGTCCCTCAGGTAATATTTGGGCTTCCTATGTCATACTGAGGCCCAAAATTTTGACTTAGTGCAATTTGGGGAATAATCTTGAAAAATCTTCTTCAGATCCACCAGTCAGAATCCTTTGATATTTGGTATACACCATCTCTGGATGGAGGCACCATCTCTGGGTGGAGGGGAGGTGGGGAATTTCAAGGTTGTTTGAGTCCCTGGGTTAATACTTGGGCTATCTTTTTGAACCCAAAGTTTAACTTAGTACAATATTAGGATTTCTTTTTAGAATTTTCTTCCGATCCACCAGTCACAATCCTTTTATATTTGGTATTTGACATCTCTAGATTTGTCAGATTCAAGTTTGTTCAAATTAAGTCACTGGCTCAATACAGGAGCCTAAATTTTTAACTTAGGTTAGTATAGGGAATGATCTTTAAAACTCATCTTCACATCCACCAGTCAGAATGCTTTCATATTTGGTATGCAACATCTCTGGGGGAGCCGGGAGAGGAGGATCAGATTCAAGTTCGTTCAACTCGAGTGCTTGGGTTAATATTTGGGCTCCCAATTATAGGGTAGCCCAAATTTTAACTTGGTGCAATCTGAGGGAATTTCTTTAAAAATCCTTTTCAGATCCACCAGTCAGAATGCTTTCTCATTTGGTATACAACATCCCTAAGAGAGTGAGATTCAAGTTCGTTCAAATCGAGTGTCTGGGTTAATATTTATGTGTATAGCCTGAATTTTAACACAGTGCAATATGAGGAAATTTATTTAAAAATCTTCAGCTCCACGAGTATGAGGAAATTTATTTAAAAATCTTCTTCAGTTCTACGAGTCAGAATGCTTTCATATTTGGTATACATCTCTAGGGGAGTGAGATTCAAGTTTGTTCAAATCAAGTGCCTGGGTTTATATTTGGGTTTCCTATGGTAGCACAAATTTTAACTTAGTGCAATTGGAGGAAATTTCTTTAAAAACCTTCTTCAGATCCACCAGTCAGAATGCTTTCATTTTTGGTATACAACATCTTTAGGAGAGTGAGATTTAAGTTTGTTCAAATCAAGTTCCTGGGTAGGCCAAATTTGAACTTGGTATAATATGTAGGAATTTCTTTTAAAATATTCTTCTTCAGATTCACCAGTTAGAATCCTTTCATATGTGGCATACGGCATCTTGGGGGGGGGGGGGGGGGGGGGGGGGGGGGGGGGGTCAGATTCAAGTTTGTTTTCAAATTGGGTCCATAGGTTTATATTTGGGGTCCCTATGGGAGCCTGAATTTTAACTTAACACAGTATATGAGTGAATTTCTTTAGTCTTCTCCAAAATCATTATGTAGAATGTTTTTATATTTGGTATACTACATCTCTAGGGGTGTCAGTTTCAAGTTTGTTCATATTGAGTCCAAGAGTTAATATTTGGGCTTTTTATGGGAGCCTGAATTTTAACTCAGTGCAATATAAGGAAATTTACTTAAATTCATATTCTCCAGATCCAGCTGTCAGAATGCTTTTGTATTTGGTGCAGAACATCTCTTGGGGGCGAGATTCAAGTTTGTTCAAATCGGGTCTTTAGGTTAATATTTGGGCCCCTTACGGTAGTTTAATTTTCAACTTAGTGCAATATGAGGAAATTTCTTTAAAATCATCATCTCCGGATCCACCAGTCAGACTGCTTTTGTATTTGGTATACAACATCTCGAAGGGGGGGGGGGGGGGAGGGGTGGGTGTGTGGGGGGTCCTAGGTCATTATTTGAGATTCCTAAGGTAGTCCGATTTTCAACTTGGTGCAATATGAGAAAACGTCTTTCAAAATCTTCTCCTTCATATCCACAAGTCAGAATGCTTTCACAATTAGAAAACAGCATCCTGGTGGTGATTGGGAAGGGCCGAGACTCAACTTTCTTCAAGTTAAGTTCCTAGGTTGATATTTGAACTCCCTAGTTTTGCTTTACTGACAATCGAGGCATTTTTTCTGTGGTAGCACCCCCACACTAGAAAAACATCTGGCATGGACAACATCGTTACAGATAATTAAATAACTTCATTCCTTTGTACTGTTAACTAGCTATAGATGCTGATTAAATCTTATTTAAACATTTATTGTCAGGTGAGTGCCTCAGGCCCCATTGAGCCTCTTGTTCCCATGTGTATCCTGAGTGATGAGCCTGACATTCACAGTATAATGGATATATTTTGTGGTTATTTCGGTACTTACCCACTGAATGTTCACATATGTATCCCATGTCCAGCCTATATTGAGTATGCTTAGTGGTTATTTCAGTACCCATTACCCTATGTTTGCATGAGTATCCTGTGTAAACAACCTGACATCTGCACTATAATGGGAATGTTCAGTGGTTACTTCAGTCCTTACTGAGTTGCCCTGGTGTGTCCCATGCAACCAGCCTTGCATATAAGTATTAATATTTTTTTTAGTGGTGTTTAAGGTCACATACTTATGCACAATGGCTAATCGTGACCATGACAGTTTTATGGGTGGAGGAAGCCGGAGTACCCGGAGAGAACCACCGAACATCGGCGAGCAACTATCAGCTTCTCAATATTCCAACTCTGTTCAAGCTCTGCTCTAGCAGGGTTACAGTGGTCGAAGACATGTGCACCATCGATGTGTAGTACACCTTAGTACGCAGCGTCATCGTGCCTCCATGTAGGCAACCGGGATAAAGTGCCAGGTCACCCCGGACGGGGATCGAACTCGGGACCTCAAGCATAGAAGTCCCAACAGTCTACCACTGAGCCACTGCGCTCCCAAGCATACAAGTATAATGGGTATATTTAGTAGTCATTTCAGTACTTGCCTACTCTGTTCACAAATGTATCCTGTATAGCCAGCGAGACATATACTGAGTAAAAAAAGAAAGTATAATAGAAACGTGAAAAATAGCAAAAAGGAAAATCATGAAATATAATAGTTCTAATGTTGCATGTTTGTGGACAAGAAGTGGTGCAAAGAATTTAATGACTTGTTGTTGTCCACCTAACCGTATACAATTTTGCTATGGCACGTGCTACCCGTCCAATTGAATGGGTGTCCGACTAGGGTGACCGACTATTTTCTTTGTGTTATGTTGTGCTAGAGAGCCTGGGTTGTTTAGAAAACATGCTAGTTTCTGTCTTCCGACATTTTAAAAAATGCCAAGGTTAACCAAAAATTAGTGGTTGCATGCCATTGATATGCATGAGGCTGGGATATCTCCAGATGAGCTCGCAGCTGAGTTCGGAGTCACTGTGGCCACTATTTGCCATCTCATTGGAACGTATAGAACCACTGGATCTACTTCCGCCCGCCCGTGTTCATGTCAACCAAGAGTTAGACCCCTGCACAAGACTGACACATCAGGACGTCTCACTACGGGATCGCTGCCTTCTGGCGACAAGAACAGCAGCAATTACTGCTGGAAGAACTTACAATAGAATCAGTGCATGTCTGCAACAGACTCGCGGAACATGGCATGTGAAGTAGCCATCAATACCACAGACCAATCCTTACCCAACGTCATCATACTATCAGAATGGAATGGGTACGTCAGCATGTTTGCTGGACTCGGCAGTGTTGGAGCACAGTTCTTTTTAGTGATGAATCGGATGGTAGGGTAAGAGTGTATCGCCGACGAGGAGACGGTTTTCTGATGCTTGTGTGCGGGAATGCGTTTCGTTTGCACCATTAAACACAGTTGATCTTCATCGATGGTAATCTCAAAGGACAGCGATATAGGGACGGAATTCTTAACGCTGTTGTTGTCCTGTTGTTCAACGCTAACTTCAGATTGTAGTTATTCCAGCAAGACAATGCCCAATGTCGCGTGGCGCGTGTCTGTCGTGACTTTCTTGAGGAGCAGAGCATCAAACTTCTTCCCTGGTCCTCACTTTTGCCAGATTTGTCAACAGTGGAGCATCTTTGGGATCAACTGACCTGTCGGGTACGACTTCATGATCTTCAGATGTAAGGCGATTTATGTAAAGTTCTAAGACAAGAGTGGAAAGCAATACTACAGGGTGACATCCAGAGACTTATCAGGTCCATGCGCTGTTGATGTTTTGCCATCCAAGAGGCAAACGGTGGACATACACGCTATTGACTGCATGTGTGAACTTTTCATTTCACCCCATGTCTGAACTGCGACGTCCAGACGTGATGCTGACAACAGTAAGAACATGAAATTATGCAAATTCATACAGCTAGACTCGAAATATGAATTTACCATAATTTGTTTGGGATTAAAGTCAATAATACTAAAAACAATTGCTCCTCAAAGTTTATTATACTTTCTTTTTTGACTCCGTATATAATGGGTTTGTTAAGAGGTTATTTCAGTACTTACTCTATTTCCAGCTGTATCCCATGTAAAAGCTTGACATCTCCAGTATAATGGTATTGTTTAGTGCAGTGATGCATGGGAAAGGTGCACAATCGCTCTCGCACACCATTGCTCATGCAAAAATTGTCCAAGGTGCACGAATAATCACTCACCTCTATTCTTGGGTGTGTTTTCATCCTTTTGAGTTGCATCAACAGAAACATTCAGTCAAGTTTTGATTTTGGAAAATTTTTAAGAATCACTCACAATTTGAAGTGTTTAAAGTACAATTCCAAACAATTTCCTTTCCGTTGTTCTGAACATGACACACAGTAGTTAGCTTATACATCCACACATGACACGCTAACAGTAAGAGGGTTGAACATTGACAACTCGCCCAGACCTTACTCCCGCCACAAAACCAACATGCATGTTAGATAAAAAAAACAGTGGCAGTTCTGAGATCTGAGAAACGTTTTAATACTTACGTATTTTTTTTTTTTTATCAAAGACCTGCGAAATGTTGCCCTGTTCCTTATTTTCCTTTATACACGTAACACCTGTCATCCAATTCACCAGTGACACAAGCTAATGTGCCCAATTTGGTATTTACGCAGCCATTTTCCACGATTTTAATAATCTGCCATTTAAAATCCAGACCTAATTTTAGTGGGCTACATATATTTTCAGGGTCAAAATTTCCATCCGTGTTCCGTTGTATTCAAACATTTGTTTTGAAGCGCATTTGTCAGATGAAGTTAAACATTGAAATCAACACTCTCAATCAAAATCGCTCTCCTCACATTTTTCACTCATAAACTTTATTTGAGGTGAGCCATTTTCCACTCGCCTCCATTTTGTTCCCATTCGTCGTCACTGTAGTGGTAAGTTCAGTGCTTACTTACTCCATGTTGACATGTGTATCTCATGTAACAAGCCTACATTTACAGTAGAATGAGTGTTTTTAGTGTCCTGAGTTTGATCCCCGCATCTACTTGTGTTGTCCTTAGGCAAGGCACTTTATCCCAGTTTCCTACATGGGGGCACAATGATGCCGTGTACTAAGGCATACTGCACGTTGATGGTGCACATGTTTTCACATGTAACCTTGCTTCAGCGGAGCTTGAACAGAGTTAGAATGTTGAGGAGCTGACAGTTGCTCATTGATGCACGGTGATTCTCTCCAGGTACTCCGGCTTCCTCCACTTGTAAAACTGTCACTGTCTCGATTAGCCATTGTGCATAAGTATGTGACTTTAAACACTAATAAATAAATAGTGTATTTAATGGTTATGCCGGTACTTTCCTACTCTATGTTCACAGGTGTATCCCATGTAACCAGCCTGAGATCTCTAGTTTTATGGGTATGTTTAGCGGTTATTCCAGTACTTACTTACTCTATATTTCTAGTTGTATCCTGTGTTACCAGTCTCACATCTACGGTATAATAAGTATGTTTAGTGGTTATTTCGGTACTTACCAACCAGGGACCAGCCTAGGGGGAATTTTACGGAGACATCGTCTCCCTTCAGAAAAAATAGGGAGACTGCAGAGTCAAGTAGGGAGACTTAATAGGCAAGTGAGGAAAATTAAGAATATTTATGTACCACCCTGCTGCCCCTTCATATTTTCAGCTTATGGTCCTCCATTAACGTCCGATTAATCAAGGTCCAGTTGTGATGCATCAATGCCAGGTTAAAAATCACAAAGTAATTATTGACTGAAAATCCCCCATTGCTACCCTCTCCTTCATGACCCCTCCTCTCTTCTTTGTGTCAATCCACCAGCACCCTCCTGTTGTTGCCTTTCACCAAAGTCTACTAAGCTAATAATTTCCTAAGTCTGAAAGTCTGAAAGTGTGAACAGGACAAGATGTAAAAAGGTTGCTTGGAAGGTACTTTGTTAGTTAATAAACAAAATACATTCTGGGGTCAAGTATTTTGTAAAATAAATGTCATTTTGCATCATTTTAATGGCATTCTGGTGTTTAGGAGGACCCCTTTTTCAAGATCCTTCACACGCACACTTGTGCCCTGCACAAAGCTTTTCTTGTCATCACTAAAGCTTTTTTTTCATGTGTTCCAATTTCAATAGACAGCCCAATAGTTAACAGTCGTCAGCCAAACGAAATAAAAATACAGTATCAGAAAATACATTTGTTGTGTATACATTTTTGGGATCCTAAGCAAGGTAACCTACTTTCAAACTGGGTTATTTTGTTGACTGGCGTAAGTCAC
Source organism: Pictodentalium vernedei (assembly GCA_031216915.1). Taxonomy (NCBI): domain Eukaryota; kingdom Metazoa; phylum Mollusca; class Scaphopoda; order Dentaliida; family Dentaliidae; genus Pictodentalium; species Pictodentalium vernedei. Next base: position 56,021,392 of record CM062292.1, read on the forward strand.
CTGTTTTCGTTTTGACACTTGAAGCTCCGATTCAAACTGAACAAAATAGAAATAAAAAATCTGCCAAAAGTGACAATGGACAATTGATTGTCATGTTATTTCAAATAAATGGTCGTTTATTTGACGAATGAATGAAAATGCCCATTTATCACACTCAAGCACATTTGAGTCTTGAAAATAATCGTTTTTATGTAAACCATGGATCACTCAATTCAGCCTTTCCTCATTTTGGCCAATTTTTAGAGGGCGACTTGTAATGGTCCCAACTATTTTTCTAGGTGACTTTGGGCTTAGAAGTGTGACATAATCGCCCTAGTCGCCATCACGGCTGGACCCTGTTACCAGCCCTATGTTCACATCTGTATCCTGTGTAACCAGCCTGATATTTAAGGTATAATGGGTATGTGTACTGGTTGTTATGCCCCTGAACTCCGAAAGAGAATTTGGGGGTATCTTATGAATCCCTCCTTCTGTCCATCCATCTGTCGGTCTGTGTGTCCATCCATCCATCTGTCTGTCCATCCATCCATCTGTCTGTCCATGCAAACATTTTTGCATTATAATTTCAAAGCCACCGGTCAGATTTGGATCTCCTTTGGTATGGTGCTAGACCCACATTAGGGAATGGATATGCATATGGAGTGGGTTCTATCCGTTGTTTTTGTACTTACCTATCCTTTATTGACATGTGTATCCAGTGTAACCAGTCTTACATTTACAGTATATTGGGTATATTTTGTGGTTATTTCATGACTTATCTACTCTGTATCCCCTGTAACCAGCATGACATTTACAGTAATATTGGGCCACTTTACTGGCTATTTCAGTATCTACCTACCCTATGTTCACATGACTGTCTCCTGTAATCAGCCTGACATCTGCAGTGTAATGGGTATGTTTAGTACATGTAGTCATTTCAGTATCTCATCTATGGTTTAATGGTATGTTCAGTGGTTATTTATGTGCTTACCTACTCTGTTTCCAGGTCTATCCAGTGTAACCAGATTGACATTTACAGTATAATGAGTATATTTAGTAGTCATTTCCGTATTTACCGACTCTGTGTTCACATGTGTATCCCATATAACCAGTCTGACAGTTATGGAATAATGGGTATGTTTAGTGGTTATTTCAGTTCTTGCCTACTCTACGTTTACTTTGTGTATCACATGTGAAAAATATCTCATTTACGGTAGGATGCGTCTATTTAGTAGTCATTTCAGGATATACCTATCTTCCCCGTGGAAACCCTGGGAAGTTAATCTTTCTGTTCACTGTGGTAAACAGGCTCTGTTTACTAGTGCTCAAATGACAAGTGAATTCCAAAGTCGACTAGTCAATACCCAAAAGTCAAGTCGACTTCGACTAGTCATTGGTGATAACCTGTCTCCTTATAACACTGTTGGTGTTCTTGTAGAGTGCTGAAGGTCCAAATTTGGCTTCACTTGGGCATTCATATACAGCAACTTACTGGAACATTATTCTGTTAATGTGCTTCTAATTATGCTAAGAGTGAAATTATATAGTCTTATTTAATTTGCCTTGTTGCGATTTATGGGAGAGTGCCTATTGGCACTCTCCCATAAATTGCAACAAGGCAAATTAATAACATATCCTGATAGCCCAAAATAATTCAGCACTCTACTAGTACCAGTTAAAACAAACTACTGTTACTACTATTAGATGGCAATAGATGTTTCCATTGATTGCCCAATATTGCTGTTCAAACTGTCTGACAGTGGCACAGAAGGGATACTATTTACCTAAAAGCTTGAACTCCTCCGACTAGTCGACTGCACAATTGAGAGTTGACTACTGGTTTGCCCAGAGTCGACATCGACTAGTCGACTAATCGTTTGAGTACTACTGTTTACTGGTGAAATAGAACCCAGTCACCAATGCTTGGGAGGTACAGACCCTCTCTAAAATGGGCAACATGGCTTATTAACGCTCAACCCTGGTCTTGAGTTGATACTCATGTTGTGGTCATGATCAGCCATTGTGCAAAAAATATGTGACCTTAAACACCAATAAATAAATATACCTATCTATGTTCACTGGTGTATCCTGTTTAACCCTTTACCCGATGAATTGCCCGCATCCGTCTGCGTAATATGCAAATTCAGCAGCTGAAAAAATATTATTTTTGAACAATTTCAACAAAACCATATCATGTGACCCTCTTTGGAACAAGCTCATCGAGCTCGTCCCTAAGAGGGATCACATGATATGGTTTTGTTGAAATTTTTTTTAAAAATTTAAAAAATGATATTTAAAATAATAAATTTTGATATTGTCTGCGTTATGTAAAGGGTTAACCAGTGTGACATTTACAGTATAATGTCTGTTTAGGCCACACAAAGTAGATCTTCTGTTTCTCAGGCCATTATTTGTGAAATTGCAAGCGGGCGAGCGGTTTTTTATTTTATTTTTTATTTCAGTAATTTCTTCTTTGCCATCAAAAGTTCATGTTCTTGGATCAAGGTTTAGGCCTCATAATCTACAGAATAGCAAGGGTGGTGGTGTATTTCATCCCTTGAGTGCAAGAAGGCTTTGCAATGCTAAAGCATTGCAAAGCCTTCTTGCACTCAAGGGATAAATTCATCAATTTTTTTAACTTGGGTAAAATATCAGACATAAACCATTTAATTTTTATTTTTTTTAAGTTTAAATTGATTATAAAAAGAGAGCATGTGGCAGCCAAAAGGACCATGCGGGTGGGCCTGAGAAACAGATTTTTTTTATTTTTTTAAGCCTTACTGGTTATTTCAAAACTTACCTACTCTGTTTCTAGGTGTATCACTTTTTGCTAGTCTGAAATCTTTGGTATAATGAGTATGGTTAGTGATTACTAGAGTACTTAGATGTTTATGAGCACCTGTTTTCAGGTGTATCCCGTGTAACCAGCCTTACATATAAGTTTATTGGGTATATTTAATAGTCATTGCAGTACTTAAATACTCTTATGTGTACAGGTGTATCCTGTGTGACCAGCCTAACATCGACAGTATAATTGGCATGTTTAGTGGTTATTTCAGGACTTACCTACTCTATTTCAAGCTGCATCCTGTATAAACAGCCTGAGATGGTATAATGGGTATGTTTATTGGTTGCCTACTTTATCGTGACAAATGTATCCTGTGTAACCAGCGTGAGTGATTTACTGTATAATGGGTATGTTTAGTGATTATTTCAGTACTTTACTATATGTTCACAAATGTATCCTGTATAACCAGCATGACATTTACAGTATAATAGATATGTTTAGTGTCTATTTCAGGACTTACCAACTCTGTTTCCAGGTGTATCCGGTGTAATCAGCCTGATATTTACAGTATAATGATTATGCTTGGTGGTTATTTCATTACTTACCTACTCTATGTTCACATGTGAGTCCCATGTAACCAGCCTCACATTTACAGTACAATGTATGTTTACTGGTTATTTTAGAACTTTCCTATTCTATTGTCACAAATGTATCCTGGATTAACAGTGTGACATTTACAATGTAATTGGTATGTTAAGTGGTTATTTCACTACTTGCATGTTCTTCTGTGAGTCCTGTTTAACCAACCTCACATTTACAGTATAATGGGTATGTTTAGTGGTTATGGTTGTAAGTAGTAAAGTAACCACTAAACATATACTTTATACTGTAAATGTCACACTGATTATACAGGATACATTGGTTTCCAGGTGCACCCTGTGTAACCAGCTTTATATATAAGGATATTTGTTATTTACTAGTCATTTCAGTTTTTACCTACTCTATGTTCACAAATATATGCTGTATAACCAATGTGACATTTACAGTATAATGGGTATGTTTAGTGGTTATGGTTGTAAGTACTAAAGTAACCACTAAACATACACTTTATACTGTAAATGTCACACTGATTATACAGGATACATTGGTTTCCAGGTGCACCCTGTGTAACCAGCTTTATATATAAGGATATGGGTTATGTAGTAGTCATTCAGTACTTACCTACTCTATGTTCACAAATATATGCTGTATAACCAGTGTGACATTTACAGTATAATGGTGACTTTAGTGGCTATTTCAAGACTCACCTACTCTTCTATGTTTCCAGTTGTATCCCATGTAACCAGCCTGACATCTATAGTATAATGTTATGTTTAGAGGTTATTTTAGTACTTACCTACTCTGTGGTCACAAATGTGTCCTGTATAAACACTGTGACATTTACAGTATAATGGGTATGATTAGTGGTTATTATGCCCCCAGCTTGAAACGTTGAAAGGGTATCTAGTGGTTTCCTCTGTCCATCATCTGCCCATCCGTCTGTCCGTCTCTCTGTCTGCTCTACTGCAGATGTACTTGTGAGGTGAATTTCCAAGAAATATACGCATATGGGTGACTTGTGAGGTGACACTGTCACTTATGAGGTGCATGTCACAAGTGATGATGCTAAAATGCATATAAATTAAATTTCTGAGCTCCAGAAAAATTTCTGGAAATCACCCCTGAAGAAAAATGGACAACACTCTTTTGGCCATTTACATAAATGGACGAGATCGTGAAACGGACAGGAGGACCATAAATTGAGAGAGTTTAGTTACGTGATATTTTCCACCAATCAAAACACCTCTCCATTCTAAACATATGGGTTGAAAGCGCCATTTTTAGGAAACATGATGCTGCAGGAAGGCGATGATTGAAGGGTAAGGAACTTGTTATTACCCATAATTTTAACTATGTTGGCAAGTTAAGAAACTGCACTTAATCACCGAGTCAGACTTTTTTCCTCACAACATTTTTAGCCTGACTGTTTACAGTGAGGGCTATTGACATGACTTTCACCCGTCTGTCCATCTGTTAACATTTAGAATTTTGGTTAAAGTTTGTGGTTAAACAACATATATCATCGTCTCAACTCTATTGCCAAGCTTTCGATCCGAACTGGATCTTCATCAGGACACTCGAATTAGGAAGAACTACATGTCAACAGTACGAAAAACAATTGCAAAATGAACCAGTTCCATTACACATAATGACGTCGTCCACACGATCGCTGAGACGTCCTAGGGAATGCCTGCAATTACGGCGCCAAATTGACTGCTCCTAAAATATAGGTGTGGTATGGCTGGTCTTTGTATTAAAGCCACTCCCTTCCCGCGTCCCCAACTTGCTCATCCACATGTCCTCTCGTATTAGTCGCTCCCGCTTACCACCACTCACAAACTCTAATACCACCACTTTGAGATCATATTCACCATGATGTCCCACTGAATTGAAATGGCCGAATATCGGTTTATCATCATGATGATCATGTGGTCTGATGTCTCTGTCATGCTCCTCTAATCTGTCCATCAGACAACGTTCTGTTTCCCCGACATAAACAGCACCACCACATACCTCGCAGACCAATGCATACACTAAGTTCCTTGAATGGAAATTGATATTCTGTCGCACCCTAAATTCAGTAGAACCGCTCTCGTTCTTAATACCAGTCACAATGATTTTGTCACAGAATTTACAGTCACTGCTGCATAATTGGGTGGAGCAATTCACAGCCTTCGCGGTTTTGCGATGGACTAGAATGTCGCATAAGTTACTGTCACGTCTATATGCCACAAGGGGAGGGTCACTGAATATTTTCTTCATCCTATCGGAATCATGTAAAATGGGCATATACTTCCTAGTGATTCCACCTACATCCAGAAGTAATGCTGAGTACGTTGTTAAACTGGGAACCCTTTCACTATTCCTTGTTGTCTTATCCTTCCTTCGTGTTAGGAGAGCATTGCGGTCCATCTCGTCTTCTTTAATGAGCTGTCATTCAATAAACTTACCACTATACCCTCTTCTCCTGAGTTGTAGTTTTAAAAGCCTCCGGTTCCTGTTGTAATGTTCCTCCATTTCACATATTCGCCTTATCTGAATGCCCAGTCCATAAACTACAGATCGTTTAATAAGCGGTGGGTGGTCAGACTTGCTGTTCAGGTAGAGCATTTTGTCAGTTGGTTTCACATATAAATCTGTGTTTTGGTCCCCATTTGCACCGACTTTGACCTAAGTATCCAGGAACTCCATACATTCCGAACTGAACCTCAGGTCTACCTGGATATTCGGGTGGATCGAATTAGCATATTCCAAAAATTTGTGTAGGCTTTGTACCCTGTGTGTCCAAACACCAAAACCATCGTCAATAAACCGTTTGTAAAATATAGGTTTCCGGTCACTCTTCATTAACTCCTCGTCCCACTTACGCATGTAACAACAATCAAAATTTTATCCTAACCGCAATCCTATAGCTACACCTTTCTTCTGGATGAAGTGTTTTTCACCAAAACTAAAATTTTTATTGTCCAAGACTGTTTCGATCATTTTGATCATGTAATTAGTGGGAATTAGCTTAGTTCTGGACTCCAGCGCCTCTCGACACGCTTCAATTCATTCATCCCTTGGCCCCAATGGGTACAATTTTCGAACATCAAAACAGAATAACAATGCACCAGAAGGTATTGTCCCTTTCGTTTCTATAAGTTTGTTAATAAAATCGGTTGTGTCGCGTATGTAGCTTGGGGTACTGAGAACAAATTGTTGCAGCTCTTATTCCGCGACCTCGGCAATCTTTTCGGTAGGTGTGTTGGTCCCGCTGACGATCGTTCTGTATGGAGCATTTTCCTTGTGTAGCTTTGGGTTTCCCTTCAACTTACCACATGTGGGATATCTGCGTGTCATGAATTTCTTCAGTTCATCAGAAACAACGCCAGCTTTGTCCCTGCTTTTTAGTAACTTGTTAACACGTTTCGATGACCTGTCCATGAGGTCGCACATTGTTGAGGAATAAGAAGGACTCTGCTCAATCTCATCACTTAGACCACTCATGTAATGTTCCTTATCCAGCACAACAATCCCAGAACCTTTATCAGCCGGCCAGATAATCAGATTATTATTTCTAATCAATTCCCCGATTGCACTTCTCTCCTTTGCAGTTGTGTTCGGCACAGCACTGCTTTTGATGCTTGATATTATATCATTTTTTACAAGGTTTATGTAATTGTCCAGGGCTATGTCGCGACCTGCTCGGGGGGTGAAAGCACTCTCCTTTCTCACCGTGAACCTCTCCTCCTGGTGTGAATTGGGCTGGTCCTGGGTGGTTTCATCGTGAAAGAATTCTCATAACCGCATCCGTCGCTCCCATTCACTTAAATCGGCCATGAGTTTACTCTGATCAATCTTTTGCTTTGTCGGGATAAATTTAAGTCTTTTTCCCAGGAGCGAGGTCTGGGCATCCGATAATTGATGAGATGAAATGTTTGTCACCGCACAGTCACCTTTACGATTATCCACTCGTTTACAGTTTGAAAAATGCACAGTGTCCTTATTCTTTGGTTTGGAACTAATACATGTAGAATTATGTTCATTTGTTGAATTAGACTCATCAGTTAGATCACTATCATTACGTTTTCCCCAATGTGTCATCGTAAACCAGTCAAACTCCAGGGGGCCGCTCTCATCCACCACAGGCAATGCAGTTGAACCTATATCAAGAGAATTACGGCAACTCGGCGACTTATTGCCACATATTCGCTTCACCTTTCTAGCTTTGACTTTAGAAACTTTACTGTGTTCAGTAGTTACCCATTTCTTAATTTGAGTCTGATTTACAAGTTCATCAAAGCGATTTGTCTCAAAATGTTCCTTATCTAGGCACAAAAGTTTATCTCTGCAGCCTTCAGAAACAACATATATGATCCTTAAAGAAGCATCAGCTTTTATCCGCTGACATTTATTAAAATATTCCTCATCTATTTGTAAGTCAGGGGTCCATTTTTTTCCAAATCCTTTCGGTATAACATCCTTTGAGATAGCTTCCTGTATGTGGTTAAAGTTTTTTACTGAAGGTTCAAGTGGGGTTTTTTTTTCCTGTTTAGTCATGACTTTCGTCTGTCCGTCGGTTAACATTTGGTGTTTTGGTTAAAGTTTATGGTTAAAGTTTTTTAGTCAACCTTAAAGTTTTTTTGGTTTTTTCTTTTAAATTAATATTACTATTGATTGTATCATTCTCATTATGTTTTTTTTATGTTTCATGTTATTTGGGGAAATATTTAACCTATTTTTGTATGGCAATTTAACTTACAACTTCCAGTTTAAAGTTTTTTTTAGGGGGGAGGGAGGGTTGTTTTAAAATTACACCTTTAATTCTTCAAACAGTTTAGTGGAATGTCACTGTTTCCTATTTGGGACAATGCCTACTATTTACCGAATATTTCTACAGTGATTTTCATTAATATCAGCATGATTTTAACCCCTTTTAAACATTTTTTCAGACTTACTTTCTTTGTATTTGAAATTCGACTTTGCCACATACTTTCTTACTCTAATTCTTGCATGGTCAATACAACTTAATGATTCCATTTACATCAATGATTTCTTTTATCGGTTTTAGGAAACATTTAACCCTTTTTTGCCAATCAATTTTACTTAGTATTCCCAGCTTAAAGTTTTGGATTAAACTTCTGGTTTTTATGGTGTTACTTTTCATTCTCGAAAAACTCTTTACAACATCATTTCTTTTTTTCATTTCGGGCAAGGTCTACTGAAGCTGTACACAGTGGTTTCAAATAATATTGGCATTAATTTAACCCTTTTCACAATACTTTTCGAACTTAGTTTCTCGAAATTTCAAATTAGGCTTCTACCACATACTTATTTCTTTTTATCCCCTCCCACAAGGGAGGGATATAGCACAGAGCTCGCTCCGTCTGTCTATCTGTCAGTCCATCAGACTGTTCGTCTGTCGAACTTTCTTTATGCCATAACTTAAACAAAAGTTAACGGATTTCAATTTTTTTCAGCACATGTCTCTAGGTCAAGTTTGATGACCACAGTTATCCATTGAAAATTGTTGAAGTTATCCCTGGCCAGCCCCCTCAAGTTGGGATTTTTTTTTTAGCTCAACTTTCGCGAAGCCAAATTTGAGGTATTGCCATGGCCCATCATCCGTCGTCTGTCTGGCCATCTGTCCATCCATCTGCCTGTCCATCTGTCCATCCATCGTGCCATAACACGGCTCGGGCTAGAGGCCGTATTTATGAACGGATCTTTACGAAACTTCTTGGGTACCTTTATTATCACTCTCAGACGAGAACAAGTGTTTTTGGGTCCAGTCCGAAATTTAATACGGCCGCTGGCAGCCATTTTGTACCAAAATTAGGTGCAATCAGATTTTTGCGCAGAACTTCCATATGAAAGCTCCGATTTGAATAATTTTTTGTATAAATGTTTAGTACCATGGGATACATCACATATAATACAGGGTTTTTTCTCGTGTGTAAATTATGCAAATTAGACTAATTTTGATTTATTTAGTGTTACTTTAAGTATTGTAAGTGCAAATGCCAATATGGCTTGGGCTAGATGCCGTATTTATGACCCGATCTTTATGATACTTCTTGGGTACCTTTGCTATCACCATGGGACGAGAACGGATCTTTTTGGGTCCGGTCTGAAATTCAAGATGGCCGCTGGCGGCCAATTTGTACAAAATTAGGTGCAATCAGATATTTGCGCAGAACTTCCATATGAAAGCACTGATTTGAATAATTTCTGTGTGAAGGTTTAGTACCATGGGATACATCACATATGATACGGGTTTTTTCTCTCGTGCATAAATTATGCCAATTAGACTAACTTTGATCTGTTTAATTTTACTTTCAGCACTGCAACTCCAAATGCCAATACGGCTCAGGCCAGAGGCCGTATTTATGAACCGATCTTTACGAAACTTCTTGGGTACTTTTGTTATCACCGTGGGACGAGAACGAGTGTTTTTGGGTGCGGTCAAAAATTCAAGATGAACCAAAATTAGTGCAATCAGTTTTTTGTACAGAACTTCTGTATGAAAGTTCTGATTTCAATAAATTTTTGTTGGAATGTTTAGTAACATGGAGTACATCACATATAATACAGGTTTTTTTCTCGTGCAGAAATTATGCAAATTAGATGAACTTTGATTTGTTCAGTGCTACTTATACACAGTAGGTGCACATGTCAATACGGCTCGGGCTAGAGTCGGTATTTATGAACTGATCTTCATGAAACTTCTTGGGGTACCTTTGTTATCACCTTGTGACAGGAACGAGTGTTTTTTGGGTGCCTTTGTTATCACTGTGCTATGAGAACAAATATTTTTGGGTTCAGTCAGACCCACTCTGGGACTCAAAGATTTCTTTTCCAGTTTAGCATCTAACTGTCGCCCACCTTTACAATACTTTACCTACACATTTGTTACAGGCTACGGTCAGTATTTATGTACAGGCCGTTACAATACTTTACATGTACCTTTGTTATCAGGTCATTACCTAGATGTTTGTCATTGCTGTGTCACATACTATACATGTACATGTCTTAAACAAGTTGACACTTTCATTCTTTCCTCAGATATGCATTTTGAACTATTTACAGTGACTGCATGCAGAACTATTTTTAAACTCACGTACCCCCCCCCCCTTCCCGAGCCAATTAGCCACTTTTTTTTGTCTTACATCAAAAATGCATTTTTACAGTTTTGCTTAAAGTTTGTGGGTAAAAACCCAGGCAAACATCCCCCCTCCGGAGCCAATTAGGCATTTTTTTTTCTCTTTGCTAAAATACATTCTGAAGGATTTAGTCTGACCACATGCGGAAAAAAGGACTCCCCTAACACACCCAGAACCCCCCAACCCCACCTCCTCCTCACCCAGGGCCATTTAAGCAATATTTTTTCTTCGGTACAAAATGCATTTTTAGCCTGACTGTTACAGTCAGGGCTATAGTCATGACCTTTGTCTCACCATCCATCGGTCCATCAGTCGGTCCATCCATCTGTCTGTAAACAATTGGTTTCCGACTGATAACTCCAGTTTGGATTATTTGCTTTCAACCGAAGTCGATATGTCTATACCCCCCCCCCCCCCACCCCCACCCCCCACCCCCCCCCCCCCCCCCCCTCCCCATGGGTCATTTAGGCAGTTTTTCAAAAAATGCATTTTGAAGGATTTGGAGTTACCAAATGCAAACAAACAAAATTTAACTACTATAACACACCACCATAACCCTCCCCCCCCCAACACACACACACACACACACACACACACACACACACACACACACACACACACACACACACACACACACACCATCATTCATGTATGGAGTGCCAACAGATAGCATGCGATTGGGCACTGCCAACTGACTGCCCTACTTTCCAAGTGGTTCACGAAGAAAAAAAATTGCACACGTACCAACACTGACCCAGTGAATATAATCATACATTTCAAATACTGATTATCACATTTTCTAGTGTAAGGACTGGGCACTGCCAACTGACGACTTCCTGTGTAAAATACAGCTGTGGGAGGGGGCGTAACTCCTAATAAACTTTAATGCACAGCCTAGTTGGACAAAATCGAACCGTCAGTAATTACAAATGTGGACGGAAGGTTCTTTCAAAACTGGTGAGTTACTATGCCTGCAAAAGTATTCGGTTATCACAAAAGTGGGCCAAGTAGCAGGTCACCGGGGTGTTGATGGCACACCAATTCAAGCTCAAACGATACACGCAGTCAAATAATGTCAAACAAAAAAAGTACTGTAAGACTTCTATTTAAACACAGTAAAAAGTGAGCAAGTGCATTTTGTCGTTCTTTGTCCCGGTAGCAGTAATATTCATTATTTGAATGTAGGAATAGTCGGCAAGAAAGGATATCTTAAACAGGGTCCTGTGAATCGAGAATTTTATTTCGAATTGAATCGTGTGATAGATTCGCGAATCGAATTGTATCTCAAATCAAATCAACGTGTATTGCTGGCATCATTAATTAGTACAATTAAACTGCAGAAAATTTCAAGAAACAGTCAAACACTTTTTTTTAGGTTCACCTGGCAGAATTTGGTTGAAACATTTCACCTGGAATCAGCTGAAAAAACTACGTTGCACATGTGTGTCCATAGTCATCAGAAGCTTTATTACTCTGCTGAGACGGTAGTCCAAACTTTGACCCAAAGTCCGAAATATAATTTTCTGGTGTGGTACATCCTACAGGACGTACCGCCCCAAACAATTATATTGTGGACTTTGGGTTCAAGTTTGGACTGAAGAGACTCAATCCATTACTGAAGACAATGGCCTGGATTTCTGACACCACGTGTATAGTTCAGTCACACTTGCCCGAAAAATTATGAAAAATGTCCGCAAAATTTGATTTTCCCCACCCCAGCCTACTGCAGCCCCAGCCCGTGTGCCTATGAGTGGCACATACCTTTTTAATCCTGGTAAAATCAGTTTGCGTGGCTGTGTTGTGCGCTTTTGAGAACATCATGAACTTCCACTTCAAATAACTGAACATGCTCCATCCAGAATTCCAAGAGGGATTTCCCATATGCGTTGGTCCTATATAATGAGACAATAGTCCTGGTGGCTTGTGATAGCTTTTTCATGTTGCACAATTATACACGTGTATCTGGTTATGAGAGGTGGTTTTCATCGGCAAGTCTGTGAAATTTCGATCGGGATATTGAAGTTAATTGTCTACCATGCATAATTATGAATGATTCAAAAATATTTGAATTGGACAGCCAAATTGAATTGGGAAGATTGATTCGCAAATCGAATCGAATCGTGAGGCTTTGCATGGTACTAATCTTAAATTGGGTAGTTGGATGCTTTATTTCATGTTTCGAATTGCTCTTATCATCACCCTTTGGTATTTTGTTATAAGTGTAATTGACAATCTTTATTGCTCGCAATATCACTGTACTTAGTCGCTGGCTGTGTAATCTTCTTCCTCTGCCTAAAATGACAAACAGACACATTAGAAACAATAAATCTACACGTGAGGGCAGTTAACTAGCCGATAATGCAGGGTAATTCACCAATTCTATTCAAAACTTGGCATTTTGTATAATATTATAACCAATAATCACACAGTTTACTGTAGACATGTGTGAGACATGCCTGTAGTTAACTCTGTACACATTGTGACCTTTAGGTGACTGCATATTGTATATGCCATGCAATTGGATGTTTACAAATCATTGCATGCAGTTGAGCATACGTACAAGACTCTCACTTTTCTTTGCGTATACGAAACGACATGCAGTTGTTCGTGTGTCATGTCATGGCGCGCAGTTGGCAGTCTGTAAAAACCACAACAAATAAATTGAGTGTAAATGAAGTGGCGACCAGTTGGCTGTATGTACAAATCGTTTCACCACCACATTCATGGCGTTTACCAAACTTGACTTGCAAATGACTGTCTGTTTTAACACAACATTTAGTTAACCCCCTGTCGAATGGTGTCCCACAGCTGACTCTGTGTATAAGACATTGAGTTAAGTTAACTCCACAGAGGGCGTGGTGACTTCAACCGCTGTAATTATTCTTCAGCAGAGCGTGAGCGAAACTTGAATGTTGAGGCGCTGGCAGTTGTGTGGCATTGCTTGGGGCTTCTCTCCACGAACACCATTTTTTTTCACCTGTAAAACTGTCATCGACACCAGATGAGCCTGGCTTTCGGAATTGTCATTAAAGCCAATAAATGAAATAAAATAAAACAAAAGAAATAAGCCAGAGAAAAATCATCATTTTGTTCAAACATGGCTTTCTACTGACAGCGTGTGTAAGACATAACGTTCTAAACTGTGTGCAAATCGTTTCTCGCGGCTGGTTGATTGTGTGTACACGACAAAGTGCAGTATAAGCTGGGTATCTTTTAGGGCATGTATATGACTATTCCATTTCTATACAACTCATGACCAACCAGAAGTGGATCGTGTATATAAGATATCAACTGTAATATATTATATTCAAAACTTGGCATTTTGTGTAATATTATAACCAATAATTACACAAGTTTACTTCAGACATGTGTAAGACATGCCTGCAGTGAACTCTCTACATATTGTGATCTTTAGGTGACTGCGTTTTGGACATGCCAGGCAATTGGATGTTTACAAATCATTGCATGCAGTTGAGCGTACGCACAAGACTCTCATTTTACTTTGTGTATAAAAAAACGACATGCAGTTGTTCGTGTGTAAATGACATGGCTCGCTGCTGGCAGTGTGTAAAAACCACGACAAATAAATTGAGTGTGAATGATGTGGTGACCAGTTGGCTGTATGTACAAATCGTTTCATTGCCACATTCATGGCGTTCAGCAAACCTTATTTGCAAAGGACTGTATGTTTTAACATGACATTTAGTTAACCCCCTACCGAATGGTGGCCTACAGCTGACTCTGTGTATAATAAGGCATTGAATTAAGTTAACTCCACAGAGAGCGTGGTGACTTCAACTGCTATAATTTTTCTTCAGCAGAGCATGAGCGAAACTTGAATGTTGAGACACTGACAGTTGCTCGGCATTGCTCATGAACCTACACACTTGATTTTAACAAACCTTAATATGACCCCCCCCCCATCCCCACCACCCCCCATCTAAAGATGTTGTATATCAAATATGAAAAAATCCTGACAGAAGAAGATTTTTAAAGAATATTCCTCATATTACACTAAGTTAAACTTTGGGCCCCCATATAGAACCCAAGTATTAACCCAGGGACTCGAACTGAACAAACTTTAATCGCCTCTCACCTTGAGAAGCTGTATGCTAAATATGAATGGCTTCGGTTGATCTGACTGGTTAATTTTTTTTAAAGAATATACTTTATATTACACCAAGTCCAATTTGAGCTCCCGTAGGGAGACCCAATATGAGCCAAGAAACTCCATTTGGACAGAGTAGGATCAGAGGACTGTGGGGATATTGTATACCATTTATGAAAAGTTTTGGGCTGGAGAATCTAAAGAAGTAGATTTTTAAAGAATATTCCTCCCCGCGGGAACCCCGTGAAGTGAAGCAGTGCATGTTCACTGCGGTAAACAGACTCTGTTTTACTGGTAAAATAGGACCCAGTCACCAATGCTAAAGAATATCCTCATATTACACTAATTAAAAATTTGGGCTCCTCGAGCGAGCCCAAATATTATTACCCTAGGAACTTGAATTGAACAAACTGTAATATTCCCCACCTAGAGATGTTGTATCTCCCAAACAACGGTGACTTTATGCTTAGAAGGGCAATATAATTGCCCTAGTTGCCCTCACGGCTTGTCCCTGCCCCTCATCCCTCACATAAGTGGACAGTATGGAATTTCTGTCACACATAACACACGATCTGATCGTTAATAAAATATGGTATCTTTTTGGGTGGGGAGGATGTAAAACCGAACACATTTTTTGTATTCTTACCTGCATCTTTGAATTGTATTTCATCCAAAGACTTCCCTCGGAGGTGAGAGATGTTTCCTTCATTCATAGCATGTAAACTTTTTGAGAGTTTTGCTACATCAAGGGTGCTTTGTGGCAATCTGTAATATTCTCTGTATATATCTATACTGTGACCCAAAAATGTTGGTCAAGTTCAGAACCTGAGAGATGGTAGTCAACTGCTTTCTCATGTTCGTTGAGTGGATAAGTTCAGGGTTTTTGCATCCATATTGCTGTGACAGTTTACGTATTGCATCTGTACCTCTAATGAGATATCTTGATCCAGCTTTTGTGAAAAGAAATCTTGAATGAACTGGTCTTCTTGCAAGCATTGTGTCAGTATTAACCTTCATATCTACTGTCAACAGAATGGGAACTTTCGAACCTTTTTTTCCCCTCTTATTTCTATCCTGAAATGATTCTCCAACAATGCAATCTCGAATTTGCTTAAGGATTTTGTGATTTCCTTATCTGCTTCACAGGAGTTCTTCATGGCTTCATAATCCTTCACTGTAATCCTTTCCGCCTCCCCTCTCCTTTTTAAGTTGAAGCAGATTATCTGAGCCAGACACACCTCAGATAATTATACCCCCACTTTCAAAGAAAATGGGGGTATACTGGATTACATGCATCCGTCCGCCTATCCGTCCATCCGTCTGTCTGCACACACAAATGACTACTTATGTGGCTACAAGTTAGTAAAACAGGATACTTATGTGGTTAAAGTCTATTACGTGGCTAGCCACATAACAGAATCTCTTATTGTGTGTGTGTGTGGGGGGGGGGGGGGGGGGAATAAATGTAGAGGAGGGTTAGGGCATTCTGGGGTGGGGTGGGGTGGGGGTCAGTGAAGGGGTGTTAGAGTTATGTGGCTAGGGTTAGGGTTAGTTTAGGGTATTGGTCAGCTTAATGTTTGGGGTGTGTAGGGTTAGGGTCAGTAAAGGGTAGGGTTAGGGTTACCTGCCCCCCCCCCCCCCCCCCTCCCCAAAAAAAAAAAAAATTTACCCCTAAAAAACCTGTTTTATTATGTTGGACATGTGTTTTAGGTTAGCCACCTAACATGTTCATAAAATAGCCACATAAGTAGCCATTTTGTAAGAACGTCCGTCCATCTGTCCGTCTGTGCATCCGTCCAAGAATATTCATATCTTTCATAATGTAAATTATTATTTTCTATAATATTTGTTGGTCATAGGTATGCCCACACTAGTTTTTTTTTTTTTTATTACATGTTCACTTAGAAATTGTGTCTGTCCGAGCCAAATTTTGTCTTTTCAGCCTGTATCTCGGGTATCAAATGTTCTATTGCAATGAAATTTGCCGTGAACACTGCTTATGATATAGGTTTTAAAAAAAGGATTCAACGATATTTCTCACATTCTCTTTTTTCAGAGTTATCCCCCTTTTTTGACTTAGAAATTGTAGCAAATGGACATTATTTGTCTGTTCAGCCTGTATCTCACGTATGGGTTATTGGATTTCAGTGAAATATGGCATGCAGATTGCCTATGACAAAGGCTTCTGCCTCATTGCATATAACTTCCAAACACCAAACAATTTACCATACCTTTTGACTTGGAAATTGTTGGAAATTGTTGAACACCTTCAAAGAAAATGGTGGCGGGGGTATACTGGATTGTGTTTGTCCATCTGTGCATTTGTCCATCAGTCTGTATGAAAATATAAATAATATTTGTTGGTAATAGGTATACCCACACTAGGCGGTACACCCGATGGGGGTGGGTATACACCGGATGACAGTCCAGCTCTTGTTCTAAGTAATTTGACGAATCCTCAATTTGCGTGAGCTTTTCTGCCTCTTGTTTGATGTAGCAATGAAATGTTGAAATGTCTTCAACTGTAGGTAACATAGGTTTGTTGAATTTATTCTGTGGAGAGTTTCTAATGCCTTGGTTGACACTCTCTCATTCCATCCATCGGTAAATAAGCTCAGGAAACTCTCAGCCTTTTGAGATTTTTGTTAATCATGTTCAGTTGTTCCTTCAGTCTTCAATATTTTGGCGCATTTCTGCAGACTGTGCCCCAATATTAGAGGCATTGATGGAATGTCAAACAATCCTGTTTGTTCATTGAACCCTGCAACAGATTTCACTCCGCTTATCAGCAACCCCCAATTTTCAGGTGCAAGGCATTCCTCTACTGATTGAATGTTCAGTTCTAATGGCAATCTTGAAAGCTGTCTCATTCTTTGTGAAATGTACGTAGCATTTTGCTGTAGATGACCCACTTTTTCAAATAACCTCTCTCCAAACTTAATAATAAGCTTATCAGATTTAAGTTTATTACTTACAGTAGAACCTGTTTTGAGAGACTGCCCTTTGGGCCACACAAAAGTGGTCTCTCAAGACAGGTGGTCTCTCATAACAGGTTTCAGGATTTCTCAAGTCAGTGAATAACCAACTACAAAATTCATAAATGGAGACGAATGGATTTTTGTAATTACTTTGTAGTAGTTCTTTTTTATGAAGTTTTTGTAACAAATTGAAATGGACTGTTATAAAAATTATAAAAATAAATTAGTGTTGAAAATCTTCATTGAAGATTTTCATCACTAATGTATTTTTATAATTTTTATAACAGTCCATTTCAATTTGCTACAAAAAGATTTTCAACACAAATTTATTTTTATTCCTATCTGTCACATTTCAGGTTTGTATGAAATTGTTTATTCATCAATAATCCTAATCTTTTCACAGGGGTCTTATAAAAGCATCTCAATCTTTAATGAATTTTTAATACTTTTAATTATGTTAGTATAACCACAATGGATTTTCCAATTCCAGAACAGGTAAAAAGTTTTTGTCATGGTTTCAGTCTTCAAAGGGCGGTCTCTCAAGACAGGTCTATTATGGCATAAAAATACAAGTTGGTACCAGGTCACAGTGGTCTCTCAAGACAGGTGGTCTCTCATACCAGGTCTATTATAGAGTAAAACCAATCGGTGCCTGGCAGAAGTGGTCTCTCAAGACAGGTGGTCTCTCAAGACAGGTTTTACTGTATTTCATCTTCTCTAAGTTTTACAAGCACATTTTCATACAGTCTTTTTGAGACACTGTTTGGCAATGGAAGGAGCAATTTTCCTTTAAAAATCCCTTCTCCCTTAGTATCTTTGGTTTTTTGTGCACCTGCAGGACATGTTCTCTTGTGTTTCCACAAGTCTGTGTCCACAAAAAATGAATAGCATTTGTCACATGGTAATTATTTTTTCTTTTCTTTCTCTTCACCTTCACCTTTCTTTTCACCTTTTCGAGGGCGATACTTTGGAATTAACATACCATGACCTTTCTCCAATATCTGGCAATTGTAGTTGTAATTTTCTTTACTTGAGATGCTTATCTTGTCATCTTTCTTTCGATTTATTTGTGGCCTTTCTACACACACGCACACACACACGTGCGTGCGTGCATGAAGCTTTTTGGATCAATATAATAGTAATAATAATAGTAATAATAATAATAATAATAAATTGTTCTTGTATAACGCCTCCTCCCACAAGGCTCGAAGCGCTTTACAACATAAAAATATGCACATGTGCATAAATACACATGTATACATGTGTACATATGTACATTCATTAGTTACCATAATACAAGACTCATTTGTGAAAGTCTGCAGTGATGTCTTCAATTTAGTTAAGGTTGCGTGGGAGGGGAAGCCTGAAGAGATGGGATTTCAGTGCACTCTTGATTGTATTAAGAGTAGGCATCTTCCAGAGTTCAAGTGGTAGTGAGTTCCAGACTTTAGGGCCGGCGTAATGAAACATGTGACAGCCGATGCTTACATAGTTTATATTCGGTAAACATAACAACTTTTGTGATCCAGATCTAAGTTCATGCCTGGGAGTGTGCTCAGACAGCAGGTCGGAGAGGTATGGTGTCAAGGACTTCTCAAGGTGTCGGTAACAAAAGAACAGCTCATTTTTAGTCGATACGGGTGCGAAGTGGCAACCAATGTAGTTCTTTAAGGATTGGGGATACATGTGACTTTTTGGGCTTGCTTCAAACCCTTTGGTATGAATATATCAGAGGGAGAATGTGAAAGGAGTCTATCATTCCTTTCATGGTACAGTCACATTACCACGTATGGGCCTGTACGGTTAGCTACGGTTTAAACCGTGATAAAACTTGGTTTGCCATAGTAAACTGTGTTTAACCATACTAAAGTTTCGTGTATCCATAGCGTTGTGTGGAGTGGTCACAAAGTTTTTGACATGTTCAAAATAACTCCACAGAAAAGCATCCCGTTATAGATCGTGTTAAACCGTGGTAAACTGTAATGAATCCGTACTAACCTGTGCCAGAATGTACTAAACCGTAGCACTTCTTACTGGTCCCTGGTGTCACTTTTTCTCACATGCTGATAGGGTGTATTACGTCACAGTACGGTCTGCTACGGGATCATTAACCCTTTGCACACTGATGTCAAAATATCTAGATTTGAAGCAGCCATTCTTCCCATAATGCAACTGGGAATTTAACCAATTCAAAAATGAGCTCTGTCAAACAAGATTGAATTGGTTAAATTCCCAGTTGCATTATGGGAAATATTTGCACCCTGAACTTTAGATATTTCGACAGCAGTGTGCAGGGGGTTAAGGGTTAATACGGTTTAAAACGTCCTTTGGCACAGTTTCTAGCACGGGTTGGCAAGGGCTGGTACGGTTTTCCACGGACAGCCATGAGTATTATTTATTTATTGGTGTTTAACTGGTTGAGTGCTGGAAGCCACTATCATGGCTCTACTGAAAAGTGCTGAAAGCCACTTTAGTGGCTTTAGACTGTGCGCATTAGCTTGTCGTTTGTGCAGCAGTAGATAAAGAAATATTCATATAAAACTGTTTTGTTACAATTTATTGGAGAGTGCCAACAGGCAGCCAACAGGCACTCTCCAATAAATTGTAACAAAACAATTATTGATGAACAAAATCTTGCTAAACTAAGGCTCCTCTTGCTGGGAGTATTGTATCTTTGAAAAAAAATACTCATGTTACAAATCACCTTTGAAAAATAATTTAGCACTCTACCAGTTAAGGTCACATACTTATGCACAATGGCTAATCGTGATCGTGACAGTTTTATGGGTGGAGGAAGCCGAAGTACCCGGAGAGAACCACCGAGCAACGACGAGCAGCTGTCAGCTCTCCAACATCGTAACTCTGAACTCTGCACTGCAGCACAGGCAGGGTTAGAGTGGTTGAAGACATGCGCACCATCGACGTGCAGTACGCCTCAGTACTCAGCGTCATCGTGCCCCCATGTAGGCAATCAGGGTGAAGTGTCTTGCCCAAGGACACAACGCGGTTGCCGCAGGTGGGATTCGAACCGAGGACCTCTCGGCTTTCAGCCTGCACCTCTACCAACTGAGCCACCGCGCCCCCACAGCCATGAGTAGCCAAGGGTAGGCACATTTGGACCACAGATTACTATGTCTATTAAGGTTTAGTACTGTTTGGTAGGGTCCACTAGGGTTGCACATTTTGGGACTCCCCTCCGTGTCAAAAAAGGTCAGTGTTTTCAAAGCACCCCCACCCCAACCACCAGTCTTAAAGTGTTTAAATACTCATTGGTATGAGGGCAGTTGTCTTCCTGAATGCCAAGAGAAATACATTTTCAACAACCTATTTATTCACCATGATGGGCGATGAAGAATTGGGTGCTGCAAATAACCTATTGTCACTGCTCGCAGATATGATGCAGAATGCCAGGATGGTAGTGGAGTTGGTGGATCATGCCCGAGATGGTGAAAGGAGGGAGAGAACATTATGGACCAGGAACTGGCTGTCACAGAGGTCCACCCATGGCCAGTTTCAGACACTTGTGTCTGAACTGAAATTGGAAGATCCAACAGCCTTCTGAAATTATATGAGAATGACACCAAGAACTGCTTGACAGACTGGCTCCCCGAATAGGGAAGTCAGACAAGTTCAGACAATCTATTGCCCCTGCAGTGAAGCTGGCAGTCACACTTCGACACCTGGCCTCAGGGGACAGCTACCATTCATTGATGTACAACTTCAGGGTGGCACACAATACCATATCTTTGGGATTATTTGGCAGGTGTGCGACGTCATAAGAGCAGAATATGAAAGGCCGTTATCCAAATTCCCATCAAGCCTGAAGATTGGTGGGCAATAGCAGACCAGTTCGCGGCAAAATGGCACTTTCCCCATGCTCTAGATGGAAAACAAATCACTGTCAAGTGCCCAAATGAAGGTGCTTCTATCTATTTCAACTGTGCCCCTTTGTTTTGAAAAATATCTGTCTGTCTGTCTGTCTGTCCGTCCATCCGTCCGTCCATCTGTCCGTCCGTCCGTCCGTCCGTCCATTCCAACCCAACCCAACCCAACCCAACCCAACCCATAACTTCCTAACCTCCTAACCTAACCTAACCTATAACCTCTAAACTCTAACCTAACCTAACCTCTAACCTAACCTAACCTAACCACTAACCTAACCTAACCTAACCTAAAACCTAACCTAACCTAACCTCTAACCTAACCTAACCTAGCCTAACCTCTAACCTAACCTAACCTAACCTAACCTAACCTAACCTAACCTAGCCTAACCTCTAACCTAACCTAACCTAACCTAACCTAACCTAACCACTAACCTAACCTAACCTCTAACCTAACCTAACCTAACCTAGCCTAACCTCTAACCTAACCTAACCTAACCTAACCAAACCTAACCTAACCTAACCTAACCTGACCTGACCTGACCTGACCTGACCTGACCTGCCCTGCCCTGCCCTGCCCTGCCCTGCCCTGCCCTGCCCTGCCCTGCCCTGCCCTGCCCTGCCCTGCCCTGCCCTTGCCCTCGCCCTGCCCCTGCCTTGCCCTACCCTACTATCTATCTATTAATCTAATCTAATCTGTCCGTCCGTCCGTCCGTCCGTCCGTCCGTCCCTTCCAACCCAACCCAATCCAACCCAACCCAACCTATAACCTCCTAACCTAACCTAACCTATAACCTCTAACCTTACCTAACCTAACCTAACCTAACCTAACCTAACCTAACCTAACCTAACCACTAACCTAACCTAACCTCTAACCTAACCTAACCTAACCTCTAACCTCTAACCTAACCTAACCTAACCTAACCTAACCTAACCTAACCTAACCTGCCGCCCTGCCCTGCCCTGCCCTGCCCTGCCCTGCCCTTGCCCCTGCCCCTGCCCTGGCCCTGCCCTGCCCTGCCTTGCCCTACCCTACTATCTATTAATCTAATCTAATCTAATCTAATCTTTGTCTGTCTGTCTGTCTGTCTGTCTGTCTGTGTCTGTCCATCCGTCCGTCCGTCCGTCCGTCTCCGTCCGTCCGTCCGTCCGTCCGTCCGTCCGTCCGATACCCGCCCGCCCGCCCGCCCGTCCGCCCGCCTGCCCACCCATC
Organism: Pictodentalium vernedei; assembly: GCA_031216915.1. NCBI lineage: Eukaryota > Metazoa > Mollusca > Scaphopoda > Dentaliida > Dentaliidae > Pictodentalium > Pictodentalium vernedei. The sequence continues at coordinate 56,044,084 of CM062292.1, forward strand.
CATCCATCCATCCATCCATCCATCCATCCATATCCATCCATCCATCCATCCACAAGATTTCATCATTTTTGCTTATAATAATAATCATTTATTTCAGCCTAAATTAAGACCAGGAAAATAGCTAATAATAATTCCACAAAAACTAAGTTTGTTAACGGCCATGAGCGGCAAAAAGACGTGGCATATTCGGCTCATACTAAATTGGTAAAATCTCTTTACCAGATACTTCAACTGATTCACCATTTGCCATTTGAGGACTGTTTGGCACAGAAAGTCCTCCCCAAAACATTTCAAAAAACGGTGCACGAGCGCAACAAAACCTTTCGACCAGCTCTGCCAACCATTCAAATTTTGGACGCGCTCAGTATAACAAAAAAATGGGCTTTTGAAGTTATACACACTTTGGTTGATTATTACAAGAAAAACAAGACCTGGTTCGTTCAGCTCCTTTTCTTTAACCCCAGGACTTTTCACAAGCACAGAATATGACAGTTAAATGGAGACAGAAGAATTTTGGTAATCGATTCCAAGAAAGTACTGTTGACAGATTCTATTCCTTTTCGGATCAACTTCTGTCCCAGTTCAAAAAACCAGTGGTCAATAGCCAGACCTTTTTCAATCAACGTGCTTGTTCTAAATCGCCGGTGGCCCGCCAGCAAATTTCTTTTTCTAATTCCAGAGAAACTCCATCAAAAAGAAAAAGACGAGAAACCATCTCTCCTACGGCACCAGCGACCAAAAAAACATCATTTGCAGCACGTTGCACAACAACACCGTACGCCAGCATAGTCAAGACTCCACCTCAAAAGAAATTATCTGCAAACGGAAAGTCATCATTCTACTGATTTTGGAAATCTGGTGAAAACAAGAACAGCTGGACCCTGTCAGTGAAGCCAAACAAACCTGTTTGGATCATTGGGGCATCAATCATCTCGAGGATTGATGATGCCAACCTTCCAACCAACACATTCATCGCATCATACTCGGGTGGAACCTTGAACCACATTCGACAGATGGCCAAGAACTTGGAAAAAGAAAAAGATCAACAACATCCAAAAGCAATTTTATTCAACGTTGGAGTCAACAATAGCGAAGACTGGCGCACAGATGTGCAAAACAGAAAAAAGATTGGTCACACTTCAACAAGTAGATTAGGTAATATGATAAGCAATTTCCATAATGTTACCGTAATACAAAACTTCTTTTTCAGGAACTTAATTTTTCTTCTAGTTTATGTTCTAGGGACCAACAGAATTTGACTGTCATCAACGAGGCAGCAAAGTCAACAAAGAATATGGAGATAATCCCGGCAATTCCTGCAAGCCAGTTTATATGTTGCCCAGGTGATCCTATCCACTGGTCGACGGAAACGGCAAACAGAATCTACCAAGGATGGCTGCCACGCATAGAACCCAACATCAAAAAGCAGCCTTTAAACTAATTATAGAAGAAGGCATCAGCCATGGAGAGAAAGTAGGACTAGGAACCAAAATAGTAAACGTGGTTCCTGATCTAAAATTAACTGAAAGTGAGAAAGATCTACTCAGGTATGGTTTAACTTTTGTTCCCACCCCAGCCCCATTAAAACCTGAGCCCAAAATCTTAGATTTTGGGAGAGGTGCAGTGGTGGTGGATGATTACAGTTACATTAACAAAATGAACAGTGGTCCAGTAAGCCAACCATTTTTTAGGGCAACAGCATTGGCAGATAAATTTTGAAATTCAACAGGCTCAAAAGACCTCTTTGCCAATCCAACCGGTGGTGTCCATCACCTTGGAAAGTTAAACTTGAAATTAATGAGATTTGTCAAAAAGTTAAAGAACAAGTAAGCCAAATCCCAGAATCGTTTTTGAAAGACAAACAGAATTTGAACCAAATCGAAAGAAACGCCCTGAAGACGCTGAAAAACAACAAACAAATTATCATCAAGCATTCCGACAAAGGATCTCCTACTGGTCTGATGTTTAAAGATAATTATATTAAAGAAGCTGAACGCCAATTAAATAACCCAAAATATTACAAACCTTTAGAAGCACTGATTTGGCAAGAAAATTGTTCAAAATTTAACGGAATTCTATAAAGCTTGCTGGACGACGACTTCATTGAGAAAAAACATGTAGAGTATTTAATTGCAGAGAGGGATTCAAACAATCGTAAGTTTTACCTCTTGCCTAAAATACATAAACAACTCCGCAGTTGGAGTGACAAATTTACCCCTTCTGGTCGACCTGTTGTCAGTGACTGTGGCTCGGAATCTTACCACATTTCACAGTATATTGATTTTTATTTAAAACCAATTGCTTGTCGCCATCCGAGCTTCCTCAAAGACACTGAGGACTTTTTAATGAAAATTAGCAAATTGCAGGTTCCTTCCGACAGTCTCCTCATTACCCTAGACATTGAAAGTATGTACACTAACTTTGGTATTGACGCTGGTATAGAGGCAATAAAAAAATCATTCAAAAGGTATGATGACCCTAATAGACCGTCGGAAGAAATTCTGCGATTGTTAGAATTATCATTGAAAGGTAACAACTTCGAATTTTACAATAAATTTTACCTCCAAATATGTGGATGTAGTATGGGTAAAAAATTCAGTCCAAATTTTGCTAATATTTTTGTTGCAGAATGGGAGAGAGGTGCTCTTGCTAAAGCAAGAAAACAGCCATTATGTTATCACAGGTTCCAAGATGACATTTTCATCATATGGCCCCATGGCTGTGATGACTTCAACGAATTGTTGGAAATCCTGAACAACTACGATGAATCTATTAAATTAAGCCGTGCATTTCAGAAAATACCATTGACTTTCTGGATGTGACTGTATTCAAGGGCCTTCAGTTCTGGCATAGCAATGTATTCAAGGGCCTTCAGTTCTGGCATAGCAATGTGCTAGACACAAATGTCTTTTTTAAACTGACTGAGTCTCACCAACTTCTCCATAGAGCTTCTTACCACCCACCCAAACTATTCAATGGGTTGGTAAAATCTCAAATTATTCAATTCCATAGAAATTGTACAAATGTAAGAGACCTCAATCACGCATGTTCAATTCTTTTCAAAACACTTGTTAAACGCGGTTACTTAAAACGACTTTTGCGAAAAATTAAATCTGATACAATCTGTGAGATAGATACCCATTCAGGACTCTGAGCCAGCGCACTGCACAAAAATTCGGCATAACCACCCAGTTCTGGGAAATGGATCAGTAAATCTTTGTCAACGCAAAATTTGTTACATCGTATGAACTACATGAATACCAGTAAAACATTTTTTAGCGAACAAACCCGTATATTTTACCAAGTTAGAAACAGCTTCAGCTGTGATTCTGAAAACATTTATTTGATTACATGTAAATTATGCCATGTCCAATATGTCGGCCAGGCAAAAAACCCTCTGCGCGTTAGAATGCAAAACCATTTATCAGATATCTGTTTTGATTCAGGAAAGGCAGTCTCAGACCGCTTCAACCTCCAGAGTCATGACATTAAGTCACATTTCAGTTTTCAACCCATTGAGCAAATTCCGTATTTAGATGATGATGAAACCACAACAGACAAACGACTTGAGTGTGAAAACTATTGGATTGGTAAGCTCAGGACCTATCTTCCATACGGACTCAATAGAGAGTACTCTGGGTTGCCAAATAAAATGATTTGTTTTCCTTTGATTTATAATCGACGCAATGTCGAAATTGCAAAAATTTTCAAAAACAACTTCAAAGAATTAAACACAAAACTGCCAGAAGCCATTAACAAACGATGCATCATAGCCTATAAAAAAAATCCCAGTCTTTGAAACATTCTTGTGAAATCACTTCTGAGATGAGTTCATTTTGTCATATAACTCTTCCAAAAAATTAAACCAACATTGAATTCCATAGAAATAATTTGCAACAGAAATCGATTTCTCGACTTGTGCCCATGCTCCTTGGTTTTGAAAAATATCTATCCACCAGTGCCAGACCTTTTGAATTATTTCTATTATAAAAACATTAATTATCTGTCGATTTGTTTTGCGCATTGTCATGAGTTTGATTTCTAAGGATCTTCGGTAGTGATCACACAAGTCATCCAAATGCCATCAAACATTAACAGTAGAAATACCGCTAAAGTTTAATGACATTTGAAAGGTTGTTTTCCACTAATCACTGAGTGAATCCATCTCAAACACAGCGATTGGCCAGTTTGGCTTCATCAACAGATGAAATAAAGGTTTTTAAATGCTTTGGAATAATTGGAAAATTGAATTCACCTGCTTCCTGAAGAAGGCCATTTAACCCAAAACGTCGAGGCAACGACAGTGCGCTGTATTTATTTCATCAAGATTTTCATTAGGTATTCATTTTTGCACCGTTCTTTCATCACATTTCACCATTTTTCTTGTGCTAATAATTATTTATTTCAGCCTAAATTAAGCCCGGGAAAATGTCTAAAAATTCTACAAATGCTAAATTTGTTAAATGCCAGATCGGCAAAAAGTCCCGGCATATTCGGCTCATGCACAATTGGTAAAATCCCTTTACCAAATACTTCAACTATGTCACCATTTGGCATTTCTTGAGGACTGTTTGCCACAGAAAGTCCTCCCAAAATCATTTGAAAAAACAGTGGATGATCGCAACAAAACCTTTCGGCCGTCTCTGCCAACCATTCATATTTCGGACACGCTCAACAATTTAACAAAAAAATGGGCTTTTGAAGTTATGAAAACTTTGGTTGATTATTACAAAAAAAACACTAAAAGAAAAACAGGACCTGGTTCTTTCGGCTCCTTTTCTTGAACCCCAGGACTTTCCACGAACACAGAATACTGTAGTTAAATGGGGACAGAAGAATTTTGGTAATTGATTACCAGAAAGTACTATTGACAAATTCTATTCTCTTTTGGATCAACTTCTGTCCCAGATAAAAAAAAATAGCGGTCACTAGCCAGACCTCTTTCAATCAATGTGCTCGTTCTAAATCGCCGGTGGCCCGCCAGCAAATTTCTTTTTCTAATTCCAGAGAAACTCCATCAAAAAGAAAAAGACGAGAAACCATCTCTTCTACAGTGCCCAAAAAACCAACAATTGCAGCATGTTGCTCAACAACACCGGAATCGCCATCGTACGCCAGCATAGTAAAGACACCACCTCAAAAGAAAACGTCTACAAACGGCAAGTCATCATTCTACCGGTTCTGGTAATCAGGTGAAAACAAGAACAGCTGGACACTGCCAGTAAAGCCAAACAAACCTGTTTGGATCATCGGAGCATCAAACATCTCGAGGACTGATGCCATTCCTCCACCCAACACGTTCATTGCATCATACTCTGGTGGAACCTTGAACCACATTCGGCAGATGCCAAGAACATAGAAAAAGAGAAAGATTGACAACATCCAAAAGCAATTGTATTCAACGTTGAGGTCAACAATAGAGAAGACTGGCGCACAGACATTCAAAACAAAAAAGATTGGTCACACATCAACAGGTAGATTAGGTAATATGATAAGCAATTTCCATAAATGTTACCCTAATACAAAACTTCTTTTTCAGGAACTTAATTTTTCTTCTAGTTTATGTTCTAGGGACCAACAGAATTTGACTGTCATCAACGAGGCTGCAAAGTCAACAAAGAATATGGAGATAATCCCAGCAATTCCTGCAAGCCAGTTTAAATGTTGCCCAGGTGATCCTATCCACTGGTCGTTGGAAATAGCGAACAGAATCTACCAAGGATGGCTACCCCGCATAGAACCCTACACCCAAGAGCAACCTTTAAACTAATTACAGAAGAAGGCATCAGCCATGGAGAGAAAGTAGGACTAGGAACCGAAATAGTAAACTTGGTTCCTGATCTAAATTTAACTGAAGGTGAGAAAGATCTACTGAGGTATGGCTTAACTTTCGTTCCCGCCCAAGCAACTGGATTGGCAGATAAATTTCGAAATTCAACAAGCTCAAAAGACCTCTTTGCCAATCCAACCGGGTGGTGTCCATCACCTCGGAAATTTAAACCTGAAATTAATGAGATTTCTCAAAAAGTTAAAGAACAAGTAAGCCAAATCCCAGAATCATTTTTGAAAAGACAAACAAAATTTGAACCAAATCGAAAGAAATGCCCTGAAGACGCTGAAAAACAACTAACAAATTTCATCAAGCCTTGTGACAAAGGATCTGCTACTGTTCTGATGTCTAAAGATAATTATATTAAAGAAGCTGAACGCCAATTAAATAACCCAAAATATTACAAACCTTTAGAAGCACCGATTTGGCAAGAAAATTGTTCAAAATTTAACGGAACTGTAAAAAGCTTGCTGGACAACGACTTCATTGAGAAAAAACATGTCGAGTATTTAATTGCAGAGAGGGATTCAAACAATCGTAAGTTTTACCTCTTGCCTAAAATACATAAACCACTTAGCAGTTGGAGTGACGAATTCACCCCTCCTGGTCAACCGATTATCAGCGACTGTGGCTTGGAATCTTACCACATTTCACAGTATATTGATTTTTAGCTCACCTACATCTGTAAGATGTGGTGAGCTATTGTCATAACCTCGGGTGTCGGCGTCCGGCGTGTCCAATATTGTAAGATTTAATGTTAAGGTGAATTTCTCAAACATCAGTGGGCTCAGGCCTTTGATACTGCATATGTAGGTTGTAGGGGACTATCAGAACAGTATTTAACCCTGATACGACTTTTTTCACAATTTTCACCTAAAATTTTCTGCCAAAAGTTGTAAAAATTTGCGTTTAGGTGTTGTAAGAATTTGTGTTAAAGTCAGCTTTTGTGCAGATTGTGCTGCTTTAACTTCTCATTACTGTTGATTTTCATATTTCAATAACAACTGTAGGTATTAACCCTACTGTATGCAGAAATTTAACGAAAATTTTCTTTTTTTTTCACTCAAAATTTTCATGTTTTTCTCGGACTTAGTAAATTTTAAGTTATAAAACTTTGTAAACTTTGTGTTTAGGTGAGTTGTGTTTCTATGTGTCTTTCCAAGCGATTAATATTCTACACTTGGGTTACTGAACTCCATTGCAGTAATATTTAACCCTCATTACATGCATATTTGAGGAATTTGAGGCTGATTTTCTGCCAAAACTTGTTGTAAGAATTAGCGTTTAGGTGTTGTAAGAATTTGCGTTAAAGTCAGCTTTTGTGCACATTGTGGTGCTTTAACTTCTCATTACTGTTGATTTTCATATTTCAATAACAACTGTAGGTATTAACCCGACTGTATGCAAAAAGTTAATGGAAATTTTATTTTTTTTTCAGTCAAAATTTCATGTTTTTCTCGGACTTAATAAATTTTAAGTTCTAAAAGTTTGTGTTAAGGTGAGGTGCTAAGGTGAGTTCTCAGAGATCAGTGGGCTCTAGTCCAATAATATTAGCCTTCGCCTGTGTTCCGAATTTATTATTTTTTGATTTTTAATATGTCGCACCGTCGAAGTCTAATCTGATCTTTCGTTTTTCCAGCAGCAAAGTTCAGCGAGAGACTCTCGCTGAACGGTTGGACCTCGATTAAAGATCAAATTTCCCCACCTGGTTCCTACTTCCGATTGACAGTTGTGTAAAACACATTTTTCTTCATTTTGGTGGTCATTTTCTTTCAAATAAATCGATATTTTGAATTATTTAGGCGTCATTTGCACTGCAATTTTTTCAACTCGAAACAAACTGTTGAACCGGAAAGTGGGTTGATAGGAAAACGCGCAGTGAAAAACGGAATACCGATAATGTAGTGCACACCAAGTCAAACGACGCGGCAGTCGTTGCAATACCGCTGAGGTCCGTTCCCGGAAATGGGATACGATTTTTAACAATTTTCCAACCGCTGTAACTTTACCGCTTGAAAAAATGTTTTTATTTAATTATTGGTATTTAATACGTAATTCAACAGTAAGTATAGGAAATTTATACATCTAATATGAATGTGAAGGCATATTATTCTTGTTGAATGTGGAAACATGTATGGAGAATGCGTATTCATCATTTTGGTGTTATGTCGCCTAATTTCGTACTTTGCTGCTGGAAAAACGAAAGATCAGATTAGACTTCGACGGTGCGACATATTAAAAATAAAAAAATAATAAATTCGGAGCACAGGCGAAGGCTAATATTATTGGACTAAGTGGGCTCAGGCCTTTGATATTGCATATGTAGGTTGTAGGGGACTGTCAGAACAGTATTTAACCCTGATACTATGACTTTTTTCCAAATTTCACCTAAAATTTTCTGCCAAAAGTTGTTGTAAGAATTTGTGTTTAGGTGTTGTAAGAATTTGCGTTAAAGTCAGCTTTTGTGCAGATTGTGCTGCTTTAACTTCTCATTACTGTTGATTTTCATATTTCATTAACAACTGTAGGTATTAACCCTACTGTATGCAGAAATTTAACGGAAATTTTCTTTTTTTTCAGTCAAAATTTTCATGTTTTTCTCGGACTTAATAAATTTTAAGTTGTAAAACTTTATAAACTTTGTGTTTAGGTGAGTTGTGTTTCTATGTGTCTTTCCAGGCGATTAATATTCTACGCTTTGGTTACTGAACTCCATTGCAGTAATATTTAACCCTCATTGCTTGCATATTTGAGGAATTTGAGGCTGATTTTCTGCCAAAACTTGTAAGAATTACCGTTTAGGTGTTGTAAGAATTTGCGTTAAAGTCAGCTTTTGTGCAGATTGTGGTGCCTTCATCTCTTATTGCTGTTTATTTTCTCATTTCAATAGCAACTGTAGGTATTAACCCTACTGTATGCAGAAATTTAACTGATTTCTTTTCTTTTTTTCAGTCACAATGTTCACGTTTTTGTCTGACTTACTTAATTTTAAGTTCTAAAAGTTTGTGTTAAGGTGAGGTGTTAAGGTGAGTTCTGTTTGTATGTGTCTTTCCAGGCAATTGATATTGTATGCATGGGTTACTGAACTACATTGCGGTAACGTTGCGCCCTTATTACATGCATATTTGTGGAATTTGAGGGGGATTTTTGGGACTTATATTCACTTTCTTTAAAAAAAAAATTTTATAACTTTTTTTTTTTATTCAATACTTTCTCATACTTGTTACTAGTAACATTAAGGCTTATTTTAGTTGTTGATTTGATGTATTTTTGTTGGGACGTATAGTCACTTGAACGAATGTTTTTCCACAACTCCTCTTTAACCAATGAATGTACTTCAATTACAATTTCAGTGATTTATGAAAGCCTTTCCTAATTCTTATTTATGATTTAATATCTGTCCTCACGATTCATATTCTTAATCATAAACATTTCTAAAAGAAAAAAATGCTTTTATATCCAATGATTCTATGTTGAATTGATATATAATAAATGCAGAAATATAGACTTTCCAAAGCTATCACATAAACCACATTAATCATTTGATGCCTAGTTAATGATTTATATTAACTAAATATTAGGCATGTTACATTGGAACGACATTATCAAGCGCGAATGTAGGTGAGCGTTGGGATGTAACATCCCTCTTGTTATTTAACCCTTTACCCAATGCAGACGATATCAAAATTTATTACTTGAAATATAATTTTTTTAATTTTTTCAAAAAATTTCAACAAAACCATATCATGTGACCCCTCATTGGAACGATCTCAATGAGCTCGTTCCAATGAGGGGTCACATGATATGGTTTTGTTGAAATATTTTGAAAAATTAAATTTTTTCAACTGCTCAGTTTGCAAATTACGCGGACGGATGCGGGCGATTCGTTAGGTATAGGGTTAAAACCAATTGCTTGCCGCCATCCGAGCTTCCTCAAAGACACTGAGGACTTTTTAATGAAAATTAGCAAATTGCAGGTTCCTTCCAATAGTCTCCTCATTACCCTAGACATTGAAAGTATGTACACTAACTTTGGTATTGACGCTGGTATAGAGGCAATAAAAAATCATTTAAAGGGCATGATGACCCTGATAGACCATTGGAAGAAATTCTGCAATTGTTAGAATTATTGAAAGGTAATGACATTGAATTTAACAATAAATTTTACCTCCAAATAAGTGGATGTAGTATGGGTAAAAAATTCAGTCGAAATTTTGCTAATATTTTTGTTGCAGAATGGGAAAAAGGTGCTCTTGCTAAAGCAAAAAAAACAGCCATTATGTTATCACAGGTTCCAAGACGACATTTTCGTCATATGGCCCCATGGCCGTGATGACTTCAACGAATTCTTGGAAATCCTGAACAACCACGATGAATCCATCAAATTACAGCCATGCATTTCAGAAAATACCATTGACTTTCTGGATGTGACTATATTCAAGGGCCCTCAGTTCCAGCATAGCAACGTACTAGACACAAAAGTCTTTTTTAAACTGACTGATTCTCACCAACTTCTCCATACAGTTTCTTACCACCAGCTCAAACTATTCAATTTGTTGGTAAAATTTCAAATTTTTCGTCTCCATAGAAATTGTTCAACAGAAGCGACCTCAATCACAAATGTTCAATTCTTTTCAAAACACTTGTGAAACGCAGTTACTCAAAACGACTTTTGCGAAAAACTAAATCTAATACAATCCGTAAGATAGAGACACCCATTTGGGACTCTGAGCCAATGCACCCCATGAAAATTCGGCATGACCGCCCAGTTCTGGGAAAGGGATCAGTAAATCTATGTCAACGCACAATTTGTTATATACATCGTATGAACTACATGAATACCGGTAAAACATTTTTTAGCGAACAAACCTGTAATGTTTTACCAAGTTAGAAACAGCTTCAACTGTGATTCTGAAAACATTATTTATTCAATCACATGTAAATTATGCCATATCCAATATGTCGGCCAGATGAAAAACCCTCTGCACGTCAGAATGCAAAACCATTTATCAGATATCTGTTTAGATTCAAGAAATTCAGTCTCAGACCACTTCAACCTCCAGGGTCATGACATTAAGTCACATTTCAGTTTCAACCCACTGAGCAAATCCCGTATTTATACGATGATGAAACCACAACACACAAATGACTTGAACGTGGAAACTATTGGATTGGTAAGCTCAGGACCTATCTCTCATACGGACTCAATAGAGAGTATTCTGGGTTGCCAAATAAAATTATTTGTTTTCCTTTGATTTATAATCAATGCAATGTCAAATTTGCAAAAAATTTCAAAAACAACTTCAAAGAATTAAACACAAAACTGCCAGAAGCCATTAACAAAGGATGCATCATAGATTATAAAAAAAATCCCAGTCTTTTGAAACATTCTTGTGAAAGCACTTCTGAGATGAGTTCATTTTGTCTTAAAGTCATATAACTCTTCAAAAATATTTAAACAACATTGAATTCCAGAGAAATAATGTACAACAAAAATCAATTTCCAGACCTGTGCCCATGCACCTTTGGTTTGAAAAATATCTGTCTGTCTGTCTGTCTGTCTGTCTGTCTGCCTGTCTGTCTGTCTGTCTGTCCCGTCCCGTCCCGTCCCGTCCCGTCCCGTCCCATCCCATCCCATCCCATCCCATCCCATTATGTGTGTGTGTTTGTCAGTATGTGTGTGCATACATATGTGGTCGTGCAAACATATGTTTCTCTCTCTCTCTCGCTCGCTCTCTCCCTCCCTCTCTCTGATCACTTTATTTTAAAAAATGAGACTTTATTTCAAATGGTCGGCCATTACAGTATACAAAGGGCGACACTTTAAAATAAAAGCACTTTATTGTAGAGAGAGAGAGAGAGAGAGAGAGAGAGAGAGACACATACACAGACACACATATATACATACATATGCATGACCACATATGTATGCACACACATACTGACCAAAGCACACATATACAGATAGAAAGATAGATAGACAGACAGAGACATATGTATATGCACACAGACAGACAACTTTATTTGCAATTCAAGTTTAACATGTGAGGAAAACAACTCTCCCGTGTCTTTTGGCCAGCTTTCTCATTTTATAGAGAAAGTTTTCCAAAGACACATGGGGGAAACACTTGAATTGCAAATAATTTTTGTAAAATATTTATATTTTTCAAACATTGTATTTTTAGCCCTAATGTTACAAAGGGCGACCTTTTTTCTTTCTTTATTGATGAAACATATTAAATATTATTGTATTTTACCATAACATTTTACATTAATATTTTGTACATTTCACAAAGCATTTCTTAACACAAGTTAGATAACGTTTTGTTTCTGAATGTTTTTTCACTAAATTTCACAGAACAGTCTTTTGCAGCACATTTCACCGAATAGTCTTTTTCAGCACATTTCACAACACAGTCTTTTCAGCACAAGTCTACAGGTCTTTGTCTTGGTCTCCAGGAGTGATGTCGTCCATGCCAGATAGTCCAGACACATCTAGGGTAAATGAATCTTTGCTTCCAGTGGTCGCTGGTGTTGTGCTGACAGCACCATTTAATGGTAGCATAGTGTCCCAGAGGAGTGTTCCAGCTGTGTTGCTAGCAGTGGCCACCGGTTCCCTGCTGATTGTTGACGATGGAGGTGGCATCCTGTGGCTGCTGGTTGATTCTTGAAACTCTGGTGGCTGCTGATATTCTTGCCATCTTGCCATGCTGTGAGTTGGCTGAGTTACATACTGCATTGTCTTGAGACGTCTGGCAACCGCATAGCCACTATCACCGGGTTCGGTCGTCGACGCTGCTTGCCACAGATGCTGTGGCAGTGGACGTGGCGGACGCTGCCGACGCTCCTCCTGAGCCTGTTAGGAACGGTTCCTGAACTCATGGATCATCTGCAGGGAACGTCTCTTGAACTCATTCCACACAGAGTCGTCAAAGTTCACACACTCAGTCCCGATCCACTTGCCCCACTGGTAATGTTATGCAGCTATGGGGTCCTTAGGCACTCCCATCATATCGGAGACTTTCTCCTGCAAATTGGTCGACACCTCGATCCGCTCATCTATCTTCTGTAGTATAGTTGCAGTCTCTTCTCGGGTTGTCTTCCTCTTCTCGGACAGACTTGACACGGCTCCCCCAACTCCTTTTTCGGTTGACATGGCTGGTGATGTGGGTCGACTGGCAGCTGACTGGCGATCGCTGGGCGACTGTGGGCAGACCACTTCGTCATCATCATCATCTTCGCCCCCCCTCCTCTTGACTGTTGATGCTGGCAGCCTCCTGGGAAAAGTGTTCAGGGTGCTTCTCCTGTATCTGTACCATTAGGTCTACCACCGACCTGTGAGAGATCCGGTTGATGTGTTTCCTCACGAATTGTAGTTTGTCCAGAATCCATCTGTCCTTCTCAGACAGGGCACCACCAGACCCGGATGGATGCTTGGACAGCTTTCCAAAGTGGGTGCGCAGACTCACGAACCATGCCTTTCGCCTCGGTCCATCACAGATGACATCACGTGTGGCCAGCTCAGCAGCCTTCTCCGCCCACAAGTCGGTCTTTCTGGCAGCCTTCAGGTAGTCTGGATCACTCTTATCGTAGGTGCTCCTGGTACCAATCAATGACATCATCCCTGACATCCCTCAGTAGGATAAGGGCCGGCGATTTGACCTTCTTCAGTCGGACAGTGTCCCACGTCTCTGCCGTCACCTGGCCTCTGACTCGCCCTTGCCCTCGTTTTTGCTGGGTGCCACTGGGGGATGGGGATTGTGGCACAGTCATCCCTCCAACATCACCATCATCACTGTCACCATCACTGGGAGCAGGGCTGGTGGATAGCAGCACGGCCCTGGTCCTAGAGGTGGACACTCTGGAGGTGGATGCACCCCTGGCACCACTGCACCCTGTTGTTTGCTTCTTTGGAGGCATCTCTGTTTGCAAAGTAACGGTTGTAGTGGTTATATATATAAATACTTGTTGATCAGCACTTCGTCTGGATCTAGCAGTGAAGTGTGCCAAGTAAAGAAAATGTGGCCCTTTTATTGTAAAGTTGCGGAACGTGACAACACGTGATTGACACCTGACCGATCCGTAGAAAACTGTACTGGATGGTACCACCCCAAAGCGCCCTGTACCGTCTCGTACTAGAACTTACCAGCCTGTGACAGAATTACGTAGAGGTCAATGTCTTCCTGTGTCATCCTCCGACACCATGTACCATACTATAGCGGTCTGTATCGGTCTGTAGCGGCACATATCAGTCCCTGTACTCAATTCGTCACGGTGTCATGCAAAGCCGTACCAAACCGTAGAACCCCGTACTATTTCGTCTTCCTTACCAGTCTGACATTCTATGCCGTGGCAGTCCGGGATGGCCCATCCGTGGTAAAGTGACTGTACCTTCACTTTAACATACCACAGAATGAATATCGAAATTGCAAAAATGTTAAAAGATGAATTCAATTTTACCAATACTAAATTAAATGAACCTTTGAATCTTCGAACTGTCATCGCCGACAAGAAAAACAAAAGCTTGCGTAACATCCTTGTAAAGACTAAATTAGAGCCCATCAATGAATAACGTCAATTATTGCCAGTCAGTTTAACCACTTCCTAATCTCATCACTTAGTTTAAATCAATTTTTTGTCATGTTTGAAACCTATCAGGGTTCAGTCAGTAAATGAAAACAATTTTTTGGCGGCATATTAAAAGGAAAAAACGTTTCAGTAGGAAATGTCTGTGCCAGTGCAAATTTTTTACCTCAAATACACATACACACATGTGCACACGTTACCATTATGCTCTCTTTGTTCACAATAAATTGTCAACAATTCCATTAGCTCATCTTGCAAACTGCAGTTCTCCCCCTTTCTTTTTTTGATTTCATTTGTAGGTTTGGTATGATGTCTAGATGGGAGCTATCAAATATTTTTTTTCAATTTTTTTGAAAAACATGTCCACCAGCAGCCATCTTTGATTTAGATATAAATTGTCAACAATTCTATTAGCACACCCTACAGGCCACATCTCTCACCTAATCTTTTTTGAATTTCGTATGCAGCTTTTGTGTGATGTCTAGATGGGAGCTATCAAATTCTTTTGAATTTCGTTGATAAATATTGCCATCAGCAGCCATCTTGGATTTGGCATATAAAATGTCAACAATTCCATTAGCACACCCTACAGACTGCATCTCTCACCCAATCTTTTTCATATTTCATCCGTAGCTTTGGTGTGATGTCCAGATGGGAGATATCGCATTATTCTGAATTTTGTTGAAAAACATGGCTGCCAGTGGCCATCTTGGAGTTTGCATATAAATTGTCAACAATCCCATTAGAACAATCTACAGTCCGCATCCCTCATCCCACCTTCTTCGAATTTCATTTGTATCTTCGGTATGATATCTAAATTGGAGCTATCAAATTTTTCTGTTTTTTGTTGAAAACCTGGCCACCTCTGGCGATCTTGTATTTGACATATAAATAACCAGCTGCATCCCTCTCCTGATTTTTTTCAGATTTCATATGTAGCTTTTGTGTGTTGTCTTTTCTGTAGAAACTTAAGTGACTGACTTTACTGGATCTGTCTATGTAATTCAGTCACTTCTTGTTATATTGGTCAGAAAACCTGTATGTACACATGTTGATAATCCTAAATTAACTGTTTAGTCTATCTCTTCATAGGTTAGGTGAATAGTCCATTACTGCTTTAAATAATTAGACAAGGAGGCCAACATGCAAGGTGGACAGCTCCCTCTGTGAACTTTGGAAAGATCAGCAGTTATTATTTACTGTAGTAAGCAAGTTCTGTTTTACTGGTAAACAATGCCCTGGGTGGAAGTTTTCTAAAGTGGGCAGCATAGCTAAAATAAAAACAATTGGCTAAACTTTACTTCATCCATTTCTTTCAGTCATGTGATAGCCATAGATGCTGAAAGTGACCTTTAATAAAGTGGACAGTAGGGATCCTTAGTAAATGGCTAAAGTGACCCTGTTGTTCACATGATTAACCTCTGTAAAACCAACTTGTGGCACTAATGCCACCTCGAACAACCTAGCTTGAGACTGTACATGTTGTCTGCAGATTTTCATGTGTCAGGGAGAAAGAATATTGAAGTGGGAAGTGAATTTTTTTTTTTATTGGGATATGTACTTTTAAACAATTATATAAATTTTTAGTTCCCTACGGGAACTGTAAGGGGACTATAGGATTGCACTCCGTCCGTCTCTCTGTCCATCCGTCTTTCCATCCATCTGTCCGTCCATCTGTCCGTCTGTCTGTTTTTTATGTTACCACCTCTCCCTCCAACATGCTTTAAGCTACACCTTTCATATTTGGTACATGGATAAATGGTTCTGAGGGGATGATGCATGCTCAAAAATTTTTTCTCAAAATCCAAGATGGCGGAATGGCGTCCATTTTTGTTGTGTTTTTTAAGCTTTTTTTTCTCTATTTTCATGTTACCACCCCTCCCACCAACACGGTTCAAGCTACACTTTACATATTTGGTACATGGATAGAGGGTTGGGAGGGGATGATGCATGTTCAATATTTTTTCTTCAAAATCCAAGATGGCTGCATGGCGGCCATTTTTGTTGTGTTTTTTTAAGCTTTTTTCCCCATCTCATGTTACCACCCCTCACTCCAACATGGTTCAAGCTACACTTTTTATATCTGGCACATGGATAGAGGGTTGTTATGGGATGTTGCACGTTCAATATTTTTTTTTTCCAAATTCAAGATGGTGCCATGGCAACCATTTCTGTTGTGTTTTTTAAGCTTTTTTCTCTATTTTATATTACCACTGCTCCCTCCAACATCGTTCAAGCTACACTTTTCATATTTGGTACATGGATAAAGGGGTTGTGAGGGGATTATGCACCCTCAATATTTTTTTTTCAAAATCCAACATCTGTCTGTCTGTCTGTCTGTCTGTCTGTTATGTTACCACCTCTCCCTCTAACATGCTTCAAGCTACACCTTTCATATTTGGTACATGGATAAATGGTTCTGAGGGGATGATGCACAGTCAATATTTATTTTTCAAAATCCAAGATGACAGAATGGCTGCCATTTTTGTTGTGTTTTTAAGCTTTTTTCTCTATTTTATGTTACCACCCCTCCCTCCAACATGGTTCAAGCTACGCCTTTCATATATGGTACATGAATAAAGGGTTGTGAGGGGATTATGCATGCTCAATTTTTTTTTTCAAAATCCAAGATGCTTATATACTCTAGTGTCTTCTGTGACAAAAACACCTTATGTCACAAAAGTGCCATAGGGGACTAATACCACCTTGGTGGTCAAACACTTGTTTCTGAAAGCTATTAACATGTGCATTAAACCAAGTGTAGTGCAGCCCAAATTGTTTCTTCATTATACCTCTGTGTGGTAACCCAAGGATGTGGGGGCAGGCTCAATTGTTTAGTGTGGTAAACAAGTTCTGTGTTACTGATAGAATAGTACCCAGTAACCAATGTCTTGTATAAAAGTTCTTTAAAATGGACAGCATTATAGGTAAACGATTTGCAAAATTTGACTTTGAGCCGCCTATGGTAGGGCCATGAGATAGTCAACTATGTTGTAAGTGACCTTATACACCAATAAATAAATACTTAACTAAATAATAACCACATAAACGAATAAATATTTATACTACCTCTGTTTCAGCCAACAAGTGAATCAGTGATTTCTCAAAATAATAGGGCTCGGAAACACCTAAAGTGGACAGCTGTGATGTTCTATAATTGCTGAAACTGACCCTGTTATTGCCATGAAACCACTCCACTAGAAACTTATGACTCTAAATTCTGTCAACCACAGGTTGGCTCGAATCGCTCGATATTGTTTTCCAAATGAGATTTTCACATCTGCAAAGGAAAGAGAATATTGACATAGGTATTTCTCTGACATATATATTTTCAACCGTACAGTGCTGGAAGCCCACATTTCAGCTTTATTATGCCCCTGTCCTCTGAAGGTGGATTCAGGTGGGGGGGAGGGGAAGGGGTGGTTGGTTAACGCTGATGTAGTGGGGGATCTCCGTCCATACAGCTGTCTCGATCTGTCCGTACAAGCGCTTTGAACTGTAATTTCGAAGCCATCATTCAGGAAATGGATATGCACAAGGAACAGGTTCTGTCTAGTAATCTTCCCCTGAGTTCACTCTTTTGATTTTGAAAATTTTTCTGACCCACAATACCTTTAATGCTACTTTTAATATGCCTACAGGTCGTCGGGTAGTGGCCCAAGCTTTGTGTAGCCCTTGTTTAACCGTTTACCCAACGTAACGGCCAAAACCGGCCAGCGCTATTCTCAAAAATCGACAATTAATTTTCAAAATATTTTCATTTTTTGTCTCAAAAACATAGGTTATGACCCCTCGTTGGAACGAGCTCGTCGAGCTCGTTCCAACGAGGGGTCATAACCTATGTTTTTGAGACAAAAAATGAAAAAAATTAGTTATTCAAGAATTCTTTTTGCAAGTGTCGTCTGCTTTTCATGTTAGGTAAAGGGTTAAAAGTGCAGGTACCACTGCTAAACAGCATTATACTCTATGTGTGTGCCTCATATTATCTTTGGAATGCAGTACTTCAGCAGTTATTGATTTCCAGTCATAATCTATGGGAGAGTGCTGTGGGCACCAAAAATAATTTAGTACTCTACCATTGAAACAATTAAAAAAAAACTTTTAATACTGGTATGGTCAACAAGCTCTGCTTTACTGGTGGAATAGGATCCAGTAACCAATTCCAGATGTGAAAGGGACAATGACCCCTCCCCCCCTTCCCTCCTCTCCCCCCGACACACACACACAAATGTGAGTGGATGCCTATCTAGCCTTTGTACCAAGCCCCTCCCCCCTCAGTCCAGCCATTTTTCCTTGCTCATGCAAGCCCATCCCGGTGCTTCAATACATGGAGGCTGAAACATCTTGGGCCGAAACGTCCCAGGACCAAAACGTTCAAGAACCAACACAAGCATTCCTTCTTCGTTCATGCCATTTGTTCATGTAAATTACAACTTCAGTGATTTATTTCACAAAGAATGCGATTCCAAACTCAACTTACTTTATAAAATCGTAAATCTATATTTTTTTCCAATTTATTCACAATTACCACGACACATTTCAGTCAATATTTCATCGGCAAATATATTTAAAAAATTTTAAAACCGACCGAACATCAAATGTTTGCGGTATTTACTTCACACTTCAGTCGTGCATAACTGGCATTCTGTTTTACCATCATACAAAATTTATTTATATTGTGTCAAGTAAATGAGTATCTTTGATAAATTATCGTTTCCAACAAGTATTCTGCGTCATAAATTTATATATTGTGACCAACTTGACAACTTGTTTAATTTTTAAAATAGAACACAAGACTCTCCATTGAAAGATGCAGAATTTTACAGAAACCGATGGGTCCCCCTAAACACCGGACTTACCCGGAATAAAAAAAAAAATCAATGACTGTTTTTATCACACTCCTATCATAGCTGGCATTGCATACATATAAAATAAACTTATACTGTATTTTGGAAAGTTTGCCAACAAAGACAGTGACAATAAGCCAGTTGGGTGATGCTTATGGCCAACAGCGTGTTGATGATGCATCACCAGTGAATTCTGAAACCAGAAATCAGTTCGTAGTTGGGTGAATGATAAGGGGAATGGCAACATAGAACATCTCTGGATACTTTATGAGAACAGTTTTCACAACTCTGTGATTAAATATTTAAAATAATAAGCAAAGAGTGAAAAATATGACATAAAACATGTAATTCCGGGTATTCTGGGTAATTCTGGTGTTTAGGAGGACCGGAGTCGATCACAGCCGAATCGGCCATCATTGAACACATTCACACAAATGTTTGTAATCTCGCGTGTCCGAGATTTCAGAAATTTGTAAACAGTAAAATGTGATGGATTTCAGGACAACTATTTAGAAAAGTGTCAAATCGGGAGAAAATAGGATGTGACCGTGAGAGCGTGAGTTGGTGCCTCAAACCGGGAGACCCACGGTGAAACCGGGAAAGTTAACAGATCTGGTTGTGATGCATTGTTCATCTGTACATCCGGCCATCCGTACATTTGTACGTTCCTCTGTCTGTCCACAATTCCTTTAGCACACCCTACAGACTGCAGCTCTCACCCGATCAGTTCCAAATTTCATACATGTCTTTGGGGCTATGTCTAGATGGGAGCTTTTGAATTTTTCCAAATTTTGTTGAAAAATGTGGCCACCTGCAGTCATCATGGATTTGGATATTGGTCCCAGCAATTCATTTAGCACACCCTACAGGCCGCAACTCTCACCCAATCAGTCCCTGATTTCAAATGTGGCTTTCGGGAAATGTTTGAATGGGCGTTATCATTTTTCTGAATTTTATTTAAAAACGTGGCTGCCATCTTTGATTTAGATATAAATTGTCCAATAATTATTTTAGCACACTCTACAGACTGCAGCTCTCACTAGATCAGTCCCAAATTTCTTATGTCACTTTGGGGCAATTTCTGGATAAGAGCTATCAAATTTTTACCAATTTCCTTGGAAATAGCAAGATTTCCCTCACAAATGCTTGTCTGTGGAACTCCTGCA
Organism: Pictodentalium vernedei; assembly: GCA_031216915.1. Taxonomy (NCBI): domain Eukaryota; kingdom Metazoa; phylum Mollusca; class Scaphopoda; order Dentaliida; family Dentaliidae; genus Pictodentalium; species Pictodentalium vernedei. The sequence continues at coordinate 56,064,513 of CM062292.1, forward strand.
TTTTTCATTTGATTTTTCTAAACTTGGTTTGCAGTACGAGTATGATGTGTACATGTGCATATGGAAAGAAAGTTTTGATTAAAATATTTTTACCAGTTATAGCCCTTGACGACTTTGAATTTACTAAAATTGCAGGTTTTTTGAAGATATCTTCAGTTGCGATTAAAGAAATTCAGTATTTGGGAAATTATATTCAATTAACAGGGTTATTCAGATAAGCGATATCCAATTAAGTGGGCTGCACTGTACTTATCTACTCTGTTTCCTGACAGTTTAATGGGTATGTTTAGTGGCTATTTCAGTATTTACAGTACATGGAGAGTGGATTGTAACTAAATCACCCGTGGCGTGGAGTTATCAGCCAAGCTATAACTTTCAAATTTTGTACATATCGACAAAAAACACAAGCAATGTTTCAGCCAATGGACCTCCGGGTTTAACCCGGAGGTCCATTGGCTGAAACTTTGCTGGTGCTGGTTATACCTTGCAACAAATTTGCAATTATTCCTCGGGTGGAATCTCCACTCTGTGGGTGATTTAGTGATTATACACTCTCCACGTACTGTAGCTACTCTACGTTTCCAGGTGTATCCCATGTAACCAGCTTTACATATATACAAAACCACACTATGTTTGAATGGATTAACGATTAGTGGACGAGAGCGAGTGGCGCAGGGATACCACAAGACCCATTAGGCACGAGTGGTATCCCAGTGCCACTCACTCAAGTCCAGTAATCGTTAATCCATTCAAACATAAGCGTGATTCTTTATTTTTTACACAACCAACCCTGAAAAAGAATTCACTGTAATTAATTGCAAATTGAATTAAATAGTCGATGATTTGAACGGTTCAAATGATTTTACTGACAAACAGTGAACCAGTCTTATGTCTTTGACCTTGCCACCTGTAGAATCGTTAATTCATTTTATTTTCGAAAAATTATCCGAACTGCAAAAACCCAAAAGCTTACACTTAACATCAGACATCGGAAAGTATCAGCTCTGAAATTTGTTTTGAAAAGTGTGTGTGCAGGCATCATTATATCTGGAGGATGGAAAATATTCAAGGATTTTAATTTAAATAATTGATCGCTCTATTTTAAATTCATGCTTAATGAACTGAAACTGAAGTTTAACTTGGATTGGCTTTGCTGTGTGTGCATTACTTTATTGTTTGTAAACATCTGTCATTTCTTTCTGTTCTGTACTGTAACAAAAGTACACACTGGACAACAAAAGGTTTTGTGCAATAATTAACCTTCCAGGGCATTCATTCGATCATTTAGTTTAACAAGAACTTTTGTGATTCCAATTTCCATTCTGGGTGAATTGTTGGTAAGTTTTATTAGCTCACCAAAGGGAGCTTAACTTATCACTTGCCGTCCGTCATCGCCGTCCGCCGTGAACTTTACATTATCGACTTCTCCTCACAAACAACTTGACCAAATTAAACCAAATTTTGTGTGCATATTCCTTATATGTCAATTCAAGTTTGTACAAATAAACTTACCGCGCCCACAGGGGGCACCAGAAGGTGCATAACTCTGACAGCACCCATAAATTTTTTCAAAAATTCAAAAAAATCTTCTTCTTCAGATCCACCAGTCATAATCTTCTCATATTTGTTATACAAAATCTCTTGGGGGGGGGGGGGGGGGGGGTGGAGGTCAGATTCAAGTTTGTTCAAATCAAGATCCTCGGTTAATAAGATTTGGGCTCTCTATTGGAGCCCAAAGTTTAACTTGGTGCAATTTGAGGAAATTTCTTTAAAAATCTTCTTATTCAGGTCCACCAGTCAGAATCCTTTCATGTTTGGTATACAACATATATAGGGGGGTCAGATTCACTTTTGTTCAAATCCAGTCCCTGGGTTAATAATTGGGCTCCCTGTAGGAGCCCAAATTTTAACTTACTGAAATATGAGGAAATTTCTTTAAAAATCTTCTTCAGATCTACCAGTCAAAATGCTTTCATATTTGGTATACTACATCTCTAGGGGGGTCAGATTCAAGTTTCTTCAAATCAGGTCCATCAGGTTAATCTGTAACCACTAGTCTAGATGTCCATCATCTGCCAGCACTATCACCAATGTCACTGTCTGTCTTTCCACTTTGTAATAACCAGTTTTCACGTTTGATTTAATCCTGCTTCTAGATAACCAATTCAACTTGCATTGGAAAACATGTGCTGCAACATTGCCGAAGTGTGAATCGAATAGGATTACTCAGTCGGCAACATGTAGTGCCGAGGGTAACACTGTTACAAAATTCCAATTTCCATTGAAACAATACCAGTGTTAGCCACAATTGTCGAAACCATTTGAACACTTTTTGTTTTGCTCAAAAATAATTACAAAGGTGGAGTTTTACTGTTCTTTTTCCTGACTGAGATCATTTATCTGTGATGACTATTGATACTAGTTTTTAGCATTGCTGTGCATCAAACATTTTGTGTTGAGAAATGGTAATTCCAACAGATAAATACATAGACTAAGGGTCTCTTTGGTTATTTTCTACAGTTCACAAGAGAACTGGATCATGCAAAGGGTACCTTTGCTGGTGATGGTTATGCCTTGCAACAAATTTGGAATTATTCCTCGGGTAGCATCTCCACTCTGCGGGTGATTTAGTGATAATACACTCTCCACGTACTGTATAGACTAAGGGTCTCTTTGGTTATTTTCTACAGTTCACAAGAGAACTGGATCATGCGAAGGGTACCTTTTCTCGGATTGCAATATAGCTTTCTGGTTAAAATTACTGCTTGCCCCCTGAAGCCCATGTAATCCTGAGAAATACAGTTACAGGTGTGAAATAAATGAGTTTATTGGTTATATTTAGTAGTCATTGTAGAACTTTCCTACTCTATGTTCACAGGTGTATCCCATGTAACCAGCCTGACATCTACAGTAATATTGGCATGTTTAGTGGTTATTTCCGAACGTCTTATCTACTCAGTTTCAAGCTGCATCCTGTGTAAACAGCCTGACATTAATGGTATAATGGGTATGTTTAGTGGTTATTTCGTTACTTACTGCTTTATGGTAACAGATGTATCCTGTATTACAAGCCTGACATTTACAGTATAATAGGTATGTTTAGTGTTTATTTCAGTACTTAAACCTTTACCCAACGAAAGGGCCACATCTGCCCACATACGCAAATTGAGCAGTTGAAAAAATATTATTGTTTAAAAAATTTCAACAAAACCATATCATGTGACCCCTCGTTGGAACGAGCTTGTCGAGCTCGTTCCAACGAGGGGTCACATGATATGGTTTTGTTGAAATTTTTTGAAAAATTAAAAAAAATGTTATTTAAAATAATAAATTTTTATATCGTCTGCGTTGGGTAAAGCTTTATTACGCTATGTTTCCAAGTGCACCCTGTGTAACCAGCCTTATATATAAGGATATTGGTTATGTCATTTCAGTACTTACCTACTCTATGTTCACAAATATATGCTGTATAACCAGTGTGACATTTACAGTATAATGGTGAGTTTAGTGGCTATTTCAAGACTCACCAACTCTTCTATGTTTTCAGTTGTATCCTGTGTAACCAGCCTGACATCAAAAGTAAAATGGTAATGTTAAGTGGTTAATATACTACTTACCTACTCTGTGGTCATAAATGTATCCTGTATAACTAGTGTGACATTTACAATATAATGGGTATGATTAGTGGTTATTATGCCCCCAGCTTGAAAAGTTGAAAGGGTATCTAGTGGTGACCTCTGACCGTGTGACCTGTGTCACATCACCTGTACACTCCATATGAACAAAATTATCCAAAAATCGACTGATTGTGTTATGTGTAATTACATAATGTCCGATGTCCACTCACTAATCAGTGTTGATTGGACTGTATTGGGAAAAGATTCGCCAATTAACGTATTAATTTCTGTTCACAAAATTTTTTTTTTTTGTACCTGATGCATTTTGTTTGGGAATTTTGTATATCAAATAAAATCTTTAAAAGTGAAAATCGGTTTGGTAAATCCCATTATTTTGTGTGATAAATTTGACCTAAAAAATGAGAATTTTGCCGATCATGTGCAACAGTGTGGCTCTTCCGTCAATTGGATCTACATTGCATGAAATATTCTGAAGTTGTTGGAGACCGGCGAACAAACTCCGTATTCAGTCTATTTTTCAACAGACACGGAAAGTTATATAGATTGCTTATACATTTTTATTTTTGAACATCAAGGAAATTTAGCTGATTTTGTCAGGGGAATAACATCATAATCCACCCAAATGTCAAATTATAACACAATTTTTGTGACATATCTGGCAGATATTTACAGCCTCGGAAATTCAGTGAAGTGGATTGTTGTCGAAACAGACCAGATCCACCCGTGCGTGCCTTTTTCCAGAGCTATTTTAAAACACGGCATCCAAATTCAATTCAGGACTCTTCCGATCGATAAACCATGTCCCCATGAAAACGAAATGACACAATACCAGGAATACATTACATGACTTTATGGTTGCGAGAACAACACCACAACATCTTACGGTAACTGGGGGAGATGGTCATAGCAGCCTCGAAATCATCAAGAACACCAGTTTTGCCATTTTGTGTGTGTGTGTGTGTGGGGAGGGGGGGGGGGGGGTAAGGGAAGGGAAAAAAATCAACCAAACTCGTTACTCTCAACCCAACTCAGATGATGCCATGCATCATACTGATACTATGATGATAATTAATGTCCCCCTTCTTCGTGAAATTCTTGAACCGCCACTGCAGGGAGCCACCCATCCTCTCGGTTGTCTCTTAACCCTTTATCCAATGCGGATAGCAGACGATGCTTGCAAAATAAATTCTTGGATAACATTTAAAAATTTGAAAATAATATATCAGCGAAAATTTTATTTTAATATGAAAACAAATAAAAAATCTCACGAATTAACAAACAGATTTTTAGCTCACCAAAGGGAGCTTAACTTATCACTTTCCCCGTGGGAACCCCGGGAAGTAAGCAGCACTTGTTTACTGTGGTAAACCAGTTCCGCTTTACTAGTAAAATAGGACCCAGTCACCAATGCTTGGGGTGAAAGTCCTCTAAAATGGGCAACATGTTGATCAACGATTGACTAAACTTGACTTCATCTCCATGTTGTGTCACGATTAGCCATGGTGCATAAATATGTGACGTTAACCACCAACAAACAAACAAACAAACAACTTATCACTTGCCGTCCGTCGGCATCCGTCGTCTGTCGTCATGAACATTTTTCAAGCGACTTCTCCTCTGAAACCACTGGTCCGATTTTCACGAAACTTCATGTTGATGTTCATTACTATATGGCAATTCATGTTTGTTCAAATGAAATGTCCACATTCCTTGGGGCTCTGTATGGGCCATAACTCTGATAGCACCGTATGAATTATAGAAAAATTATTAAAAAATCTTCTTCTCCAGAACCAGTGGGCAGAATCTTTTGATACTTGGTATGCAGCATCTTGGTATAGGTCTGATTCAAGTTTGTTCAAATAGGCCCCCTGGATTCATATTTGGGCTCATTATAGACGCCCAAATTCAAACTTAGTGCATTTCAGGCAAATTTCTTAAAAAATCTTCTTCTCCGGATCCAGCAGGCAGAATCTTTTGATATTTGGTATGCAACATTGAGGGGTGGATCTGATTCAAGTTTGTTCAAATCGGCCCCCTGGATTCTCATTTGGGCTCAGTATAGAAGCCCGAGTTCGAACTTAGTGCATTTCAGGCAAATTTCTTAAAAAATCTTTTTCTCCAGATCCAACAGGCAGAATCTTTTGATATTTAGTATGCAACATTGTGGGGTGGATCTGATTCAAGTTTGTTCAAATCGGCCCCTGGATTAATACTTGGGCTCAGTATAGAAGCTTGAATTTGAATTTTGTGCATTTCAGGCAAATTTCTTAAAAAATCTTCTCCAGATCCAGCAGGCAGAATCTTTTGATATTTGGTATGCAACATTGTGGGGTGGATCTGATTCAAGTTTGTTCAAATCGGCCCCCTGGGTTCATAATTGGGTTCAGTATAGGAGCCCAATTTGAAGTTAGTGCATTTCAGGCAAATTTCTTTAAAAATCTTCGCAAGATCCAGCAGGCAGAATCTTTTGATATTGGGTATGCAGCATGCTTAGTGGGGTGAGATTCAAGTTTGTCCAAGCCAATTCCCTGGTTTCATATTTGGGCTCACTGTGGTAGCCCGGATTATAACTTAGTTCAAAATGAGGAATTTTCTTTAAAAATCTTCTTCAGATCCAGCAGTTGGAATGTTTTGATATTTGATATGCAGCATCCTTAGGGGGTGAGATTCAAGTTTGTTCAAGCCAAGTCCCTAGGTCCATATTTGGGCTCACTGTGGGAGCCTGAATGATAACTTGGTTCAAAGTGAGGAATTTTCTTTAAAAATCTTCTTCAGATCCAGCTGTCGGAACGTTTTGATATTTGGTATACATCATCCTTGGGGGAGGAGGTGGGGGGGGGGGGGGGGGGGGGGAGATTCAAGTTTGTTCAATCCATGTCCCTAGGCCCATATTTGGGCTCACTGTGGGAGCTTGAATTGTAACTTTGTAAATTAGTTTGAAATGAGAAATTTTCTTAAAAAATCATCTTCTTCAGATCCAGGAGTCGGAATGTTTTGATATGTTGTGTGTAGCATCCTTAGGGGGTGATATTCAAGTTTGTTAAAGCCAAGTCCCTGGGTCTATATTTGGGCTCCCTGTGGGAGCCCGAATTATAACTTAGGCAATATGAGGAATTTTTAGCTCACCGAAGGGAGCTCAATTTATTACTTGCCATCCGTTTTCAAATGACTTCTCCTCTGAAACCACTGGTCCGATTTTTACGAAACTTCATGTGGATGTTCATTACTATATGGCAATTCATGTTTGTTCAAATGAAATGGCCACGTCCCTTGGGGGCTCTGTATGGGGCATAACTCTGATAGCACTATATGAATTATAGAAAAATTATTAAAAAATCTTCTTCTCCAGAACCAGTGGGCAGAATCTTATGATACTTGGTATGCAGCATCTTGGTATGGGTCTGATTCAAGTTTGTTCAAATAGAGTCCCTCAACCAATATTGGGGCTCACTATGGGGCGTGAATTTTTTACTTAGTGCAATTTAAGAAAAATTCTTTAAATATCTTCTTCTCCAGAACCAATGGGCAGAATCTTTTGATATTTGGTATGCAGCATCTTGGTATGGGTCTGATTCAAGTTTGTTCATATCGAGTCCCTTGATCAATATTGGGGCTCCCTATAGGGGCATGAATTTTTCCTTAGTGCAATTTAAGGAAGAATCTTCTTCTCCAGAACCAGTGGGCAGAATCTTTTGATATTTGGTATACAGCATCTTGGTATGGGTCTGATTCAAGTTTTGAGTCCCTCAATCAATATTGGTGCTCACTAAAGGGGTCTGAATTTTTACTTAGTGCAATTTAAGAAAAATTTCTTTAAAAATCTTTTTTTCCGGAACAGATGGGCGGAATCTTTTGATATTTGGTATACAGCATCTTGGTATGGGTCTGATTCAAGTTTGTTCAAATTGAATTCCCCATTCAATATTGGGGATCACTATGGGGGTGTGAATTTTTACTTAGTGCAATTTAAGAAAGAATCTTTAACAATCTTCTTCACAAGAACCAGTGGGCAAAATCTTTAGATATTTGGTATGCAGCATCTTGGTATGGGTTGGATTCACGTTTGTTCAAATGGAGTCTTTTGATCAATATTGGGGCTCACTATGAGGGCGTGAATGTTTACTTTGTGCAATTCAAGGAAAATTCTTTAAAAATCTTCTTCAGAACCATCATGCAGAATCTTTTGATATTTGATCAGCAGCATTGTCCCATTCAGTCCTGTTGATGTTTTAGGTTCACAGAGAGTATAGATTTACTCTGTAGAACCTTAAGAAGAGCTTTTCATAAAATTTGTGTCTTAACAGTATGGAACATTCGGTGAGCGCCTAAGGCCACCTGGGGCCTCTTGTTTCAATTCCTATATTAAACTGCAGTACAGAGTTCTGGAAATGAAAGATATGGCATTTGTATCTGAATATTTTATTAAATGTAGGTTTTTAGAAATTTTCTGACTGAACAATATAATTGCTAATCAGAAGGATTACGTAACCAATTTTTCTTGAAAGATTGAGAGCAGGTACAGCCATGGCCATGATTTCCTTAAAACGCTGAGCAAAGGATAGCCGATATTTGGTGAGGTCAGCGCTGGAGCAGCGCTCAATATTAGCATGGAAGAGCTCAAGAAAGGCAGGCTGGTCCTGCTTAGTGATATTTGGAGGAAGCGGGTTGTTGATGTGCTCAGATATCACGACTTCTAGGCCAGAGATACGCTTCCAATATTTTCTCTGTTGGAGTTGTGTCAAAACGCTGAGTGGTGTGGTATCAGCTTCCCGAAACATGAGTCTCTGTGTGTTATTGAGTTGCAGTCGGAGCTTCCGTGGTGTTTCAGGGTTAAACGACTCCACTGTGGAGATGAGGTAACTAATTAAGAGGTGAGGTGGACCTCTATTTGTATTTGTTCGGAATTAACTTCCGCAATGTGTAACCAGGGTTTCAGTCTGTACAGCTTTATCAAACAAACAAATACAGAGATCTGTTGTTTGTAGGTGGTACTGTTATGAAACAAAACCCAGGTGGGTGAAGGTCTCTCCGATTATCTGAGGTATGAACAGTGATAGCGACTTAGGTAAAGCAGCTATGAGTGTGAGAGTCAGGAATGGTCACAACTTTATTGTGTTATTGTAATGGTTGACTGGGAACCATGAAAACATAATAGAGGGCTGTAGCTTTAATAACCAGCTGTGTTGAGGTGTTAAAGCTCAAATTGTGATGTTTGTTGGGTACCAATCCGAGCGTCAAGAGCTGACAATGTTAGCTCGATAGTGCTTTCAGGAAGATATCCTTTGAACGCAATTTGAGCACCAAGAGCTAAGAATGTTAGCTCGATAATGCTTTCGGGAAGGTATTCTTTGAACGTCGTGGGTCGACGTAAAAACTGGTGTTAATGAAGGGATAGAGAGACCACTAGGCTCACCCGCAAGCTTCAGGTATAGCATGTGACTGCTGTAATATTAGGGGAACTGGTGGCCCATTTCGCTGTGCAGCAAAGCGCCTCTGGTAGTGTCTTAAGTGGTGAGGTGAATGAGACCCACGGTAAGTGGGTCGTATATGTTCGTTTGTGGCGGTGCCACGGGTGTGGCTGGTCATGTAGAGGTATGTGTCACGCATGATGGTACGTGCCCCAATTCTATGTAGAAATGTGTGGGGGGAGGGGGGGGGGGAGAAGGGGCGTTTGTGTGTGGTCCATAGCTAGGTTCCTATGTTTATGGATGGGCTGGCTGCCCATGGATACTACTTCCAAACTGACGCTGGTGGCGAATGTAAGTATGTGGTCATCAAAGATTGATCTGAGGTCAGCCCCCACGGGCCGATTGCCCGGGGCTCAGGATGAGGTTAATGCCGCCCTGCATTGTGCAGGGGTGTGGGCTTCCATGGAGGCTAATTGATAAGTTTCATCATCAGAGTGATATATAAGTCAGCGGTTGTTATATATGAGAACTCAGCCCTGGTGGGGATTTATAGGTTGGACCTATGCTCCTTCTGGAAAGCTTGATTTTTGGTTCAACAGAGTGTTTGTGCAAGCAGTACTCTTTTAAGTAGTGTGGTGGCCCAGAAAAGGGCCGTTAGTTGGCGTAGTTAAGGATCTACAGCCAAGAGTCATGTTTACTGGCAGGATCGGTGTCTGCCTGTGGTGTATCTGTTGGCTTCGAACCCCTTGCAGAAGCCGTCTCGCCACAAGTATAGAAATCTTCGCAGCCATGTCTTCAATTTTCTGGTCATCTTGGACACCAGTGTCGAGGTCAATTGGGTCCTTGGTAGCCCACTCATTAAGATGGGTGGTGACTGTGTCTTTAACATCCAGCAAATATTTAGCCTTTAAATCTTCCAGGTGGACGTCAAGGTCCCCTTTGGTCGTGGGTCGACGTAAAAACTGGTGTTAATGAAGGGATAGAGAGACCACTAGGCTCACCCGCAAGCTTCAGGTATAGCATGTGACTGCTGTAATATTAGGGGAACTGGTGGCCCATTTCGCTGTGCAGCAAAGCGCCTCTGGTAGTGTCTTAAGTGGTGAGGTGAATGAGACCCGCGGTAAGTGGGTCGTATATGTTCGTTTGTGGCGGTGCCACGGGCGTGGCTGGTCATGTAGAGGTATGTGTCACGCATGATGGTACGTGCCCCAATTCTATGTAGAAATGTGTGGGGGGGGGGGGGGGGGGAGAGGGGGCGTTTGTGTGTGGTCCATAGCTAGGTTCCTATGTTTATGGATGGGCTGGCTGCCCATGGATACTACTTCCAAACTGACGCTTGTGGCGAATGTAAGTATGTGGTCATCAAAGATTGATCTGAGGTCAGCCCCCACGGGCCGATTGCCCGGGGCTCAGGATGAGGTTAATGCCGCCCTGCATTGTGCAGGGGTGTGGGCTTCCATGGAGGCTAATTGATAAGTTTCATCATCAGAGTGATATATAAGTCAGCGGTTGTTATATATGAGAACTCAGCCCTGGTGGGGATTTATAGGTTGGACCTATGCTCCTTCTGGAAAGCTTGATTTTTGGTTCAACAGAGTGTTTGTGCAAGCAGTACTCTTTTAAGTAGTGTGGTGGCCCAGAAAAGGGCCGTTAGTTGGCGTAGTTAAGGATCTACAGCCAAGAGTCATGTTTACTGGCAGGATCGGTGTCTGCCTGTGGTGCATCTGTTGGCTTCGAACCCCTTGCAGAAGCCGTCTCGCCACAAGTATAGAAATCTTCGCAGCCATGTCTTCAATTTTCTGGTCATCTTGGACACCAGTGTCGAGGTCAATTGGGTCCTTGGTAGCCCACTCATTAAGATGGGTGGTGATTGTGTCTTTAACATCCAGCAAATATTTAGCCTTTAAATCTTCCAGGTGGACGTCAAGGTCCCCTTTGGTCGTGGGTCGACGTAAAAACTGGTGTTAATGAAGGGATAGAGAGACCACTAGGCTCACCCGCAAGCTTCAGGTATAGCATGTGACTGCTGTAATATTAGGGGAACTGGTGGCCCATTTCGCTGTGCAGCAAAGCGCCTCTGGTAGTGTTTTAAGTGGTGAGGTGAATGAGACCCGCGGTAAGTGGGTCGTATATGTTCGTTTGTGGCGGTGCCATGGGCGTGGCTGGTCATGTAGAGGTATGTCCATTGTCACGCATGATGGTACGTGCCCCAATTCTATGTAGAAATGTGTGTGGGGGGGGGGGGGGGGGGGGAGAGGGGGCGTTTGTGTGTGGTCCATAGCTAGGTTCCTATGTTTATGGATGGGCTGGCTGCCCATGGATACTACTTCCAAACTGACGCTGGTGGCGAATGTAAGTATGTGGTCATCAAAGATTGATCTGAGGTCAGCCCCCACGGGCCGATTGCCCGGGGCTCAGGATGAGGTTAATGCCGCCCTGCATTGTGCAGGGGTGTGGGCTTCCATGGAGGCTAATTGATAAGTTTCATCATCAGAGTGATATATAAGTCAGCGGTTGTTATATATGAGAACTCAGCCCTGGTGGGGATTTATAGGTTGGACCTATGCTCCTTCTGGAAAGCTTGATTTTTGGTTCAACAGAGTGTTTGTGCAAGCAGTACTCTTTTAAGTAGTGTGGTGGCCCAGAAAAGGGCCGTTAGTTGGCGTAGTTAAGGATCTACAGCCAAGAGTCATGTTTACTGGCAGGATCGGTGTCTGCCTGTGGTGCATCTGTTGGCTTCGAACCCCTTGCAGAAGCCGTCTCGCCACAAGTATAGAAATCTTCGCAGCCATGTCTTCAATTTTCTGGTCATCTTGGACACCAGTGTCGAGGTCAATTGGGTCCTTGGTAGCCCACTCATTAAGATGGGTGGTGACTGTGTCTTTAACATCCAGCAAATATTTAGCCTTTAAATCTTCCAGGTGGACGTCAAGGTCCCTTTGGTCCGGGATGACTGTAGTGGTAGGAAGACGCACATTTTTTGTCCAATCTGGTGACTGGAGGTGGTGAATCCAGTCTTGGGCATGCTTGGCTCTTTGTTCCTTTAGGGCCTCTACCCTGGATTCAGACTGATCCAGGGGAGGCATACTGATTTGTGGGTGCTGAGGTGGCTGGTACGGCTTGGATGCCATTCTGTGTTCAACGTTTGATCGCCGAGATGATCTTACAGGTCTCATGGTAGAGGCAGTTATGACAGTCGGAGCCTGAAGCAGGGTATAAACCAGTTCGACGTGGACGTACAAAAATAGGAAAACAAAAATGATATTCCTGAAATATATAATTACTGAAATAGCAAAGATAACTAATGTTTGTGTCATTAGATCCAAGTTGTCAAATAATACGTTTATTTGTCCATTCAAAACCAATATACTGAAAACAATTAAGTCCCTGTGGGGAAAAGTTACTGTTAATTATCTAGTAGCGAACAAATTAACTAATCTATGTTTTCAGATGTATCCTGTGTAACCAGCCTTACATATAAGTAAATATATTTAGTAGTCATTTCACTACTTCCCTACTCTGTTCCCAAATGTAGCCTGTATAACCAGCGTGACATTTACAGCATAATGGGTATGTTTAGTGGTTATATCAAGACTCACCTGCTCTGTGTGTCCAGGTGGATCCCGTGTAACCACCCTTACACCTACAGTGTAATTGTTATGTCTATTGGTTATTCCAGTACTTAGTCTATGTTCACATGTGTGTCCTGTGTAACCAGCCTGACATTTATGATATAAAATGGGTATGTTTACTGGTTATTTTAGTACTTACATACTCTACAGTTAAAACTAGAAGTCATGTCATGAAATGCACACAAATAGCACGTTGATATGCGCGTTAATGTACGCGTTATGACCCAAGTAAAGCTATCAAATTCTGTACATATGGCCTGTGTACAAGCAATGTTTCAGCCAATGGACCTCCGGGTAACCCAGAGGTCCATTGGCAGAAACATTGCTTGTGTTTGCTATGAGTAACCAGGAAAACCTGCTGTGCTGTGGATGCCATTCGATATGGCAATTGCACGCAATTCCAACGCGCAATTAAGCCTAGAAAAGCGCACTATTCGTGACAGGACTTCTAGTTTTAACTGTATGGTCACAAATGTATTCTGTAGTGTGATGTTTACAGTATAATGGATATGGTTAGTGGTTATTTCAGTATTCACATGTTCACATATGAGTCTCGTGTAACCAGCCTCACATTTACAGTATAATAGGTATGTTTTAAGGTTATTTTAGTACTTATCTATATGTTCACAATTGAGTTCTGTATAACCAGCCTCACATTTACGGTATAATGGGTTCTTTTAGTACCTTCCTTCCCCACGGGAACCCCAGGAAGTGAAGCAGTGCCTGTTCTACTGCGGTAAACAGGCTCTGTTGTACTGGTAAAATAGGACCCAGTCACCAATGCTTGGGAGGTGCAAACCCTCTTCTAAAATGGGCAACATGGCTTATTAACAGTCACCCCTGGTCTTGAGTTGATACTGATGTTGTGGTCATGATTAGCCATTGTGCAAAAATATGTGACCTTAAACTCCAATAAATAGTACCTGCCTACTTGGTTTCCATGTGTAACCAGCCTGATATTTACGGTATAATGGTTATGTTTATTCAGATTCAGAGTCTTTATTCACGGTACACATACATGTAAAATGTTACAAATAAACATATTGCACAAATGTAATGAGAAGTATACCATGGGAAGTGGCATAGCCAGATTGGCTGTCTACCTGCCACACCCTGGAAGAAGATGGGGTGATTGCAAACAGACTGTGACTGAAAGAATGAACGAAGAGCCAATTGTGTGACACATGATGGAGAATGACGATTGAATCATTACTTTTCTGAGATTACAGTATTAGTGTTTCATTTTCGCCAGCGGAAAGACGGTGATTTAAGGTAGGCAAGAAGCAACCTGCCTATAGGACTCCCTCCACTACTTATCATAACACCTGAGGGTGGCAACAAGTCCCATCATGAAGTTCGTATCATTTAGACTGCAACAAAGAGGTTGGTCATGATGTTTGGGCGTGGTGTCTACGTTAGCTGCATCATCATCGTAGGATGACGAATGTCATGATTTATTTGTTTAGACTTTTATTTGCAAGTTCTTAATTGTATCCATATAGTATTTTACATAGCACCACTATAAGGAGAAAGCGCGACAGGTTGCACAAGACGAGGATTCCCGATTTAGACGCAGACCATGACTTTGACAATTTCCAAATTTACGAAGTTTACGAAGTGCAATCGGGGCAGCAGGGATTGTTGCAGCTGACATAACTGGAATATGAGGAAATGAATATGGAAGTTAACATGTTCTTAAGCATGCTTCTGTCGCTAATATTACGAGTTGTGTTGTCCAGAGCATTCCATAGTTTCAGGAAGGAGTATAAAGGAAATTTATCCAGAGTTTGGGTCCGTGTTTTTTCTATGTATAGGAGGCCCGACTGTCTAGTTCTCCTACCAGATGGATTGTCAGTAATTTTAAATATATCATTGAAAGACACCGGTAATCTGCCGTTCTGCCAGTCAAACACGAACAGTTGTGCATGTAGCCTAAACAAATCATCAACCTTGAGTATTTGGTTTTCTTTAAACAGGGGATCTGTATGAGAATTGTACTTTTTGTTATTAATTATTCGTAATGAACCTTTTTGCAGGGCAGCTAGTTTTTTGATAGCTAGCTCTTGAGTTGCCCCATGCCTGGATTCCGTATACCAAGTGGCTATGTATGAGGGCGTAATACAATGTTTTCAGAGCTCCGTGGGGGAGGATATTTTTAACTTTGTTAAGACTATAGTTTGCGCGTGCTATTCTCGAGCATACTCGGGATATGTGAGCCTGGTAGGATAAATGTTCATCAATGCTAATTCCTAAGAATTTTACAGATTTTTCTGTTTCGGTGGCCCCGACCTTGTTAATGTTTTGGTTATTTATTTTTACCTCTAAACAAAGATTATTGTTCCTACCTTTATTTGGATTAAGTATGATGTACGAGGTTTTCTTAGCATTCAGCATTAAATGGTTCACAGAGCACCATTCGAATAGTTTCTGAAGCTCGCCATTGAAATACGGTGTAATGGGATTATTGTCTGAACCCGGGCAGTGTGCAGTGGTGTCATCGGCAAATGATAGAAAATTAAGTGATGTTGAGTTACTTATATCATTTGTATATAAAAGAAAAAGAATAGGGTCTAAAATCGAGCCCTGTGCTACACCGCAACTCTGTTTGGCTAAGTTCGATTTGTGTTCTCCGTACTTAATATATTGAGACCTGTTGGACAAGCAACTTCTAAACCAATTGTTGGTGACACCTTGGATGCCATATTTTTCCAGTTTACCTAATAGTATTTCGTGATTTATGGTGTCAAAGGCCTTCGATAAATCCAGGAACAGTGTTGAGGAGCTGTTTTTTTCTTGTTCATTATTTTCTATTGCGATGCTTTTAAGGAGCTGAAGAACTGGATGAATAGTACTCTGTCGCTTTCGGAACCCATATTGGTGAGTGTATAAAATATTAAACCTATTGAGGAAACTAGCGAGCCTAACTTCCATGAGTTTTTCCATTTCTTTTGAGAATACCGGAAGTATACTGATAGGTCTGTAATTTGTAAAGCTGTGCTCGTCACCCACTTTAAATATGGGTATCACCCTCGCGATCTTCATCCTGTCTGGTACTTTGCCGTTTAGGAAAGAGTTGTTAATTACATGTGTTAGAGGATCCAATACTTCGGTAATCGTATGCTTAAGAAGACAGGTTGTGATGTCATCGTTCATCGCAGTCTTCAGATAATTTTGGCTTCATTTTATTTACTACTCGGTTGACTTCTGTGAGATTTGTGGATATTAAATAAAGATTATTGGAGACATTGTTGTCCATGTAATCTGTGTAGGACTTATTAGTTTTCTGAATCTGTTTGGATGTGTTTTTTCCAATGTTGATAAAGAAATTGTTGAATTCTTCTGCGATGGCATGGGGCTCGCTTAACTCGATGTTGTCCTGGATGAAGAACGAGGGTAATCTGGCTTCACGTTTTCCTTTATTGATGGCTTCGTTTAAAATCTGCCACGTTCTTTGCATATTGTTTTTGTTTTCGTTTAGGATATCTCTATAATAGGTTGCTTTACATTGTTTTTTTTTACCTTGTTGAAGATTCTACAGTAGTTTTTATAGTTTTCTGAGTTCCTTTCGGTGGGAGCTTGGAGTTTTTTCTTGCAGAATTTTTCTTTGTTGTTGGAGGATATTACAAGCCCCCTTGTCATCCATGGCTGTTTTTTAATAAATTTTTTGTTCTAGTGAACACGTTTGAGAGGGAATGCTTTTTCATAGGCATTCATATAGATGTTTAGAAAGGTTTCATATGACTCATTGGGACAATTCGACTTCATTACAGGATTAAAATCACTTTGCGAGATAAGTGTTTTGAATTCAACAATTCTTTCTGCATTTATTATTCTTTTTAGTGTAAAGTGTGGTGCATCTTTTGGTTTGGGTTTTTCCTCAATATAAAAAACACCAAAATGATCTGACACGTCAGATATGACTATTCCAGGTAATGCTGCTCGTGAAACATTATTAGAGAATATATGATCTATCAGACTAGCAGAACGACAGGTTACTCTCGTTGGCTTGGTGATATACGGCAAAAAAGCCTTGACTGAACATGAGATTAACAAATTCTTCTGTTTTTGAGTGTGTAGTTGCTTTTAGAAGGTCTAGGTTAAGATCCCCCATAATATAAACTTTTTTATTTTCGGCATTTAGAACATTCGTTATTTCATTTAATTTTGATAAGAAGAGGTTGAGGTCGGCTTTAGGAGGAGTGTTGGGTCTATAAATAACGCCAATAATTCTGGGTTGGCATTTATCTTTAATTTCAATAAACAGAGATTCGAAAACATGGGAATAAAGGACGAAATATCATTACGAACTCTATAGTGTATTCCTTTAACTGGTAGAGTGCTAAATTATTTTTGGCCATAAAACTTTGTTCATATGTCTTTGCCTTGTTACAATTTATGGGAGAGTACAGGCACTCTCCCATAAATTGTAACAAGACAAGTCCCTACAGACTAAATAATATCACTTCAAAGATAATACGAAACACATCCATTGAGTATGAAGCCTTTAAGTTGCAGTACCTTCACCTCAGAGTAAAGCCCAAATATGGACTTCCAGCACTCTACCAGTTAATATATAGACCAACCCCTCCTCGACCATCATCATTCTCGTGGAGGAATTCGGAAAATTTCGGTAAGTCCTATTATTTCGAAGAAGTTCTTTCCTGTTTGTAGGTTATATAGCATGTTTTGGAAGGAATCCCAATGGGCTTAGCCCATGCTTTGGCAGTTTATTTCGGTAGCTGTCTATGGTCATAATGTATTCTTTATAACCAGTGTGACATTTACAGTATAATGGGTATGTTTAGTGGTTATTTCAAGACTTATCAATTCTGTTTCCATGTGTTTCCCTTTTAACCACCTGACATGTTCAGTATAACAATGATGTTCAGTATTTACCTATTTTTCCAGGTGTCTCTTGTGTAATTGACCTGAAGTCTACTGTAGTGGGTATGTTTTGTTGTTTCAGTACTTACCTACTCTGTTTTCCTACATATCCCATGTAACCAGCCTGCCATTTACAATATAAAAGGTATCTTTAGTGGCTGCTTCGGTACGTACCAGTACTTACCTACCCTACGTCCACATGTGTGTTTCTCATGTAACCAGCGGGATATAATGGGAATGTTTGGTGGTTATTTCAGTACTTACCTACTCTATGTTCACAGGTGTATCCTGTACAACCAGCGTGATATTTACAGTACAATGGGTATATTTAGTAGACACTTCAATACTTTCCTACTCATGTCCACATGTGTATCTCGTGTAACCAGCCTGACATTTACTGTACAATGGATATGTTTAGTGATTATTTCAAGAATTACCTACTCTGTTTCCTGGTGTAACCAGATTGACATTTACAGCATGATGAGTATATTTAGTAGTCATTTCAGCATTTACCTACTTGGTGTTCACATGTGTATCCTGTATAACCAGTCTGACATTTACAGAATAATGGGTATGTTCAGTGGCTATTTCAGTGCTTGCCTACCCTATGTTCACTTTGTGTATCCTGTATAACCAGCCTGACATTTACTGTATAATGGGTCTATTTAGTAGTCTTTTCAGAGCTTACCTACTCGGGAGGGTGGTGGCTCAGTGGTTACAGAATTGGACATCAAACAGAAAGGTCCACGGTCCAGTTCCTGCCGGGGGTAACCACATTGTGTCCTTGTGCAAGCCCTTTATTCCTGATTATCCACATGGGGGCAGGGTTTCACTGTGAATCCTACTTATGTGCAGTTCATACGTTGGGGAGTCTGGTTGTTGCTCTGTGGTTCTCTCCAGGTACTGTGGCAACCTCCACCCATAAAACTGTCCAACTCAAGGTGACCCTGGCTGTCAAAAGTATCATTAAATTCCAATAAATAATAAATAAATACTTACCTTTTAACTCAAGTTCCACATGTATTCCAGGTAACGAACCTGACATTTTTGGTGTAATGGGTATACTTAGTGGATATTTTGATACTCAACAACTCTGTTGACTTGTGTATGCCTTGTGACAAGCCTGACCCCTACGGTTTAATGGGTATGTTTAGTAGTCATTTCCGTACTTATCTTCTTTGTTCTCAAATATATCCTGTATAACCAGCATGACATTTACAGTATAATGGGTATATTTAGTGATTATTTCGGGAGAGCGGTGACGTGGTAGGTAGAGATGCAAGCCGAGAGGTCCTCATTTCGAATCCCACCTGCGGCAAGACACTTCATCCCACTTTCCCACGTGGGGCACGGTGGCATTGTTTACCAAGGTGTTCAGCACATTGATGGTGCAGTTGTCTTCAAACAATGCTAACCCTGCTTGTGAGGCCTTAGCATGTCGTGAGTCTGATGGTTACTCAATGTTGCTCGGTGATTCTCTCTGGGTACTCTGGCTTCCTCGACCCTTAAAACTGTCAAGACACCAGGCGACTCTGGCTGTTGAAAGTGTCATTTAACCCTTTACCCAATGCAGATGAGATCAAAATTTATTATTTTAAATATATTTTTTTTTATTTTTTCAAAAAATGTCAACAAAATCATATGTGACCCCTCATTGGAACGAGCTCAATGAGTCACATGATATGGTTTTGTTGAAATATTTTGAAAAATTAAATTTTTTCTATCTGCTCAATTTGCATATTACGCTGGCAGATGCAGGCGATTCGTTAGGTAACGGGTTAATCCCAACAAATAATAAATAAATATTTACCATCTATGTTTCCAGGTGTATCCCAGGTAACCAGCCTGACCTTGATGGTATAATGGGTATGTTTAGTGGTTATTTCTGTACTCACCTACACTTTGTATCCAGGTGTATCCCATGTAATGAACCTTACATAAAAGTTTATTGGTTATATTTCGAATCCCTCCTGCAGCAACCACATTATGTCCTTGGGTAAGACACTTCATCCCACTTGCCCAGAGTGCATTGTGTTGTACTAAGACATTCTGCTTGTCAGTGGTACTTACCTACTTTATGTTCACAGGTGTATCCTGTGTAATCAGCCTGACATTTACTGTATAATGTGTCTATTTAGTAGTCATTTCAGTACTTGCACTGTAAATGTCAATCTGGTTACACACTCCTGAGTATGTAATGAGTATATTTAGTACTCATTTCAGTATTTACCTACTTGGTTTTCACATGTTTATCCCATATAACCAGCCTGACATTTACTGAATAATGGGTATGTTTAGTGATTATTTCTGTACTTACCTACTCTATGTTCAATTGGTCTATCCTTTGAAAGAAGTGTGACCTTTACAGTATAATGGTTATATTTAGTAGTTAATTTAGTATATACCTACTTGGGAGCTTGGTGGCTCAATGGTTATGGAATTGAACTTCAAACCAAAAAGTTCACAGTTCGATCCGAGTCAGGGGAACCACGTTGTGCTCTTGAGTATGTCACTTAATCCTGATTGCCCATGTGGGGGCACGTTTGTACTGTCTACTAAGGCATACTGCAAATCAATGATGCACTTGCCTTCAACCAATGCTAACCTTGCTTGTATGGAGTTAGTACATTGGGGAGTTTGGCAGTTGCTTGTCATTGTTCAGTGGTTTTCTTTGGATACTCTAGCTTCATCCACCCATAAAACTGTCCAACATGAGGTAACCCTGGCTGTTGAAAGTGATGTTTAGTGGTTAAGTGATGTTTAGTGGTTATTTTAGTTCTTAGCTATTCTGTGGTCACAAATGTTTCCTTATTGGTGTGACATTTACAGTATAATGGGTATTTTAGTGGCTGTTTTAGTTCTTAGCTATTCTATGGTCACAAATGTTTCCTTATTGGTGTGACATTTACAGTATAATGGGTATTTTGGTGGCTGTTTTAGTTCTTAGCTATTCTGTGGTCACAAATGTTTCCTTATTGGTGTGACATTTACAGTATAATGGGTATTTTAGTGGCTGTTTTAGTTCTTAGCTATTCTATGGTCACAAATGTTTCCTTATCGGTGTGACATTTACAGCATAATGGGTATTTTAGTGGCTGTTTTAGTTCTTAGCTATTCTATGGTCACAAATGTTTCCTTATCGGTGTGACATTTACAGTATAATGGGTATTTTAGTGGCTGTTTTAGTTCTTAGCTATTCTATGGTCACAAATGTTACCTTATCGGTGTTACATTTACATTATAATGGGTATTTTAGTGGCTGTTTTAGTTCTTAGCTATTCTGTGGTCACAAATGTTTCCTTATTGGTGTGACATTTACAGTATAATGGGTATTTTAGTGGCTGTTTTAGTTCTTAGCTATTCTATGGTCACAAGTGTATCCTTATTGGTGTGACATTTACATTATAATGGGTATTTTAGTGGCTGTTTTAGTTCTTAGCTATTCTATGGTCACAAATGTTTCCTTATCGGTGTTACATTTACATTATAATGGGTATTTTAGTGGCTGTTTTAGTTCTTAGCTATTCTATGGTCACAAATGTTTCCTTATCGGTGTTACATTTACAGTATAATGGGTATTTTAGTGGCTGTTTTAGTTCTTAGCTATTCTATGGTCACAAATGTTTCCTTATCGGTGTGACATTTACAGCATAATGGGTATTTTAGTGGCTGTTTTAGTTCTTAGCTATTCTATGGTCACAAATGTTTCCTTATCGGTGTGACATTTACAGTATAATGGGTATTTTAGTGGCTGTTTTAGTTCTTAGCTATTCTATGGTCACAAATGTTACCTTATCGGTGTTACATTTACATTATAATGGGTATTTTAGTGGCTGTTTTAGTTCTTAGCTATTCTGTGGTCACAAATGTTTCCTTATTGGTGTGACATTTACAGTATAATGGGTATTTTAGTGGCTGTTTTAGTTCTTAGCTATTCTATGGTCACAAATGTTTCCTTATCGGTGTGACATTTACATTATAATGGGTATTTTAGTGGCTGTTTTAGTTCTTAGCTATTCTATGGTCACAAATGTTTCCTTATCGGTGTTACATTTACATTATAATGGGTATTTTAGTGGCTGTTTTAGTTCTTAGCTATTCTGTGGTCACAAATGTTTCCTTATTGGTGTGACATTTACAGTATAATGGGTATTTTAGTGGCTGTTTTAGTTCTTAGCTATTCTATGGTCACAAGTGTTTCCTTATCGGTGTGACATTTACAGTATAATGGGTATTTTAGTGGCTGTTTTACTTCTTAGCTATTCTATGGTCACAAATGTTTCCTTATCGGTGTGACATTTACATTATAATGGGTATTTTAGTGGCTGTTTTAGTTCTTAGCTATTCTGTGGTCACAAATGTTTCCTTATTGGTGTGACATTTACAGCATAATGGGTATTTTAGTGGCTGTTTTAGTTCTTAGCTATTCTATGGTCACAAATGTTTCCTTATTGGTGTGACATTTACAGTATAATGGGTATTTTAGTGGCTGTTTTAGTTCTTAGCTATTCTATGGTCACAAATGTTTCCTTATCGGTGTGACATTTACATTATAATGGGTATTTTAGTGGCTGTTTTAGTTCTTAGCTATTCTGTGGTCACAAATGTTTCCTTATTGGTGTGACATTTACAGTATAATGGGTATTTTAGTGCCTGTTTTAGTTCTTAGCTATTCTATGGTCACAAATGTATCCTTATCGGTGTGACATTTACAGTATAATGGGTATTTTAGTGGCTGTTTTAGTTCTTAGCTATTCTATGGTCACAAATGTTTCCTTATCGGTGTGACATTTACAGTATAATAGGTATTTTAGTGGCTGTTTTAGTACTTATCTACTCTATGGTCACAAATGTATCCTGTATAACTAGTGTGACATTTACAGTATAATGGGTTATTTTACAGTATAATGGGTTATTAGTGCTTTCTGTACTTACATGTTGGCATGTGAGTCCCATGTAACCAGCCTCACATTTACGGTGTATTGGGTATGCTTAGTGGTTATTTTAGTAATTACCTACTCTATGGTCACAAATGTTTCCTTCTTATCGGTGTGACATTTACAGTATAATGGGTTATTTTATAGTATAATGGGTTATTAGTGATTTCTGTACTTACATGTTGGGCATGTGAGTCCCATGAAATCAGCCTCACATTTACGGTATAATGGGTAGGCTTAGTTAGTGGTTATTTTAGTAATGACCTACTCGGTTTCCAGGTGTATACTTGTACAATTTTTTTTGACAAAGTGTCCGGATATTTCAGGTCATGTTAGGTCTTTATTGGTTAATTTGCTGCTGTTGTGTAAGGTAAAGGGTTGAATTGACTCAATTATTTTCACACAAATCCTAGCAGAGGTGCAGCGTGAATCTACATAGATTCTTGCTGGCTTTGTTGCCAGAATCTTGCGTGAATGGATTCTAGGATTCTCGATGAAATATAAGCCTTGTGTGTATTGGCCTCCATGAGATAATTAACAAATTTACGTGTCTCTGGTACTGATGTTTGGTCAAGGAGGATAGATTTCTCTTCCATATCCAAACATGTTGTTCAACTTTCTTACATGCCACTTCCAATTTTGGATAAGTTGTCCATTGTTGTTTTAACTGGGAGTAGTGCAGCCAATTTTGACAACATTATAAGTTATTGTGATGAATTGATGGTAACATGGTCTGAGGTATGCGGCTCAGAGCTTATGTTCAGCCGAGACGCAAAGCGTCGAGGTTGAACATGCACTCTGAACCTCAGATCATGTTACCGTCAATTCATCACAATAACATATATGTTCCACTATCCATAGGCCAAAACCTACATTGTGAAACACGAGAGGTTTATTTACTAAACTTGTGATCGATAAAAGTTGCCTTGTTCAAGGCAACTTTCAACGATCACAGGTTTAGTAAATAAACCTCTCGTATCCACGACGGCAATGGATAAATTAACAAACCAGATAAACTCATCCCTCTTAGTTCAAATCGTAAATCGGTTTGTAATTTAAACAACACTTCATCCAGAAAACTGTCAACTGTACGGGTGGAACATCCAGAAAAATGAAGCGGCTTGCTGGTGACAAACAGTGAAAACACTAATCACTACTGGCACGGAGGCAACCAGAGTTGGATAATTGTAGCCTACATTAATGTGATAGAAAATTTAAAAAAAAATACTGGTACTTATAGTAACACATGTCACAGGTTTTGTATCAGGAAAGAATGCTGTACTGAGACGGATTGCTAGATTTACAAACAGGTTGTGAAAATGTCTGTTCCTCCTGTATCTTTACACATCAGGATGGACCTTCAAATTGTGTTATAAGAAATCTATTCCAATCCACCACATTGACTTGTAAGGTCGTATGCATACAGGGTCGGGGCAGAACCTCACACCTGAGTCTGAAAAAAATAAAATTTTTGGGGGGGAAGTTTCATAATGTTTTTGGCTATGTTTGGGTTGCCCAAAAATATTCTCTTAACAGCCCGAAAAATTTGATCTTTACAATGTAACTGTAGACTTTCGACTGCCCAAACAAATTTTGAAAACACTCAAAACAGCCTGAAAAATTGGCTTTGTCTCGAATCGTATAGAGGTGGGGGGGGGGGGGGGGGGGGGGGGTGGGGGAGGCTGAACCTGTACAAAGATATATTTAGCATCAATATTCAACAACCAGGGGGCAGGGGGCATACTCTCACACCCATACTGCCTGCAGAATTACTTTTTGGACAAAATCTCCCATCCCTCACCCCTATGAAAAATGGCCTGTACACCTGTTCCAAAAAAATTTCATGTGGTTGACAGGTTTGGATATCTGTGTGCACAGCAATTTGGAAAGAAGATCAGCAACGACATGTGAAGTGCCGAGTATGCGAATGTCAAGCATGTGAGCGCTGAAAGCACGATGCCCCTCTAGGGGCACACCCTCCAAAAATGTTTTAACTTTGAAGCCCTCAGATGTGATCTTCGAAGTATCCTGGTACCATATTTGGCTTCTGTCTTAACCACGTTTTCCCTGAAAGTTAGTAAAAAAAAAATGAAGAAACATTTTATTTACCGTCCAACAAAAAGACAAGGATTGACGAACAAGTTATACAACTTGTATTAATGCCTCACCTTCAGACACTCTCCAATAAATTGTAACAAACAAAAGTGGTGAGCAATGTTCTGACCAAAGTGCGTAAAAAGGTGAAAATATTGGTGGATGGGAGGGATCAGGGCAAATCCAATGCGGCACCAATTAAAACAACCAAGACTAAGTACATGCAATTCAAACCAGGAAAAATGCCTGGATGAAACAGGGCACTGGCCTGTTGCATCAGGAACTGCTGACAGACTGTGTGTAGTCTGTAACAGAAAACACAAAAATTTTATGGCAAGCCATCAAGGGATCTCATTGCAAGACAATTCTTTTAACCCTTTACCCAACGTAATGGCCAAAAACTGGCCAGCGCTATTCTCAAAAATCGCCTATTAATTTTAATTATTTTTTTATTTGTTGTCTCAAAAACATAGGTTATGACCCCTCATTGGAACGAGCCCTTCGAGCTCATTCCAATGAGGGGTCAAAACCTATGTTTTTGAGACAAAAAATGGAAAAGAATAGTTATTCAAGAATTTTTTTTGAAAGTGTCGTCTGCTTTTCATGTTAGGTAAAGGGTTAAAAGATGTAAAACAACAATGATATGTGAGAAATGTAATGCACCTCTTTGTTGCAACTCATTCAGCACCTGTTACAAGGATTTCCACACAATACAGTACAGTCGCCATGGACTGGCCACTTTCCACGCGTGGGCAATATTTCCACGTTCTCAATAATATTAGATTCCAAACACTAATTACAGGAATAATCATCAAAAATTTAATTAATGAAGCACCGGGTACAACCCGTGCTTCATTAATTAAAATTTTGCTAATGGTGCTTTTTACTACCTGGTAAACAGATGCGTGGACATAACTGCCCACGTGTGGATTACGACCAATCCACGGCGACTGTACTGTAGTTTACTACTGTCAGTGATTTACCTGAGTTACCTGGGTTTTCAAGCAAAATCCAGGTAATGGCAGGTAAATAAGTGTCAGTATTGTACTGAGGATAGGTTTTAGGTGTCGTGTAAACGGCTTTGACTGGGAAACAATGAAAACATCAAATGTGAATTATTTACAATGATTTTTTTATTTTCAAAAAGCAAATGAATTGTGTTTTTGTTAATGAAATTTTTGTCAATCTCTACCTGTTGTATCACCTGACAGTAATGAAACAAATGATGTAGTTCAGAAATAAAGGAACGTAATGCACACAACACTTGTTACAAGGATTTCCACACAAAAGTTTACTACTGGCAATGATTTACCTGAGCCAGGTAATTACAGGTAAATAAGTGTCAGTATTGTACTGAGGACAGGTATAAGGTGCCATCAGTTTTTATGTATATTAGGCTTTGACTGGGAAACAATGAAAACAACAAATGAATTTTTTACAAATGATTTTTTTATTCTCAAAAAGCAAATGAATTGTGTTTTTATTAATGAGATTCTTGTTAATCTCTACCTGACGTATCACCGGAAAGTAATGAAACAAATGATAAATTTTAGAAATAAATGAAATTATATGATGAAACAGAATGAAAAAAACTATTATTTTTTATTTTATGGACTAATATGACTAAAGGTGGAAACACATGTATTTTCACCTGTTTACACCTGAGATAGTCACTATTTCCACGTCTATTGAATCTAAATACAAAGGGATACCACTTACCTTTCTAATGGTACTAAACTTTTAAGTGTACACCCAATGGTTACAGATTTACATCGTTTTCCCTACATAGTATTTTATCACTGAAAGTTACTTCTTGTTCTAGGGATTTTATCAGGAAAGTTATCGAGTGCTGAAAGAGTTAATCATGTTCTCAGCTTGTCTGCAATTTTACCCCATTTCTTTAGATAACCAATGGCTTCCAGGTGCACTGAATATTTCACCAAATTTCATTCCCAGATTTTAACCAACTTCAGTGTAGTGACCTTCGAATATTCAAGATTCTATTTAATGTCAATTTCGAATCTACTTGCTGATTCAGTCTTTCTCGATTCGGCAGAGATACATAGGTTTAATCGGTCAGTCATACATATTTTACTCCAATTGTTATGTAGGAGACATCACGATGCAATATGAAATGGGGACTCTGCCGTTTTCTTCTGTTTCTACGAAAAGCATTATATATAACAGTGTTTTTGGTCATTGTTCTCAAAATGACATCCATCAATTTGCGAGCAACAATGATCATAAACATTACTATAAAATTAGGCTTTTCAGGAAAACTGAGTAATATGCCTAGTCCCTATACATATGCAAGACGTGACTGACAGAATGTTGGAATATGCTTTCATGGTATTCTCTGGATTCAATTTGAGATTCGACTCGACATCAATATTGGACATATGATTCGATACTGAGATTCGACAAGTTATGTTTTAACCCTTTACCCAATGCAGACGATATCAAAATTTATTATTTTAAATATCATTTTTTTAAATTTTTCAAAAAATTTCAACAAAACCATATCATGTAACCCCTCGTTGGAACGAGCTCGTTCCAACGAGAGGTCACATGATATGGTTTTGTTGACATTTTTTGAAAAATAAAATTTTTTTAACTGCTGAATTAGCATATTACGCGGGCGGATGTGGGCGATTCGATGGGTAAAGGGTTAATAGTACAATAGGACCCAGTAACCAATGCCTCTTGGGGTGCCATCCCTCAGTAAGTGGGCAACATAACCATAAACAATTGGCAAGACTTGACTTTAGTCTCATGTTGTGTTATGATATAGCCCAGTTGCTGACAATGACGTTAAATGCCAATAAAGAAATAAATTATTAAGTTCTAGTTGGAGAGTCAGATAGTTGCTGGTCTTCTCCGGGTACTCCAGCTTCCTTCACCCGTAAATTATGATAAAACTTTCTGACACGATATGACTTGGCTGTTGAAAGTGACACAAAAACCCTCCAAAACAAACGGACAAACGAGCAGGGATGTTGTCAGTGTTGTACTTCCAACATCAGGGACTGGACTTTAATTAGTATTTACAAGGGAGTTACTAACACTTCCACCCCAAAACAATTTTACCTGACAAATCCCCCCCCCCACCTCAATCGGGCACCCCTTCACACTTGAGATCCCTCCTTTTGCCATTTCCTACATTAGGAAAATTGACATTCAGAACAGATCACAAAAGATAGATCCCAACATTTATTTGTTCTAGAAATTTGAACACAATCCTCCTACTTGTGAAAGGCTGGTACAATCTCTTGGTAAATGGGTAACATAGGCATAAACGATTGACAAAACTTGACTTTATACTTAAGTTGTGCCATGATATAGCCCAGATGCTGATATTGACGTTAAACACCAATAAATAAGTAAATAAATTTATGACCTCTGAATCAGGTGCCCTTAACATGTTAGCAAGAGGAGGTCCTGCTGACAATAAAACAAATTACCTCTAGCGGCAGTGGTTTCTAGTCGATTCTTGCCTGCCTTAACAGGCAGCCAAGACTAGACTAGAAATCACTGCTGCACAACTCCCGACAAGTACAGGATGTGGTCAGGTGTGATTTTAGGACAATTGTCCAGGCCCTTAAGGGTTAAGTGGGTTCTGATATACTTTCTGGTTTCTATGAAAATCAGGTTGATCATGAGTGTAAATCCTGCATGTTATATGTAAAGCCAGGTCCTAACTCTTTCTCTTTCAACATGTTGTCATTACACAAAATCTCAACATGTTGTCATTACACAAAATCTAATGCTGACATCTTCATTAACAAATATTTGTTGAGTAAAAGGGTGAGCAGTGCATTTAAAATTTGAAACTACATCCGTTCCCCTGGACGTGGCACAGTGCTTCTTTACTGAGGTAAAAATGTTCTGTTTTACTGGTAAAATAGGACCTGGTAACCAATGCCTGGGGTGGAAGTCCTCAAAAATGGACAACATGGGTACAAACAATTGGCTAGACTTGACTTTACACCCATGTTGCGGCCATAGTTAGCCATTGTGCAGAAATATGTTGCCTTAAACACGTACATATTTGGTGTATAACATCTCTGGGGCAGTCAGATTCAAATTTGTTCAAATCGAGTGCCGGGGTTGTTAATTGGGCTCCCTATGGGAGCCAGAATTTTAACTTAGTGAAATATGAGGGAATTTCTTCCAAAAATCTTATTCAGATTCATCTGTCAGAATCTTTTCATGTTTGAAATACAACATATCTAGGCGTTGACAGATTCACATTTGTTCATATCGGGTCCTTGTGTTAATATTTGGGCTCCCTATGGAAGCCTGCATTTTAACATAGTGCAATATGGGGATTTTTAAAAATTTTTCATCAAGTACTCTCTAGAGGTGTGTAACTAGGATTAATCCACAGAGATTGTATGAAGGGATTCAATAGTGGAGTTATTGTATTATGAACTATTTTAGTCACTCCTGAGAGGCTCAAGGATTGACAATGGATCCTAAGGAGATTGATTGATTAATGTAAATTTCATTCTTGGCCTCTGTTTATATCAGGTTCTGTTCAAGGTGAACACTTCAGGGCCTGTGGGGCCTTTTGTTTCAGTACTTACACGTTCACATAAGAGTCCTGTGTAACCAGTCTCACATTTACGGTACAGTGGAACTCTGTTAACTCAATAGCCACTTTGCCAAAGAAAATTATTCAGTTAACGAGAGTATTCAATTAACAGGGATTGTCACTTTCCAGTATTCTGGAGATAAACATAGCATTTATTGTATTATATCTTGTTTGACAGCAAACAAGAACAAGATGTAATAGATTAAATGCCTGTATTGGATGGAGAGAGGCCAAATAGGTCTATAAATAAAGGAAAACTGGGGAGAGTCAAGGTAATTTCTTCACAGATTACAAGATTTTTTTATTCAATTAACAGGAGTTTACTCTATAACCTATTTTCAATTAACAGGTCAGATTTGTACTGGAGGCATGGTAAATGTTTTTTTGATGGGAAATTATATTCAATTAACAGAGTTATTCAGTTAAGAGATATCCAATGAAGTGGTCCCACTGTATAATGGGTATGTTTAATGGTTTATTACCTTGCTACTTGATTTCCAGGTGTATCCCAGGTAACCAGAGTGATATTTACGGTATAATGAGTAAGTTTACTGGTTATTTCAGTACTTACCTACTCTGTTTCCAAGCTGTATCCTGTGTAATCAGCCTGACATTTACAGTATAATTGGTTGTTTGAAGTCTTACGTACTCTGTTTCCAGGTGTATCACTTTTAACCAGCCTAACATCTTCGGTTTTATGAGTAGTTACTACAGTACTTACAGATGTTTCCAGGTGTATCTAATGTGATCAACCTGATATCTATGGTATAATGTGTATGTTTAGTGGCGATTTCAGCACTTGCCTGCTTTGTTTACAGGGATATCCTATGTAACCATCTTGCAAGTTACAATATAACAGGTATGTTTAGTGGTTGTTTCAGTACTTGCCAACCCCATGTTCACTTTGTGTATCTCATGTAAGAAGCATTACATTTACGGTATAATGGGTATATTTAGTAGTCATTTCGGTGCTTACCTACTTTATGCTCTCAGGTGCATCCTGTGTACAAGCTAGAAAATAAGCAGATTGTCATCTGCAAAATGTGGTCCCCAGAGGGTGAATTTAGTGATGCTACCCTGCACAGCAGGGTAGCATCACTAAATTTACCCTCTGTGAACCTCAATCTAAATCAGGGTCTCAAAACTAAACAGAAAGAGGTACCCAGAGAATAAATTGGCCCAATGTATGGGACAGCATCATCAAATTCACCTTCTGGGGACCTCATTCTGCAAATGTCAGACTGCTTATTTTTAGGCCTGTCTGAATATCCAGCCTGACATTTACTGAAACTTACGTATATTTAGTAGTCTAAGTACTTACCAACTCGGGAGCATAGTGGTTCAGTGGTTACGGAATTGGACTTCCAACTGAAAGGTCCATGGTTTGATACACGCCAGGGGTAACTACATTGTGTCCTTAGGTAAGTCGCTTAATCCCGATTGCCCACGCAGGGGCACGTTGATGCTGTGTACACCTACAAACTGCACGTTGATATCGCACTTGTCTTCAACCAGTTCTAACCCTGCTTATGTGGAGTCCGTGCATTGGGAAGCCTTGCAGTTTTCTGTGGTTCTCTCCAAGTAGTCTTGCTTACTCCGCCAGTAAAACTGTCAGACATGAGGTCTGTTGAAAATGTCATTAAATCCCTCAAAAATAATAAATACTTACCTACTCTGTTTTCAGGTGTATCCCAGGTAACCACTAAACAGCCTGACATTTATGGTATAATGGGTCTGTTTAGTTGTTATTTCGATATTTATCTACTCTGTTCACCTGTGTATGCTAGGTGACCATCCTAGACCATCCTAATATCTACTGTTTAATGGCCATGTTTAGTTATTTCAGTACTCACCTGCTCTGTTGCAAGCTGCATCCTGTGTAAACACCCTGACATGGTATAATGAGCATGTTTAGTGGTTATTTTGGCACTTATTTACTTTATGGTAACAAATGTATCCTGCATGATATTTACTGTATAATGGGTATCCTTAATGGTTATTTCACTACTCTGTTTCGAGGTCATCCTCTGTAACTAGCCTTACATATAAGTATTTTGTTTATATTTAATTGTCATTTCAGTACTTTCCTACTCTATGTTCACAAATGTATCCTGTATAACGAGCGTGACATTTACAGTATAAAGGGTATGTTTAGTGGCTATTTCAAGACTTGCCTACTCCATGTTCACATATGGGTTCCGTATAACCAGTCTGACATCTACAGTATAATGGTTTAGTGGTTATTTCAGTACTTACTTACTCTATGTTCACATGTGTGTCCTGTGTAACCAGCTTCACATTTACAGTATAATGTGTATGTTTTGTGCTTATTCTAGTTCTTACCTATTTTATGGTCACAAATATATCCTGGATAACAGGTGTGACATTTACAGTGTAATGGGTATGTTTAGTGGTTATTTTAGTACTTACCAACTATAAAGAATATGGTATTTAGTGGTTGTTATCCCATGCCAAAACAAAGTTTGTGGTGGTGTTGAAATGGGGTTAACCCCACAATACATTTGATTTCTATCAGTTTCAGATGTTTTGATCTCTATTTTTGGATTTAACCTCAGCATTATTTCTAAAATTTCTAAATAATTGGACCCCCAAAACCCACAATGTTGTAGGTTTGTACAAATAAATAACCCCACAGAGGGGGTGCTATACAGAAGGTTAAAAAAATGTATTAACCCCACAACGACAAATCAGCACAGTGTATCAATCGTCTGTATGACCATCCATCCAGAACAATTTTGGACCTTCATATCTCAGTCAGTGGATGGTGGATTTAAATGATCTTTGGTATGCTGATAGACCACCATTGCAGAAAGGATATTCACAAGTAACAGGTTTTGTTGGATATTCACAAGTAACAGGTTTTGTCCATTTTTTTTTTCTAGAATTATGGGCCTGTTTCCAGTTTTTCAACTTAGAAACCTTTCGACTTAGAAACCCTTCAGCTTAGAAACCCTTGGCAGGGCATCTCGGTAGTCCTGCACCATGCTTCAGTACTTACATGTTCACCTGTGAGTCCTGTGTAACCAGCCTCACATTTACGGTGTAATGGGTATGTTTAGTGGTTCTTTTAGTACCTACCTACTCGGTTTCCAGGTGTAACCTGCACAAGCAGCCTGATATTTTTGTATAATGGGTATGTATACTGGTTATTTCTGGTACTCACGTATGTTTCCAGGTGTGTTTTCTGTAACCAACCTGACATCAACATAGGGATCTGCGAATCACAAATTTCTTTTCAAATTGAATCTCGAATCGAATCGTGTCTCTGATATCGACATCGAATCGAATCTGGAATCGAATCTTAAAAGACAAGTTATTTCATACTGCATCAAACAGAAGTTACGGAACACTGTGATGACCCTTACGTGACGGTGTGAACACCTTAAACACCAATAACTAAATATTCTCTGTAGCACCGTCGCTGAAACAGCTAGGCCTATTAGCCATAGTTTTAGTTTTTGAAGGCCTAACTTGTTACTATTCACGTTTTTAAGAACGTGAATAGTAACAAGTTAAGCCTTCAAAAATCAAAACTATGGATAATGAATGTTCTGGGCCAAATTCACACCTTACCTAACAATTAAACATTGTCAGTTACTCAAATAAATAGGAATTGGGCCTACATGAATGAATTATCTAATGACAGTTTTATCCTATTTTTGTTGGAAATGTAACAAATTGAAGTTAGTACGAGAGATTTGAAAAAATCGAATCCTGAGACTGATTCGGGATCGATCTCGAAGCATATGTATGGTATCGATATCGAATCGAATCTCGAATATTCGCAGGACCCTACATCAACAGTATAATGGGCATATTTAGTGGTTATTCATTACTTACCTACTTCGTTTCATACTGTATCTTGTGTAACCAGTCCGACATTAATGGTATAATGGGTATATTTAGTGGTTATATCAATACTTAGCTACTCTATGGTCACACATTTTTCCTGTATAACCAATTTGACATTTACAGTATAATGGGTATGTTTAGTGGTTATTTCAAGACTTACCTACAGTTAAAACTAGAAGTCCTGTCATGAACGTGCGCTAATCTATGCTTAATTGCACGTAGGAATTGTGCGCAATTGCCATTTCAAATAGCATCCAAAGCACGGCAGGTTCACCTGGTTACTCATAGCAAATACAGGTAATGTATCTGCCAATGGACCTTTGGATTACCTGGAGGTCCATTGGCTGAAACATTGCTTGTGCACAGGCCTTATGTACAGAATTTGATAGCCTTACTTCGGCCATAATGCGTAAATTGACTCGCAGATCGGCGTGCTATTTGTGCGCATTTCATGACAGAACTTCTAGTTTTAACTGTACTCTGTCTCCAGGAATATTCCTTTTAACCAGCTTGACATTTTCAGTATAATGGGTGTGTTTAGTGGTTACTTCCATACCTACCTATGTTCCCAAATGTATCTTGTGTTACCAACTGGACATTTACAGTACAATGGGTATGTTGAATGGTTTTTTCAGTACATACCTACTCTGTTTCCAGGTGTATCCTGTGTAACCAGCTTGCCATTTACAATATAATGGGTATGTTAATAGTTATTTCGATACTTACCTACTCTATGTTCACATGTGTGTTTCCTGTGTAACCAGCGAGGCATTATAATAGGTATGTTTAGTGGTTATTTAAGTACTTACCTACTCTTATTTTCACAGGTGTATCCTTTATAACCATTGTGATGTTTACATTACTATGGGTATATTTAGTAGTCTTTTCAGCACTCCCTACTCATGTTCACAGGTGCATCCTGTGTAACATCCTAATAATTGTTTTTCATTGCAGACGTCTCATAAAATTGACACTTTGATGCATTAGGCCGTTTGGATTGACCACCCCTCCCCTTTTCATGGTCTCACTCCCATCTCACTCAAGACTTTCAGCAATGGGTGGGTGGTAATTTCTGTTTTATTTCTGCTGTACAGACTACGGAAAGTCATTTCAGCATTACAACGTTGGAACCAATACCCCCCCCCCCCCCCCCCCCCCCCCACCTTCCTTATCCCAAACAAAGAAAATAATATTGATTCCACAAATATAAACTACTGAGCAGAATGTTTATGGGTTTTTCTTAAACAGCTCTTATTCCTCCACATTATTTTTGTTCTTCCAATATCCCCGCGGGAACCCTGGGTAGTGAAGCAGTGCCTGTTCAATGTGGTAAACAGGCTCTGTTTTACTGGTAAAATAGGACCCAGTCACCAATGCTTGGGAGATGCAACCCCTCTCTAAAATGGGCAACATAGCTTATTAATGCTCACCCCTGGTCTTGAGTTGATACTTATGTTGTGGTCATGATTAGCCATTGTGCAAAAATATATGACCTTAAACACCAATAAATAAATAAATAACTTTATTCAACTAATGGCGGGTGGGGGGGGGAGGGGAGGGGTCACCTATTAGTGGGGAATCAGTGATACTGATAGTTAATCAGTAACCACTAGTCTAGATGTTTGTCATCTGCAAGCACTATCACCAGTGTCACCATCTGTCTTTCTGCTTCACAATAACCAGTTTTCACGTTTGATTTAATCCTGCTTCTAGATAACCAATTCAACTTGCAATGGAAATCATGTGCTGCAGCATTGCCGATGTGTGAATTAAATAGGATTACACAGTAGGCCTTTTATCAGACCTGTTGGCAGCATGCTGTGCTGAGGGAAACACTGTTACAAAATTCCAATTTCCATTGAAACATTCCCACTGTTAGTCACCATTCTCAAAACCAATTGAACATTTTTTGCTCAAAAATAATTACAAAGGAGGAGTTTTACTGTTCTTTTTCCTGACAGAGATCATGTATCTGTGATGACAATTGATAGTAGTTTTTAGCATTGCTGTGCATCCAACAGTTTGGGATTAGAAATAGTAATTCTGACAGATAAATATAGCCTAAGGTTCTCATTGGTTATTTTCCACTGAATGCTGCAAACTGAAAGATTAACTAGTCTAACAAGGGAATTGGAGCATGTTGAATGGTACTTTTTATCGGATTGCACTAGAGCTTTCTAGTTAAAATTACTGCATGCCCCTAAAACCCACGTAATCATTAGAAATAAGTTATGGGTGTGTAATAAATAAGTTTATTGGTTATATTTAGTAGTAATTGCAGTATTTACCTACTCTTATGTTCACAGGTGTATCCTGTGTAACCAGCCTGACACGTACAGTATAATTGGCATGTTTAGTGGTTATTTTAGTACTTCTTGTCTACTCTGCTTTTAGCTGCACCCTGTGTAAACAGCCTGACATTTATGGTATAATAGGTATGTTTAGTAGTTATTTTGTTACTTACGTGCTTTATCGTAACAGATGTATCCTGTATTACCAGCTTGACATTTACAGTATAATAGGTATGTTTACTGTTTATTATTATTGGTTATTTAGTAGTCATTTCAGTACTAACCAACTCTATGTTCACAAATGTATGCTGTATAACCAGTGTGACGTTTACAGTATAATGGGTGGCTATTTCAAGACTCACCTCTACTCATCAGTATGTTTTCAGTTGTATCCCGTGTAACCAGCCTGACATCTTTAGTATAATGGTTATGTTTAGTGTTTATTTTGCTACTTACCAACTCTGTGGTCACAAATGTATCCTGTATAACCGGTGTGACATTTACAATATAATGGGTATGATTAGTGGTTATGTGAAACGTTGAAGGGGTATCTAGTGGTGGCCTCTGACTGTGTGACCTCTGTCCATCCATCTGTCCATCCATCCATCCATCCATCCATCCATCCATCCATCCATCCATCCATCCATCCATCCGAATATTTTCCCTTGTATCTCAGCCACTGCTACTCAGACTTGAATGGTATTTGGTGTTGTGGTAGAGCATCCTGGGGGAATGATACCCATTTAGCGTGAGTTTCTTACACACATTTTTTTCCAGAGTTATGCCCCTTTTTCACTTTTTCAACTTTGAAAATTTTGGGGGCATTGGCACACACTTTGCTTAGCCCATCTTGTTTCAGTACTTACATGTTCACATGTGCATCCTGTGTAACCAGCCTCACATTTACAGTATAACGGGTATGTTTAGTGGTTATTTTAGTACTTACCTACTCTAGGGTCATAGATTTATCCTGTATAACCAGTGTAACATTTTCAGTATAATGGGTATGTTCAGTGGTTATTAGCTCACCTGGGAGCGCGGTGGCTCAGTTGGTAGAGGTGTAGGCTGCAAGCCGAGAGGTCCTCGGTTCGAATCCCACCTGCGGAAACCGCGTTGTGTCCTTGGGCAAGACACTTCATCTCCATTGCCCATGTGGGGGCACGATGATGCCGTGTACTAAGGTGTACTGCACGTCGATGGTATGCATGTCTTCAACCAATCTAACCCTGCCTGTGCTGCAGTGCGGAGTTACGATGTTGGGGAGCTGGCAGCTGCTCGTCGTTGCTCGGTGGTTCTCTCCGGTTACTCCGGATTCCTCCACCTGTAAAACTGTCACGGTCATGATTAGCCATTGTGCATAAATATGTGACCTTAAACATCAATAAATAAATAATAAATAATAATTAGCTCACCTTGTAACCAGATTGACATTTACTGTAGATTGAGTATATATTTAGTAGTCATTTCAGTATTTACCTACTTGGTGTTCACATGTGTATCCTGTTTCACCAGCCTGACATTTACAGAATAATGGGTATGTTTAGTGGTTATTTCAGTACTTGCCTACCCTACATTTACTTTGTGTAGCCAGTGTTAGAAGTGTGACATTACGGTACAATGAGTATGATTAGTAGTTATTTCAGTACTTACCTACTCTATGGTCACAGATGAATCCTTCATTACCAGCCTGATATTTACTGTATAATGGGTGTATTTAGTAGTCATTTCAGTACTTACCTACTCTATGGTCACAGATAAATCCTTCATTACCAGCCTGATATTTACAGTATAATGGGTGTATTTAGTAGTCATTTCAGTACTTACCTACTCTATGGTCACAGATAAATCCTTCATTACCAGCCTGATATTTACTGTATAATGGGTGTATTTAGTAGTTATTTCAGTACTTACCTACTCTATGGTCACAGATATTTACTATATAATGGGTGTATTTAGTAGTCATTTCAGTACTTACCTACTCTATGGTCACAGATGAATCCTTCATTACCAGCCTGATATTTACAGTATAATGGATGTATTTAGTAGTCATTTCAGTGCTTACCTACTCTATGGTCACAGATGAATCCTTCATTACCAGCCTGATATTTACTATATAATGGATGTATTTAGTAGTCATTTCAGTACTTACCTACTCTATGGTCATAGACGAATCCTTCATTACCAGCCTGATATTTACAGTATAATGGGTGTATTTAGTAGTCATTTCAGTACTTACCTGCTCTATTGTCACAGATGAATCCTTCATTACCAGCCTGATATTTACAATATAATGGGTGTATTTAGTAGTCATTTCAGTACTTACCTACTCTATGGTCACAGATGAATCCTTCATTACCAGCCTGATATTTGCTATATAATGGGTGTATTTAGTAGTCATTTCAGTGCTTACCTACTCTATTGTCACAGATAAATCCTTCATTACCAGCCTGATATTTGCTATATAATGGGTGTATTTAGTAGTCATTTCAGTACTTACCTACTCTATATTCACAGATGAATCCTTCATTACCTTTCTGATATTTACAATATAATGGGTGTATTTAGTAGTCATTTCAGTACTTACCTACTCTATGGTCACAGATGAATCCTTCATTACCAGCCTGATATTTACTATATAATGGATGTATTTAGTAGTCATTTCAGTACTTACCTACTCTATATTCACAGATGAATCCTTCATTACCTTTCTGATATTTACAATATAATGGGTGTATTTAGTAGTCATTTCAGTACTTACCTACTCTATGGTCACAGATGAATCCTTCATTACCAGCCTGATATTTACTATATAATGGATGTATTTAGTAGTCATTTCAGTACTTACCTACTCTATGGTCACAGATGAATCCTTCATTACCAGCCTGTTATTTACTGTATAATAGGTGTATTTAGTAGTCATTTCAGTACTTACCTACTCTATGGTCACAGATGAATCCTTCATTACCAGCCTGATTTTTACTGTATAATGGGTGTATTTAGTAGTCATTTCAGTACTTACCTACTCTATAGTCACAGATGAATCCTTCATTACCAGCATGATATTTACTGTATAATGGGTGTATTTAGTAGTCATTTCAGTACTTACCTACTCAGGAGTGTGGTGACTCAGTGGTTACAGAATTGGACATCAAACCGACAAGTTCACAAATTTATCCCCTATACAGGGGTAACCACATTGTGTCTGTGGGAAAGCCACTTAATCCCGATGGTGCAATGACACTGTGTACTGAGCCGTACTGCACGTCGATGGTGCACTTGTCTTCAACCAAAGAGTTACCCGAGAGTTATTATATTGGGGAGTCTGGCAGCTTCTCTGTGGCTTCCTCCACCCATAAAACAGTCCCATATGAGGAGACCCTGGCTGTTGAAAATGTTAAATCCCAATAAATAAATAAATAAATAAATAAATAAATAAATAAATCATTTTTGATATTTATGGTATAATGGGTGTGTTTAAAGGTTACTTCGATGCTTCCATACTTTATGGTGACAACTGCATCCTGTATAACCAGCCTTACATTTATAGTATAATGGGCATCTTTAGTGGTTATTTCAGTAATTACCTACTCTGTTTCAAGCTGCATCTTGTGTAAACAGCCTGACATTTATGGACGTGTTTAGTGGGGGCGCGGTGGCTCAGTTGGTAGAGGTGCAGGCTGCAAGCCGAGAGGTCCTTGGTTCGAATCCCACCTGCGGCGACCGCGTTGTGTCCTTGGGCAAGACACTTCACCCCCATTGCCCATGTGGGGGCATGATGATGCCGTGTACTAAGGCGTACTGCACGTTGATGGTACACATGTCTTCAACCAATCTAACCCTGCCTGTGCTGCAGTGCAGAGTTACGATGTTGGGGAGCTGGCAGCTGCTCGTCGTTGCTCGGTGGTTCTCTCCGGGTACTCCGGCTTCTTCCACCCGTAACACTGTCACGGTCATGATTAGCCATTGTGCATAAATATGTGACCTTAAACATCAATAAATAAATAAATGGACATGTTTAGTGGTTATTTCAGTGTTTCCATACTTTATGGTAACAAATGTATCCTGTATAAACACCATGACATTTTCAGTATAATGGGTATGTTTAATGGTTATTTCGGGGGCACGATGACGCTGTGTACTGAGGCGTACTGCACGTCGATGGTGCGCATGTCTTCAACCAATCTAACCCTGCCTGTACTGCGGTGCAGAGTTCAGAGTTACGATGTTGGGGAGCTGACAGCTGCTCGTCGTTGCTCGGTGGTTCTCTCCGGGTACTCCGGCTTCCTCCACCCGTCAAACTGTCACGGTCACGATTAGCCATTGTGCATAAGTATGTGACCTTAAACACCATTAACTAACTAACTAATGGTTATTTCAGTACTTTACTCATTCACTCTATGGAACTGAGTATTCTGTTTCCATCCATCATTCTGCACAGATGGGAAACAGAATTTTACGTTTCCCATGATAGATGAGTTCCATCATTTCTATGATAAAACACAAATTACTATGGCACATTTCCAATGCCATATAGAAGGATGATTCTCATTGGTGAATGGTTGTGGGAGATGTTTCCAAATGTTGTGGGAAAGTTTAATCTCACTTGGACAATGTGTAGTCATATCTTGTTATAAACTGGATGAAGCCCATCAAAAAATCATTGAAGATTCTGATAGTGATTGTGATTTTTGCAGCGAATCATCTATTCACTTGTCGAAATATTCTGGCGACACTTAATCTTATAATGTGAGCAGCCCTCTGAGTCTGAAAGTGATAAGCCATGCACATCAAAGGGAACACCCACAGCAGGTGCGAAATGAAAAAGGGGCATGGCAATCTGAAATGGACTTCTCAGCGTAAACCAAAAACATATGACAATCAAAATACAAAAATAGAAAACAAAAATGATATTCCTGAAATTTTTTATTACTGAAATAGCAATGATAACTGATGTTTGTGTCATTAGATCCAAATTGTCAAATAATACGTTTATTTGTCCATTCAAAACCAACCAATATACTGGAAGCAATTAAGTCCCTGTGGGGACTACTTACTGTTAATTATCTAGTAGAGAACAAGTTAACTAATCTATGTTTTCAGATGTATCCTGTGTAACCAGCCTTACATGTTAGTAAATATATTTAGTAGTCATTTCACTACTTCCCTACTCTATGTTGTCAAATGCAGCCTGTATAACCAGCGTGACATTTACAGCATAATGGGTATGTTTAATGGTTATATCAAGACTCACCTGCTCTGTGTGTCCAGGTGTATCCCGTGTAACCACCCTTACACCCACAGTGTAATTGTTATGTCTATTGGTTATTTCAGTACTCATCTACTGTATGTTCACATGTGTGTCCTGTGTAACCAGCCTGGCATTTATGGTATAAAATGGGTATGTTTACTGGTTATTTTAGCACTTACATACTCTATTTAGCACTTACATACTCTATGGTCACAATTGTATTCTGTATAACCAGTGTGATGTTTACAGTAAAATGGGTACGTTTAATGGTTATTTCAGTATTCACATGTTTACATATGAGTCCTGTGTAACCAGCCTCACATTTATAATATAATAGGTATGTTTGGTGATTATTGTAGTACTTATCTGTATGTTCACAATTCAGTTATGTATAACTAGCCTCACATTTACGGTATAATGGGTATGTTTTTGTGGTTCTTTTAGTACCTACCTTCCCCATGGGAACCCTGGGAAGTGAAGCAGTGCCTGTTTACTGCGGTAAACAGGCTCTGTTTTACTGGTAAAATAGAACCCAGTCACCAATGCTTGGGAGGTGTAAACCCTCTTCTAAAATGGGCAACATGGCTTATTAACACTCACCCCTGGTCTTGAGTTGATACTAATGTTGTGGTCGTGATTAGCCATTGTGCAAAAATATGTGACCTTAAACTCCAATAAATAGTACCTACCTATTCGGTTTCCAGGTGTAACCAGCCTGATATTTACGGTTTAATGGTTATGTTTATTTCAGTAGTTAGCTGTCTATGGCCATAATGTATTCTGTTTAACCAGTGTGACATTTACAGTATAATGGGTATGTTTAGTGGTTATGTCAAGACTTACCAACTCTGTTTCCAGGTGTTTTCCTTTTAACCACCTGACATGTTCAGTATAACAATGATGTTGAGTTGTTACTTCAGTGCTTACCTATTTTTCCAGGTCTCTCATGTGTAACCGACCTGAAGTCTACTGTAGTGGGTATGTTTTGTTATTTCAGTACTTACCTGCTCTGTTTCCCAGTGTATCCCATGTAACCAGCTTGATATTTACAAAATAAAGGGTATCTTTAGTATCTTTAGTCACTTCAGTACTTACCTACCCTATGTTCAAGTGTGTGTTTCTCGTGTAACCAGTGAGATGTAATAGGAATGTTAGATGGTTATTTCAGTACTTACCTACTGTATGTTCACAGGTGCATCCTGTACAACCAGCGTGATATTTACAGTACAATGGGTATATTTAGTAGACATTTCAATATTTCCTAACTCATGTCCACATGTGTATCTCGTGTAACCAGCCTGACATTTACTGTACAATGGATATGTTTAGTGGTTATTTCAAGACTTACCTACTCTGTTTCCTGGTGTATCCAGATTGACATTTACAGCATAATGAGTATATTTAGTACTCATTTCAGCATTTACCTACTTGGTGTTCACATGTGTATCCTGTATAACTTTACGAAATAATGGGTATGTTTAGTGGCTTTTTGAGTACTTGCCAACCCTATGTTCACTTTGTGTAACCTGTATAACCAGCCTGACATTTACTGTATAATGGTTCTATTTAGTAATCTTGTTAGAGCTGAAACATTCAAAACAGCCTGAAAAATTGGCTTTGTCTCTAATTGTGTGTGTATGTGTAGGGGTGGGGGGAGGCTGAACCTGTACAAAGATATATTTAATTTCAGTATTCAACCACCAGGGGGCGGCGGGCATACTCTCACACACATACTGCCTGCAGAATTACTTTTTGGACAAAATCTCCCAGCCCCCACCCCTATGAAAAATGGCCTGTACACCTGTTCCAAAAAAAATTTCATAATGTGGTTGACAGGTTTGGATATCTGTGTACACAGAAATTTGAAAACAAGATCAGAAACGAGGTGTGAAGCGCCGAGTATGCAAGTGTCGAGCACGCGAGCGCTGAAAGCATGAGGCCCCTCTAGGGCCACTCCCCCCCCAAAAAAAATGTTTTAACTTTGGAGCCCGCAGATCTGTGAAGTATCCTGGTACCATATTTGGCTTCAGTCTTAACCACATTTTCTCCAAAAGATAGTAAAAAATATGAATAAAAATTTTATTTACCTTCCAACAAAAAGACAAGAATTGACGAACAAGTTATACAACTTGTATTAATGCCTCACCTTCAGACACTCTCCAATAAATTGTAACAAACAAAAGTGGTGAGCAATGTTCTGACCAAAGGGCATAAAAAGGTGAAAATATTGGTGTAGGGGGAATCAGGGAAAATCCAAATCGGCACCAATTATGCTGATATAATTTTTTTTTTGGAGGGGTGGGGTATATACCTCCTTTACCTTGATCACCTTGATCACTGCAGAAGAAAGTTTCAGGCTGAGTACAGTGTTCATAAACACGTGTGTGTGGATGAAGCTATGATCCCTTTCAAAGGAAGGCTGGGCTTCAAACAATATGTAAAGGACAAACCGGTTAAATGGGGAATCAAAATGTGGGTGTTTGCTGATGCTGTCACTGGTTGTTATAATTTTGAAGTATACATTGCCAAAAATAAGAATATTGTAAATAAGAACTTTTGAATGGCCGCGAGGATGATCAATGATTGATTTGTCTGGTTTCTGGAATCGAACAATCTGCTTGCAGATGTTCAGTGTGGTTTCAGAAACCAGAGAAGTACTGTGGATCATTTGGTTAGATTAGAAACGTTTATAAGAAATGCCTTTGCCAGAAAAGAACATGTGGTCGCCATCTTCTTTGACCTGG
The DNA here is from genome assembly GCA_031216915.1 of Pictodentalium vernedei. Taxonomy (NCBI): domain Eukaryota; kingdom Metazoa; phylum Mollusca; class Scaphopoda; order Dentaliida; family Dentaliidae; genus Pictodentalium; species Pictodentalium vernedei. The sequence goes on from CM062292.1 coordinate 56,107,856, forward strand.
AAAAGGCATATGACACAACGTGGACATATGGGATTTTGAAAGATCTTTTTAACATGGGGTTGAGGGGGCGTATGCCTCTTTTTATTGAAAACTTTTTGAGGGACCGCCAATGTCAGGTTCGTGTTGGGTCAATGTTATCTGATCCTCACAGGCAGAAGTTAGGGGTTCCACAAGGAAGTATTTTATCTGTTACCCTTTTTTCAGTGAAAATCAATAGTATTATTGATGCAATTGAGAATATGGTTGACTCGTCCTTGTATGTAGATGACTTTTTAATCTGCTATAGCAGCAAAAAAATGAATGCTATAGAGTGCAAACTTCAGCTGTGTTTGAATAGAATCCAGAAATGGGCTTCAGAAAACGGCTTCAAATTCTCTAAGACGAAAACTAATTGTGTTCATTTTTGTAAGCTCCGGAAGCACCACCTTGATCCGGAATTGAAAATAGACGGGAGTCGTATTAATGTTAAAGAAGTGAAATTCTTGGGTTTGTTGTTTGACAACAAACTGAATTTCACTTCTCACAAAAAACAACTAAAAGTTAAATGTAAAAGGGCACTGAACCTCTTGAAGGTAGCTGGTAGCAATGATTGGGGTGCTGACCAAAAAACATTACTCCATTTGTATGGATCACTTGTCAGATCAAATTTAGATTACGGCTATGTGGTTTACGGTTCTGCAAGAAAGTCATATCTCAAACCTCTTGATGCCATTCATAATAGTGGCATAAGAATCAGCCTTGGTGCTTTTAGAACATCACCGGTAGATTCGATGCTTGTTGAGGCAGAGGAGCCTTCTCTTGAGAAGCACAGAATTAAACTTTCACTCCAATATGTTTCAAAACTTCTTTCTAATCCGTCCAACCCTGCATACAATTGTGTCTCAGAACCTCAAAATACTGAATTTTTTAACCGTCATCAGAAACATATCCCTCCATTGGGAATTAGAATTAAACCTCATATGGAGTCCACCAAAATTGAGCCAGTTACAATAAAAGAGAACCATGAACCACAAACTCCTCCTTGGCATCTTAAAAAGCCAACATTTATTTTGGACCTAGCATCTACTAAAAAGTCTGAAACAAATTCTCTGCAGTTTAAGCAGAAATATGCTGAAATTAAGTCAAAGTAAGGATCTATACAGACGGATCATAAGATGGTGACAAAGTAGCATCAGCTGTTGTCACTGATGATCATGTCACTTCAATCAGAATACCGAATCAAAGTTCTATCTTCACAGCTGATGTTAAAGTTTTACAACTCGCACTTGAACATATCGAAAATGTACAGGAAAAGAAGTCGATTATTTTTTCTGACTCTCTTTCCTCTTTGCTTGCTTTGCTCAACCCCAAGTGGGGGCACGGTGGCTCAGTTGGTAGAGGTGCAGGCTGCAAGCCGAGAGGTCCTCGGTTCGAATCCCACCTGCGGCAACCGCGTTGTGTCCTTGGGCAAGACACTTCACCCCGATTGCCTACATGGGGGCACGATGACGCTGTGTACTGAGGCGTACTGTACGTCGATGGTACGCATGTCTTCAACCAATCTAACCCTGCCTGTGCTGCGGTGCAGAGTTCAGAGTTACGATGTTGGAGAGCTGACAGCTGCTCGTCGTTGCTCGGTGGTTCTCTCCGGGTACTCCGGCTTCCTCCACCCGTAAAACTGTCACGGTCACGATTAGCAATTGTGCATAAGTATGTGACCTTAAATACCAATAAATAAATAAATAAATCAACCCCAAGTTGAAGAACCCTCTCATTTTGGAACTTCGTGAGAAGTTATCAACTCTTGTGTCCGGCCAATATGATATCGTGTTTTGCTGGTTACCTGGACATGCAGGTATCGCTGGTAACACCAGGGCAGACAGTGCAGCAAAACAGGCTTTATCAAAGCCTCTCACTGATTTTAAGATTCCGTTCAGTGACTTCAAACCACATTAGTAACTACATCAAATCTATGTGGGTTGCAGAATGGGATGGGGCAACTAATAACAAGCTTCATCGCTTCCGACCAACTATTTCTGATCATTACCCATCTAGTAACCTTTGTAGAAAAGATCATGTTATTCTGACACGATGTCATGTTGGTCACACGCGACTTACACATTCCTTTTTGTTAGAGGGTTATATGCGACCAGAGTGGGTTCCTTGTCAGCAGGTGTTGTCAGTGGAACATTCTTTTACATTGTACAGATTTTAATCATGTTGGAGGGCAATACTTTACAGTCAGATCTCTTAGAGATTTATTTTATTTGACAAGCCTGCATAAAATAATCTCATTTTTGAAAATAATCAACCTTTTTAATAAATTTTAAAATTGTTTTTATTCTTTTAAAATTCATATCTATATCACAGGTTATTTACACAGCATTGTTTATACAACATTCGCATCATGTTTCACACTCCTTAGTTTTTATACTTCACATTTCATATTTCGTCCACTCCTTTTTTAAATTATTTCATGGTGGATAGTGGTCTTTTTATAATTATACTTTTATCACCACAATATAGCCTTGGCTGCTGATGTGGTGTTAAGCAACAATAAATAAATAAATAAATTTGAATGGCCGCAAAAGTTGTTATGGAACTTTGTAAGTCAATTGAGGGAAAGGGACATATTATTTTTACTGATAATTTTTTTTTATGCAAGTCCCACCCTAGCTGACTACTTGTATCAGAAGAATACATACATTTGCAGAACTATACAAAACAACAGAAAAGGGTATCCAAAAGAACTAGTGCTACCAAATAAACAGGCAATAATACTAAATCGAGAATATTCTGACTGGTTAATGTGTGGACCTCGATTTGCTACATGTTGGAAAGACAATAAAATTGTGTATTATCTTTCCTCAATTCATGATCCTGAGGAAGAAACTTTGAAAACCCAACATAGAAATAAAGATGAAACTTTAAATGAGCTGCCGCGCACCTCCACTGTTGAACAATATGCTAAATATATGAATGGTGTAGATAGACTATAGTTATAACTAGAAGTCCTGTCATGAAAAGCGCACAAATAGCATGTCGATCTGCGCATTAATCTACACGTTATGACCATAGTTAGGCTACCATAATCTGTACATATGGCCTATGCACAAGCAATGTTTCAGCCAATGGACCTCCGTGTAACCCGGAGGTCCATTTGCAGAAACATTGCCTGTGTTTGCTATGAGTAACTATGAGATTCTGCCGTGCTTTGGATGTCATTCGATATGGCAATTGCGTGCACATCCTACGTGCACTTAAGCCTAGATAAGCGCACAGTTCATGACAGGTCTTCTAGTTTTAACTGTAGATCAAAATACTTGGTTGAATAAAGAGATAAAAACATTAAGGTGGTATAGAAAAGTAGAAGCTAAACTTCGTGAAATTGCCATGTATAATACCTATTTGCTTGAAGGAAGTTTTCATGATCATAGACCGGGGTAAAAAACAGCCAGCGATCTATTGTCATTTAGACTTGATGTTGCCCACCAACTCATTGGGAATTGTAAGCGTATTAAGCAGCCCTTCAAACGTCTAAGTCTAAGTACATGTAATTCAAACCAGGAAGAATGCCTGGATGAAAAAGGACACTGGCCTGTTGCATCAGGAACTGCTGACAGACTGTGTAGTCTGTAACAGAAAACACAAAAATTTTATGGCAAGCCATCAAAGCATCTCAGTAAAAGACAATCCTTTTAACCCTTTACCAATGCAAACGATTTCAAAATTTATTATTTTAAATATCATTTTTTAAATTTTTTCAAAAATTTTCAACAAAACCATATTATGTGACCTCTCTTTGGAACGAGCTCGACGCGACCGTTCCAAAAAGGGGTCACATGATATGGTTTTGTTGAAATTTTTCAAAATGTAATATCTTTTCAGCAGCTGAATGTGCATATTACGTGGGCAGATGCAGGCCATTCGTTGGGTAAAGGGTTAAAAGATGTAAAACAACAATGATATGTGAGAAATGTAATACACCTCTTTGTTGCACTCATTCAGCACCTGATACAAGGATTTCCACACAATAGTTTACTACTGTCAGTGATTTACCTGTCACCTGGGTTTTCAGGTAAATCCAGGTAATGACAGGTAAATAAGTGTCACTATTGTACTGAGGAAGGTATAAGGTGCCATCATTTTTTATGTATATTAGGCTTCGACTGGTAAACAATGAAAACAACAAATGAATTTTTTACAAATGATTTTTTTTATTTTCAAAAAGCAAATGAATTCTGTTTTTATTAATGAGATTCTTGTTAATCTCTACCTGACATATAACTGGAAAGTAATGAAACAAATGATAAATTTTAGAAATAAATGAAATTATATGATGAAACAGAATGAAAAAAAACAGTTATTTTTTATATAATGGACTAATAGACTAAAGGTGGAAACACATGTATTTTCACCTGTTTACACCTAAGATAGTCACTATTTCCATGTCTATTGAATCTAAATACAAAGGGATACCACTTACCTTTCTAATGGTACTAAACTTTTAAGTGTACACCCAATGGTTACAGATTTACATCATTTTCCCTTCATAACTCCTTTCAGTATTTTATCTCTGAAAGTTACTTAGTGTTCTAGGAATTTTATCATGAAAGTTACTGAGTGCTGAAAGAGTTAATCATGTTGTCGGCTTGTCTGCAATCTTACCCCATTTCTTTAGACAGCCCAATGGCTTCCAGGTGCACTGAATATTTCACCAAATTTCATTCCCAGATTTTAACCAACCCATGTGTAGTGACCTTCGATTATTCAAGATTCTATTTAATGTCAATTATGAATCTACTTGCTGATTCAGTCTTTCTCGATTCGGCAGAGATACATAGGTTTAATCGGTCAGTCATACATATTTTACTCCAATTGTTATGTAGGAGACATCACGATGCAATATGAAATGGGGACTCTGCCGTTTTATTCTGTTTCTGCGAAAAGCATCACAATATAACAGTGTTTTTGGTCATTGTTCTCAAAATGACATCCATCAATTTGCGAACGACAATGATCATAAACATTACTGTAAAATTAGGCTTTTCAGGGAAACTGAGTAATATGCGGAGTCCCTATACATATGCAAGACGTGACTGACAGAATGTTGGAATATGCTTTCATGGTATTCTCTTGATTCGATATGAGATTCGACTCGACATCAATATTGTACATCTGATTCGATACTGACATTCAACAAGTTATGTTTTAATGGTACAATAGGACCCAGTAACCAATGCCCTTGGGGTGCCAGCCCTCAGTAAGTGGGCAACATAACCATAAACAACTGGCAAAACTTGACTTTAGTATCATGTTGTGTTATGATATAGCCCAGTTGCTAACAATGACGTTAAATGCCAATAAATAAATAAATTATTAAGTTCTAGTTGGAGATTCGGATAGCTGCTGGTCTTCTCCGGGTACTCCAGCTTCCTTCACCCATAAATTATGATAAAACTTTCTGACTCGATATGACTTGGCTGTTGAAAGTGACACAAAACCCTCCAAAACAAACGGACAAACCAGCAGGGATGTTGTCAGTGTTGTACTTCCAACATCAGGGACTGGACTTTAATTAGTATTTACAAGGGAGTTACTAACACTTCTATCCCAAAACAATTTTACCTGACAAATCCCCCCCCCCCACCTCAATTGGGCACCCCTTCACACTTGAGATCCCAACTTTTGCCATTTCCTACATTAGAAAAATTGACATTCAGAACAAAACACAAAAGATAGATCCCAACATTTATTTGTTCTCGAAATTTGAACACAATCCTTCTACTTGTGAAAGGCTGGTATAATCTCTCGGTAAATGGGTAACATCGGCATAAACGATTGACAAAACTTGACTTTATACTTAAGTTGTGTCATGATATAGCCCAGATTCTGATATTGACGTTAAACACCAATAAATCAGTAAATAAATTTATGACCTCCGAATCAGGTGCCCTTAACATGTTACCAAGAGGAGGTCCTGCAGACATTAAAACAAATTACCTCTTGCGGCTAGTGGTTTCTAGTCGATTCTTGCCTGCCTTAACAGGCAACCAAGTCCTGACTTGAAATTACTGCTGCACATCTCTCGACAAGTACAGGCTGTGGTCAGGTGTGATTTTAGGACAATTATTCAGGCCCCTAAGTGTTAGGTGCGTTCTGATATATTTTCTGGTTTCTATGAAAATCAGGTTGATCATGAATGTAAATCCTGCATGTTATATATAAAGCCAAGTCTTAACTCTTTCTCAACCAGTGACATGTTGTTGTTATTACACAAAATCTAATGCTGACATCTTCATTAATAAATATTTGTTGAGTAAAAGGGTGAGCAGTGCATGTAAAATTTGAAAATACATCCGTACCCCTGGACGTGGCACAGTGCTTGTTTACTGAGGTAAAAAAGTTCTTTTTTACTGGTAAAATAGGACCTGGTAACCAATGCCTGGGGTGAAAGTCCTCTAAAATGGACAACATGGGTGTAAACAATTGGCTAGACTTGACTTTATACCCATGTTGTGGTCACAGTTAGCCATTGTGCAGAAATATGTTTCCTTGAACACCAATAAATAAATCCGAATACATGCAGTGGTTTTTGCAACCATAACAAACAAACACGGTTCATTCCCAGTATAGATTATTACAGTGACCCAACGTTTTGCATGCCCCCCAAAACATTGATCCAATGCAACTTTTACACAACTTTAGAGCCCAATAATGCTCCCCAAATATAGGGCTACACATACTACAGTTGCCTCAGATTCGATCTTGGAGCATTAAATTTTGCAAAATGTCTCGAGGGAGGCCTTGTCCAAACAATGACACTCTGATTGTTGCCCCTCCTCCCATTTCCTTATCCTAACTAGGACCCTCAGGTCATTACCCCCTCCTCCCACTTCCATGAAGGGAAGTGGGAGGACGGGGTAACAATGGGAGGGTCCTAGCTGGGACTAAACAAGGACCCCGAAAACCCTACTATGTTCAACTTTACAAATATAATGGTATGCCCTCCCAAAACTGGTTATGCCCCCCCCCCCAATTATAGAATCATGGCTACGCCCCTCGATTATTATTAGTTATTTATAAAAAGCAAATATATCTGGCTGCTTTCCTGTCCGTTATCATGAGTGAATTGCAGCTCAATCATAAAATGGACTGCACACCTCATATATATATGGCCTCTTCAGGCGTCGATCACAAGTATACAATATACCAACCACAACTCAAACAAAATGGTGGCAACTCAAGTTAATGTGCACACTAGTACATCTGCAGTGGTACGTACGTCCATCTGTCCATCCATCCATCTGTCCATCCATCTCAATTCATCCATCTGTCCATCCAAGGACCATTCATCCATCCGAACATTTCCCCTTGTATCTCAGCCACTGCAACTCGGATTTGAATGATATTTGGTGTTGTGATAGAGCATCCTGGGGAACGATACCTGCATAGCGTGAGTGTCTTCCACTCATTTTTTCCAGAGTTATGAAAATTTTTGACGAGTCCTGTGTAACCAGCCTCATATTTACAGTATAATGGGTATATTTAGTGGTTATTTTAGTACTTACCTACTCCATGGCAGAAATTTATCCTGTATAACCAGTGTAACATTTTTAGTATAATGGGTGTATTCAGTGGTTATTAGCTTATCTTGATTTAGTTAAGCTGAGCTTTTCTAATCACTCTCCATCCATCATCCGTCAACCCCCATGTTTTGGACTTCTCCGATAAAAATACTGGGCCATGTTTGTGTTAGTGATGATCCTGAAGCGGCATTGCATTTTTGTTCAACTCAACTTGCCCAGCCCCATAGGGAGGTGGTGGAGAAAATGCTTCAAAATTTTGAAAAATCTTCTCATGACCCAGTGGGTACAGTTACTTGATATTTGGTATGGAGCTACCTTTTGAGATGTAGAATCAAGTTTGTTCAAACGATGTTCATGGAGCAATTTGTAATGCCTTTGTAATGGGAGGTGCAAGATTTCTGACACCGCCAAAAACTTAAATTTTCTGAACCGATGGTCTGATTCAAACCAGATTTGGTTTGTGGTAGTATTGATTCATAAGTACTCGACTGTTGCAAAAAAAAAGTTTTTTCTTTGTACCTCTTGAAACCAATGGAGCTAAAAATAGAGATATTTTCAAACACTCATATTTCTTATCAACCTACCTCAATTGTTTACTACAGGCTTGCACTACAGTGGAAGAACCTAACTCAGATAAAATACTCTCTATTTTAATCTTTCCCAAGATTTGGGAAAGAAAAGTGGTGTAAAAACACCACGAAAAAATAAGCCCAAACTGGGCCGAGTGCCATCGGCACATACCCAGTATGGGACGCTCTTCCATAGTACAAATCCATGACTTCCGTAACAGTGCGCAATGCATCAATTCGTCATTCTTCTTCTATCCGAAGCACGAGCAGGATGTGTTTACGCCATATGCATTATGAAACAGTGATAATTCAACTCGTGGATAATGGTTTTCCTGTGACTGGAATTATGGATCTGAAGATCGCATAATAACAGGACTGTGTTTTATATATTCTCGTTTATATTTTCAACCACATTCTCATTGTTTATTAATTAATTAGCCATGGTGCCTAAATATGTGACATTAACCACCAACAAACAAACAAACATTGTTTATTAATTACTATTCCGTTTTCGCGAATGTTTTGTCGTGTCATCGCGATTCGACAATGAATTTTTTCGGTTGATAAAAAAATTGTTATTGGAGTAGGTGTCGGCCGTCTGGGTTCTGCCACCTTCTCTCGTAGTTGAGGGTGTTCTTCTACTTTCTGTTTCTGTTGAGTTCACCTTTTTCTTCTACTGCTCTCACCTCTGTTCTTTCCAGTTCGGTTCCTTTAGGGCAATTCCTTTTGCCCTCGCCATTGGTGCGTTCTCGTGTCCGTTTCGTCCGCACCCGCAGGTGGTTTGGAATGCTGTCGTTTCGGGGCCCCCCGACTCGACCACGTCTGGTGTGAGTTTGACCCCCTCCGTGGGGGATGTGCAACTCCTCCCGCTCCCGCGGGAGGTGGTGAACACTATCGTTTCGGGTCGCCCGATTTGACCACGTCTGATGAGAATTGCTCCTCCTCCGTGGGGGATGTGCAGCTCCTCCTGCACCAGCGGGGGGTGGGGACTGCTGTCGTTTCGGGGCTCCCGATTCGACCATGTCTGGTGAGAGTTATTCCCCTTCCGTGGGGAATGTGCAGTGTTTTACCGTGGTGGAAACTGTGGGAGCTGTTGGTTTTCTGGTGTAGAGATGCCTGGTTCCGGGACTATGCGCCCTCTCCAGTCGACATCTGAGGCTGTCACTAGGGTTGTGACTCCTCCTTTGGAGGCCGAGCTTGGTGGCTCTCTCCGCTTTTCCGCCAGTTCCAACAGCTCCCGTCGTATCTGCTGCTACTGCTGTTTTGTCTACAACGTCATTGGGCACCGTTTTTAGCCGGCCTCGGCTTCTCCCTGCCAGGGTCTGCAGGGATGTCTGTAGTGTGGTTGTGGGGTTTCGGCCTCAGCCTTCCCAGACTTCCACTCGGCGAAGTCAAATGGGGCTGCCGACTGAACCCCCTACTGTGTCCTCTCAGCCATTGAGCACAGTAGTTTTATACCTGCAGTGGTCTGCTGCGGTGTCTGGTTGTGTAGACGTGGGGGTATCGGCCTCAGCCTTCCCTGACTTCAACTCGGTGAAGTTGGAAGTGGCTGCCGGCCGGACCCTCTCCTGTGGTCTCTGCGCCGTCGAGCACCACAGTTGTCATTGGTTTCGGTTGTTCTTAGTGGGACACTATGAACTCCGTGGCGTTTCCGTCCACTCATTCTGGCCACACGACCAGTTTTGGGGGTCCAACATCTTTTGTGCAGCCTGGACCTTCTGCCCTGCAGAGGTCAGCGGTGACTCTCATGAGTTCCTGCTGTGTTGATCCTCGGGGTGTGTCACACCCCTACACACGTCTGCCTTCAGACGTTTTCGGCTGCTGCCCGTTGTCCCACGTCGGGTCTTTTGGAGGATCGTGTCCCTTCGCTGGTTAAGAGGGTCAGAGGTGAAGCCACTTTGCCGGTTCGTTCCCCTGTCGAACCGGCCAGTACTTAGGGAGTCCTCTAGGTCATTCCATTCACGGGATGTGGGACCAGGATCATGCAGCTCTACACATCAACCAGAAGGAGCCTCTTGCTCTTCTGCATTTCAGGTAGTGGATCCCTCACCTGTCGAATCGCCAGGTCCTTCTGTTGTCCGACCATTCGACGGTGGTTGCTTACATTCGGAACCAGGGCGGCACGCACTCTGTTCCAATGTACGAATTGTCTTGGGATCTTCTACTGCTCGCTCAGGATGTCCACTCCGGGGTGGCTGTTCGTCACATTCCCGGTTGCCTGAACGTCCTAGCCGACTCCCTGTCCCGTCGGGGCAGGGTCATTTCCACCAGGTGGATGCTCCACATGGCGGGTTCCATCGATCTCTTGTGACTCGTTGGAACCATCCGGTGGACACTTTTGTGTCCCCGTGTCCAGATGCTCTGGCTTTCGCCGTGGACGCTCTAGCCCTCCTTTGGGATGGTCTTGTCGGCTACGCCTTCCTACCGGTTCCGATTCCGCCTCAGGTTCTCACCCAGATATGAACCTGCAGTCGTCGAATCCTTTCGATCACACCCGTCGCTTCGGTGGGTGTGGATCAATCTGCTCCGCTCTCTGTTAGCGGCGGTTCCGGCATGTCTCCCTCTACCTCGCGACTTTCTCTGCCAAAGTCGCCGGAGGAGGTTTTCAAGTTGACCCGACTTCATTGTGCCTTCGCACATGTCTTTTATCGGGTCCTGTCTCCTCCGTAGTGGTTTTTCGAGACACGCAGTGGAGTTGCTTTTCTTCAAGGAGGCACTCACTCCACTGGTTTAGCCTCTGTGGCTAAGTGGAAGGTTCTTCTGTCGATGGTGTGCGATCACTCTGTTGCTTCTGTCACTCCGTCGATCACATCGCTTGCGGAGTTTCTGGTATATGTTTGTTTCTGGGGGTCTCCAGCAATGTGTACTTGTCCATGCTTCGGAGACATTTTTTCCTATGTGATACCGCATTGTTTCGACACTCATCCTTGCCTCTCCAAGCTTGTTCAGCTCTTTTCCTTGAAAAGACCTAGGACTTTGCAGTTTACTCCAAGATGGTCACTTTCTTGGGCGCTGCTCTGCTTGGGGGTGAGGGGCGTTCACGCCTTTATCCTGGATGAATATGCGTTTTCCCACATGCCAGATCTCTCCTGCATCCATTTCTTGATGGACTTGTCTTGTTATTCGTGCAGCTTCCGCTCGTCTTGCTGCTGGTGCTTGTATTTTTCTGCCACGAGGTACGTGCATTGTCTTCCTCTTTTAATAACTCTGTCATGTTGTCGGATGACTGATGTTATACTGGCAGCCTTCTGGAGAAATGCTACATTCTCCTTTTATCTGCGACAGTTGCAGGAGCCGACAGAGAACCTTGGGGCCCTCTTTCTTCGGCTCAGGATGTTGTCTATCCAAGCTTTTCAGCTTTTTTCAGGGTCAGTTCCAGCTTTGTGCTGTTACTGCCCTTTCTGTCTGTGCGTCGCACTTCACCATACGCCTCATCTTTCATTGGCTTTTCTAATGTTTGTGATGCTATGGTTTGATAGGCCTAGGGATCTCTTCCTCTGTCCACGGTCCCAGTGCTATTCAGTTATGTGTGGGTTGGTTATGTGATTCCCTCCAGCCTTTTGTCTATTCAGCCTGTAGTAAACAATTGAGGTAGGTTGATAAGAAGTATAAATTTTATAGTAAATTTCCTTTCTTATTATACCTACCGAAATTGTTTACATGGAGGCCCTCCCGTCTTCTTATTCGGGTAAGAATCCTTCCTCCCCACTGATCACATAACTCCTGTGTTGTTCGGAATCAAAAGAATGACGAATTGATGCATTGCGCACTGTTACGGAAGACGTGGATTTGTACTATGGAAGAGCGTCCCATACTGGTTATGCGACGATGGCTTGGCCCAGTTTTGGCTTATTTTTTCGTGGTGTATTTACACCACTTTTCTTTTCCAAATCTTGGGAAAGATTAAAATAGAGAGTATTTTATCCGAGTTAGGTTCTTCCACTATAGTGCAAGCCTGTAGTAAACAATTTCGGTAGGTATAATAAGAAAGGAAATTTACTATAAAATTTATACTTCCCTTCCCACACAGAAAAGAGAACTGTTACTTGGTATGAAGCATCCTTAGAACCAACAGAATTCATTGGTAAAAAAAATAGCCATCGGTTTTGTCAGTGTGTTCTGTAGAGGGAGTCAGCAAATTTGCAAAAATTAAAAAAAAATGTTTTCTCCCGAACCAATGATCAGAATATTTTTATATTTGGTGTGCACCATCCATAGTGGGTTCGGATATAACTTTATTAAAATGAAGCCCAGCCCCTTGGTTCTTATTTGGGCTCACTACAGGGGCTCAAATTTCTGACTTAAGGCAATAGGGGAATAATCAGATTTAAATTTGTTCAAATCAAGTTTTTGGATATGAAAGAATTTCTTCAAAAATCATCTTTTTCAGATTCACCCGTCTGAATCCTTTCATATTTGGTATATAACATCTGTGAGGCAGTCAGATTCAAGTTTGTTCAAACCGAGTGCCGGGGTTGATAATTGGGCTCCCTGTGAGAGCCAGAATTTCAACTTAGTGAAATATGAGGGAATTTCTTCCAAGAATCTTCTTCAGATTCACGCATCAAAATCCTTTCATATTTGACATACAACATCTCTAGGGGTTGGTAAATTCACATTTGTTCACATCGGGGTCCCTGTGTTAATATTTGAGCTCCCTATGGAAGCCTGCATTTTAACATAGTACAGTATGGGGAATTTTTCAAATTTTTCATCAAGTACCCTCTAGAGGTGTGTAACTAGGATTAATCCACAGATATTGTATGAAGGGATTCAATAGGGGAGTTATTGTATTATGAACTATTTTAGTCACTCCTGAGAGGCTCAAGGATTGACATTGGATCCTAAGGAGATTGATTGATTAATGTAGATTCATTCTTGGCCTCTGTTTATATCAGGTTCTGTTCAAGGTGAGCACATCAGGGCCTGTGGGACCTTTTGTTTCCATACTTACATGTTCACATAAGAGTCCTGTGTAACCAGTCTCACATTTACGGTACAGTGGAACTCTGTTAACTAAATAGTCACTTTGCCAATGAAAATTATTCAATTAACAGGAGTAATCAATTAACAGGGATTGTATCACTTTCCCATATTCTAGAGATAAACTTAGCATTTATTCTATTATATCTTGTTTGACAGAGCTCCGTGAGCTCTGTCAAGCAAGATATAATAGATTAAATGCCTGTATTGGATGGAGTGAGGCCAAATAGGTCTATAAATAAAGGAAAAACTGGGGAGAGTCAGGGTAATTTCTTGACAGGTTACAAGATTTTTTATTCAATTAACAGGAGTTTACTCTATAACCTATAGTCAATTAACAGTTCAAATTTGTACTGGGAGTATGGAAAATGGTTTTGTGATGGGAAATTATATTCAATTAACAGAGTTATTCAGTTAAGAGATATCCAATTAAGTGGTCCCACTGTATAATGGGTATGTTTAAATGGTTCTTTTATTACCTTGCTACTTGATTTCCAGGTGTATCCCATGTAACCAGAGTGATATTTACGGTATAATGGGTAAGTTTACTGGTTATTTCAGTACTTACCTACTCTGTTTCCAAGCTGTATCCTGTGTAATCAGCCTGACATTTACAGTATAATTGGTATGTTTAGTGGTTATTTGAAGTCTTACGTACTCTGTTTCCAGGTGTATCACTTTTAACCAGCCTAACATCTTTGGTATAATGAGTAGTTACTACAGTACTTACAGATGTTTCCAGGTGTATCTAATGTGATCAACCTGATATCTATGGTATAATGTGTATGTTTAGTGGTTATTTCAGCACTTGCCTACTTTGTTTACAGGGATATCCTATGTAACCATCTTGCAAGTTACAATATAACAGGTATGTTTAGTGGTTGTTTCAGTACTTGCCAACCCCATGTTCACTTTGTGTATCTCATGTAAGAAGTGTTACATTTAAGGTATAATGGGTATATTTAGTAGTCATTTTGGTGCTTACCTACTTTATGCTCTCAGGTGCATCCTGTATACAAGCTAGAAAATAAGCAGACTGTCATCTGCGAAATGAGTCTCCAGAGGGTGAATTTAGTGATGCTACCCTGCACAGCAGGGTAGCATCACTAAATTTACCCTCTGTGAACCTCAATCTAAATCAGGGTCTGAAAACTAAACAGAAAGAGGTACCCAGAGAATAAATTGGCCCAATGTATGGGACAGCATCATTAAATTCACCTTCTGGGGACCTCATTCTGCAAATGTCAGACTGCTTATTTTAGGCCTATCTGAATATCCAGCCTGACATTTACTGAAACTTAGGTATATTTAGTAGTCTAAGTACTTACCAACTCGGGAGCATGGTGGTTCAGTGGTTACGGAATTGGACTTCAAACTGAAAGGTCCATGGTTTGATACTCGCCAGGGGTAACTACATTGTGTCCTTAGGTAAGTCACTTAATCCCGATTGCCCACGCAGGGGTACGTTGATGCTGTGTACTGCTACATACTGCACGTTGATGTCGCACTTGTCTTCAACCAGTTCTAACCCTGCTTATGTGGAGTCCGTGCATTGGGAAGCCTTGCAGTTTTCTGTGGTTCTCTCCAAGTAGTCTTGCTTACTCCGCCCGTAAAACTGTCAGACATGAGGTGATCCCGGCTGTTGAAAATGTCATTAAATCCCTCAAAAATAATAAATACTTACCTATTCTGTTTTCAGGTGTCTCCCAGGTAACCACTAACCAGCCTGACATTTATGGTATAATGGGTCTGTTTAGTTGTTATTTCGATATTTATCTACTCTGTTCACCTGTGTATGGTGTGTGACCATCCTGATATCTACTGTTTAATGGGCATGTTTAGTTTTTTCAGTACTCACCTGCTCTGTTGCAAGCTGCTTCCTGTGTAAACACCCTGACATGGTATAATGAGCATGTTTAGTGGTTATTTTGGCACTTATTTACTTTATGGTAACAAATGTATCCTGCATGATATTTACTGTATAATGGGTATCCTTAATGGTTATTTCACTACTCTGTTTCTAGGTGTATCCTCTGTAACTAGCCTTACATATAAGTATATTGGTTATATTTAATTGTCATTTCAGTACTTTCCTACTCTATGTTCATAAATGCATCCCGTATAACAAGCGTGACATTTACAGTATAAAGGGTATGTTTAGTGGCTATTTCAAGATTTGTCTACTCCATGTTCACATGTGAGTTCCGTATAACCAGTCTGACATCTACAGTATAATGGTTATGTTTAGTGGTTATTTCAGTACTATTTATTTATTGGTGTTTAGGGTCACATATTTATGCACAACGGCTAATCATGACCACGGCAGTTTTACAGGTGGAGGAAGCCGGAGAGAACCACCGAGCAATGACGAGCAGCTGCCAGCTCCCGAACATTGTAACTCCGCACTGCAGCACAGGCAGTGTTAGATTGGTTGAAGACATACACACCATCGACGTGCAGTACGCCTTAGTACATGGCGTCAGCGTGCCCCCACGCGGGCAATGGAGATGAAGTGTCGTGCCCAAGGACAGAATGTGATTGCCGCAGGTGGGATTTGAACCGAGGACCTCTAGACTTGCAGCCTGCGCCTCTACCTACTGAGCCACCATGCTCCCCTATTTCAGTACTTACTCTACGTTCACATGTGAGTCCCATGTAACCAGCTTCACATTTACAGTATAATATGTATGTTTTGTGCTTATTTTAGTTCTTACCTATTTTATGGTCACAAATGTATCCTGGATAACAGGTGTGACATTTACAGTATAATGGGTATGTTTAGTGGTTATTTTTGTACTTACCAACTATAAAGAATATGGTATTTAGTGCTTGTTATCCCCTGCCAAAACAAAGTTTGTGGTGGTGTTGAAATGGGGTTAACCCCACAATACATTTGATTTCTATCAGTTTCAGATGTTTACCATTATTTCTAAAATTTCTAAATAATTGGACCCCCAAAACCCACAATATTGTAGGTTTGTACAAATAAATAACCCCATAGAGGGGCACTATACAAAAGGTTAAAAAAATGAATTAACCCCACAACGACAAATCAGCACAGTGTATCAATCGTCTGTATGACCATCCATCCAGAACAATTTTGGACCTTCATATCTCAGTCAGTTCCCCGTGGGAACCCCGGGAAGTAAGCAGCACTTGTTTACTGTGGTAAACCAGTTCCGCTTTACTAGTACAATAGGACCCAGTCACCAATGCTTGGGGTGAAAGTCCTCTAAAATGGGCAACATGTTGATCAACGATGGACTAAACTTGACTTCACCTCCATGTTGTGTCACGACCGGTTCTTGTCAGATCACCAAAGTTAAGCAACGTTGAGCGCGGTTAGAAGTTGGATGGGTGACCATTTCAGCAACTGATTCACACTCCCGCATTGTGTCCTTGGGCAAGGCACTAAACCCTGATTGCCTACAGGGAGCACGATGACGCTGTTTACTAAGGCGTACTGCATGTCGATGGTGCACATGTCTTCAACCAATCTAACCCTGACTGTGCTTCAGTGCAGGGTTCAGAGTTACGATGTTGGGGATCTGACAGCTGCTCGTCGTTGCTCGGTGGTTCTCTCCGGGTACTCCGGCTTCCTCCACCCGTAAAACTGTCACGTTCATGATTAGCCATTGCGCATAAGTAACCTTAAACATCAATAAATAAATCAATAAATGACTATATTTAGTAGTATTTTCAGCACTCTCTACTCATGTTCACAGGTGTATCCTGTGTAACATCGTAATAATTGTTTTTCATTGGAGACGTCTCATAAAATTGACACTTTGATGCATTAGGCCATTTGTATTGACTGCCCCTCCCCTTTTCATGGTCTCCCTCCCACCTCACTCAAGACTTTCAGCAGTGGGTGGGTGGTAATTTATTTTTTATTTCCCTTGTACAGACTATAGAACTCCCCCCCCCCATCCTAAACAAACAAAAATAATATTGGTTCCGCAAATATAAACTACTGAGCAAAATGTTGATGGGTTTGTCTTAAAGGTCTTATTTCTCCACATTATTTTTGTTCTTCAATATCCCCTGGGTAGTGAAGCAGTGCCTGTTCACTGTTGTAAACAGGCTCTGTTTTACTGGTAAAATAGGACCCAATCACCAATGCTTGGGAGGTGCAAACCCTCTCTAAAATGGGCAACATGGCTTATTAATGCTCACCCTTGGTTCTTGAGTTGATACTCATGTTGTGGTCATGATTAGCCATAGTTAAAAAACATGTGACCTTAAACACCAATAAATAAATGATTAACTTGATTCAACTAATGGCGGGGGAGGGGTCACCTAATAAGCGGGGAATCAGTGATACTGATAGTTAATCAGTAACCACTAGTCTAGATTTCTGTCTTCTGCAACCAGTGTCACCAACTGTCTTTCAGCTTTGCGATAGCCAGTTTTCACGTTTGATTTAATCCTGCTTCTAGATAACCAATTCAACTTGCAATGGAAATCATGTGCTGCAGCATTGCCGATGTGTGAATCAAATAGGATTACACAGTAGGCCTTTTATCAGACCTGTCGGCAGCATGTAGTGCTGAGGGTAACACTGTTACAAAATTCCAATTTCCATTAAAACAATAGCAATTGAACACTTTTTGTTTTGCTCACAAATAATTACAAAGGTGGAGTTTTACTGTTCTCTTTCCTGACAGAGATCATGTATCTGTGATGACTATTGATAGTAGTTTTTAGCATTGCTGTGCATCCAACAGTTTGTGATTAGAAATGGTAATTCCGACAGATAAATATAGCCTAAGGTTCTCATTGGTTATATTTTTATACTGTATCAATGACCCAGACATAGCTGATGCAAACTCCTTTAAATTCAGGGCCAAACACAAATTTTGCCTCCCCCCCCCCCCCCCCCCCCCCCAATTTCCCAAATTTGCATCAAAAACCAAAAATTAGATGTCCTGGTAGGTCTTCAATACTTTACTCCACTGCGCATGCGCAGTGTCAAGGAGATCTCGAAATTGGCGCAAAAATGTCATTCTTTGTTTGGCCCTGAAAACAGTGTCACCTCACTAATATTTGTGCTGTAAATCTCAGTTTTAATGATGCCAGACACATAATTATGAGAGAAATGGTGAATTTGAAGTGGATATAGGATGAGGAGAGGAAAAACGGTGGTTTCAGATGTTCAGGTCAGTAACTTATAATTATTTTACGAAATTATTTCATGTTGCCTATTTTCGAGGCATGACCCTGTTGTTGTCATTCTTGCTATGAATGTTCCATTGTTTGATCAGTGTTTCAAGAGAACTGGAGCTTGTTGAAGAATGGTACTTTTTATCGGATTGCACTAGAGCTTTCGGGTTAAAATTACTGCATGCCCCTAAAACCCATGTAATCATTACAAATACAGTTACAGGTGTGTAATAAATAAGTTTATTGGTTATATTTAGTAGTAATTGCAGTACTTTCCTACTCTATGTTCATAGGTGTATCCCATGTAACCAGCCTGACACGTATAGTATAATTGGCATGTTTCGTGGTTATTTCAGTACAACTTGTCTGCTCTGTTTTTAGCTGCACCCTGTGTAAACAGCCTGACATTTATGGTATAATGGGTATGTTTAGTGGTTATTTCGTTGCTTACCTGCTTTATGGTAACAGATGTATCCTGTATTACCAGCTTGACATTTACAGTATAATGGTTATGTTTAGTGTTTATTTTACTACTTACCAACTCTGTGGTCACAAATATATCCTGTATAACCAGTGTGACATTTACAGTATAATGGGTAGGATTAGTGGTTATTATGCCTCTGCATGAAACGTTGAAGGGGTATCTAGTGGTGGCCTCTGACTGTGTGACCTCTGTCCATCCATCCATCCATCCATCCATCCATCCATCCATCCATCCGAATATTTTTCTTTGTATCTCAGCCACTGCTACTCAGACTTGAATGGTATTTGGTGTTGTGGTAGAGCATCCTGGGGGAATGATGCCCATTTAGCATGAGTGTCTTCCACGCATTTTTCGCAGAGTTATAGCCCATTTGTACTCTTTCAACTTTGAAAATTTGGGGGGCATTGGCACACACTTTGCCTAGCCCCTCTTGTTTCAGTACTTACATTTTCACATGTGAGTCCTGTGTAACCAGCCTCACATTTACAGTATAATGGGCATGTTTAGTGGTTATTTTAGTACTTACCTACTCTATGGTCACAGATTTATCCTGTATAACCTGTATAACATTTTCAGTATAATGGGCATGTTCAGTGGTTATTAGCTCTCCATATAACCAGATTGACATTTACTGTAGAATGAGTATGTTTAGTAGTTATTTCAGTATTTACCTACTTGGTGTTCACATGTGTATCCTGTATAACCAGCCTGACATTTACGGAATAATGGGTATGTTTAGTGGTTATTTCAGTACTTGCCTACCCTACGTTTACTTTGTGTAGCCAGTGTTAAAAGTGTGACATTATTGTATAATGAGTATAATTAGTAATCATTTCAGTACTTACCTACTCTATGGTCACAGATAAATCCTTCATTTCCAGCCTGATATTTACTATATAATGGGTGTTTTTAGTAGTCATTATACCCCCCGCAAACAATGTTTGGGGGAGTATATAGGAATCACCCTGTCCGTCCATCCGTCCGTCGTTTGTCCATCCGCATCATCTGTTCGTCCGTCTGTCCATCCTTATAAGCGCTGCTCCTCCTAAACCATTTGAAGAATTTTCATGAAACTTTACACAATGGAAGAACTCCATATGAAGATGTGCATGAAGCAATATAATTCCGTTCTGACAGACGCGGGGGGTATCACTTTGTAAGCTTGCTCACAGTACCTCTAGTTTCAGTACTTACCTACTCTATGGTCACAGAAGAATCCTTTATTACCAGCCTGATATTTACTATATAATGGGTGTATTTAGTAGTCATTTCAGTACTTACCTACTCAATGTGGTGGCTCAGTGGTTAAGGAATTGGACATCAAACTGACAAGTCCACAAATTGTTCCCTCTATACGGGGGTAACCACATTATGTCTGTGGGAAAGCCACTTAATCCCAATGGTGTGATGGCACTATGTACTAAGGCGTACTGCACGTTGATGGTGCACTTGTCTTCAACCAAAGAGTTACCATAGAGTTAGTTTCTTAGGGAGTCTGGCAGCTTTTCTGTGGCTTCCTCCACCCATAAAACTGCCCCATATGAGGTGACCCTGGCTGTTGAAAATGTTTTTAAATCCCAATAAATAATAAATAATAAATAACCAGCCTGACATTTATGGTATAATGGGTGTGTTTAGAGGTTATTTCAATGCTTCCATACTTTATGGTGACAAATGTATCCTGTATAACCAGTATTACATTTACAGTATAATGGGCATCTTCAGTATAATTGTTATGTCTAATCTACTCTGTTTCAAGCTGCATCCTGTGTAAACAGCCCAACATTAATGTTATAATGGGCGTGTTTAGTGGGTTTTTTTAGTGGTTATTTCAGTACTTGACTCATTCACTCTATGGAACTGAATATTCCATTTCCACCCATCATTTTGCGCAGACGGGAAACGGAATTCTCTGTTTCCCACAATAGATGAGTTCCATCATTTCTATGATAATAGCAAATCACTATGGCACATTTCTAATGTCAGATAGTAGGACAATTCTCATTGGTGAATGGTTGTGGGAGATGTTTCTAAATGTTGTGAGAATGTTTAATATCACTCGGGCGATGTGTAGTCTTATCTCGTTATAAATTGGATGAAGCCCATTAAAAAATAATTGGAGATTCTGATAGTGATTATGATCATCTACTAACTTGTCAAAATATTCTGGCGACACTGAATCTTATAATGTGATCAGTGATTCGGGAGTCTGAAAATGATAAGCCGAGCACATCAAAGGGAACACACACAGCAGGTGCGAAATGGAAAAGGGGGCATGGCAATCTGAAATGGACTTCTCAGCGTAAACCAAAAGCATGTGACAATTGAAATACAAAAATAGGAAAACAAAAATGAAATTCCTGAAATATATAATTACCGAAATAGCAATGATAACTGATGTTTGTGTCGCTAGATCCAAGTTGTCAAATAATACGTTTATTTGTCCATTCAAAACCAACCAATATACTGAAAACAATTAAGTCCCTGTGGGGAATACTTACTGTTAATTATCTAGTAGAGAACAAGTTAACTATCAATGTTTTCAGATGTATCCTGTGTAACCAGCCTTACATATAAGTAAATATATTTAGTAGTCATTTCACTACTTCCCCCTAATGTAGTCTGTGTGACTTTTACACCGTAATGGGTATGTTTAGTGGTTATTTCAAGATTTACCTGCTCTGTGTGTCCAGGTGTGTCCTGTGTAACCACCCTGACACCTACAGTATAATTGTTATGTCTAATGCTTATTTCAGTACTTACCTACTCTATGTTCACATGTGTGTCTTGTATAACCAGCCTCACATTTATGGTTTTAAATGGGTATGTTTACTGGTTATTTTAGTACTTACATACTCTATGGTCACAAAAATATCATGTATAACCAGTGTGACAGTTGCAGTATCATGGGTACGTTTAGTGGTTATTTCATGTTTGCATATGAATCCCGTGTAACCAGCCTCAAAGTTACAGTATAATAGGTATGTTTTGTGGTTATTTTAGTACTTACCTGCATGTTCTCAATTGAGTACTGTATAACCAGCCTCACATTTACGGTATAATGGGTTTGTTTTCGTGGTTCTTTTAGTACCTACCTACTCGGTTTCCAGGGGTAACCAGCCTGATATTTACGGTATAATGGGTATGTTTATTTCGGACGTTGGCTGCCTAACACAAATGTATTCTGTATATATGTGATATTTACAGTGTAGTGACAGTGACATTTATTTATATAGTGGTTATTTCAAGACTTACCAACTCTGTTTCCACGTGTTTCCCTTTTAACTACCTGACATGTTCAGTATAACAAGGATGTTGAGTTGTTTCTTCAGTATTTACCTATTTTTCCAGGTGTCTCTTGTGTAACCGACCTGAAGTCTACTGCAGTGGGTATGTTTTGATATTTCAGTACTTACCTGCTCTGTTTCCCAGCGTATCCCATGTAACCAGCTTGCTATTTACCATATAAAGGGTATCTTTAGTGGTTACATCGGTACGTACCAGTACTTACCTACCCTACGTCCACATGTATGTTTCTCGTGTAACTAGCGAGATATTATAATGGGAATGTTTGGTGGTTATTTCAGTACTTACCTACTCTATGTTCGCATACGCATCCTGTGAAAACAGCGTGATGTTTACAGTACAGTGAGTATATTTAGTAAACAGTTTAATACTCGCCTACTCATGTCCACATGTGTATCTCGTGTAACCAGCCTGACATTTACTGTACAATGGATATGTTTAATGGTTATTTCAAGAATTACCTACTCTGTTTCCTGGTGTATCCAGATTGACATTTACAGCATGATGAGTATATTTAGTACTCATTACAGCATTTACCTACTTGGTGTTCACATGTGTATCCTGTATAACCAGTCTGACATTTACGGAATAATGGGTATGTTTAGTGGCTATTTGAGTACTTGCCTACCCTATGTTCACTTTGTGTAACCTGTATAATCAGCCTGACATTTACTGTACAATGGGTCTATTCAGTAGTCTTTTCAGAGCTTACCTACTCAGGAGGGTGGTTGTTCAGTGGTTACAGAATTGGACATCAAACAGAAAGGTCCACGGTCCAGTTCCTGCCAGGGGTAACCACATTGTGTTCTTGTGCAAGCCCTTTATTCCTGATTGTCCACATGGGGGCACGGTTGGACTGTGAATCCTACTTGTGTGCAGTTCATACGTTGGGGAGTCTGGTTATTGCTCTGTGGTTCTCGCCAGGTACTGTGGCTACCTCCACCCATAAAACTGTCCAACACAAGGTGACCCTTGCTGTTGAAAGTATCATTAAATTCCAATAAATAATAAATAAATACTTAACCAACTCAGGTTCCAGGTGTATCCCAGGTAACCAGCCTAAGATTTATGGTGTAATGGGTATGCTTAGTGGTTATTTTGATACTTATCAACTCTGTTGACTTGTGTATGCCTTGTGACAAGCCTGACATCTACAGTTTAATGGGTATGTTTAGTAGGCTTCTTCTGTACTTATCTACTTTGTTCTCAAATGTATCTTGTATAACCTTTATTTATAGTATAATGGGTTTGTTTAGTGATTATTTCAGGAGAGTGGTGACTCCGTAGGTAGAGATGCAAGCCGAGAGGTCCTCATTTTGAATCCCACCTGCAGCAAGACACTTCATCCCACTTTCTCACTTAGGGCAGCATGTTGATGGTGCAGTTGTCTTCAAACCATGCTAACCCTGCTTGTGTGGCATTAGTATGTTGGGGAGGTAACTTGCTGTTGCTCGGTGATTCTCTCCGAGTACTCTGGCTTCCTCGACCCTTAAAACTGTCAAGACACCATGAGACTCTGGCTGTTGAAAGTATCGTTTAATCCCAACAAATGATAAATAAATATTTACCTTCTATGTTTCCAGGTATATCCCAGGTAACCAGCCTGACATTGATGGTATAATGGGTGTTTAGTGTACTCACCTACACTATGTATCCAGGTGTATCCCAGGTAACCAGCCTGACCTTGATGGTATAATGGGTATGTTTAGTGTACTTACCTACATTATGTATCCAGATGTATCCCATGTAACGAACCTTACATATAAGTTTATTGATTATATTTCGAATCCTGCATGCATGCAGCAACCACATTATATCCGTGGGCAAGACACTTCATCCTACTAAGGCATACTGCTCGTCCATGGTGCACTTGTCTTCAAACAGCATTAACCCTGCTTGTGTGGAGTAAGTATGTTGGGGAGTCTGGCGGTTGTTACTCACTGTTCCTCTCTGGGTACTCCGCCTTCTTCGACCCGTAAAACTCTCTGTCACGAGGTGACCCTAGCTGTCGGAAGTGTTTTTAAACCCTAATAAATAAATAAATCGGTTATTTCAAGACTTACCCACTCTGTGTCCAGGCGTATCCTGTGTAACCAGCCTGACACCTACAGTACAATGGTTATGTTTAGTGGTTATTTCAGTAGTTACTCTATGTTCACATGTGAATCCACTGTAATGTACCAGTTTCACGTTTACAGGATAATGGGTATGTTGAGTGGATATTTTAGTACTTACCTAGTCTGTGGTCACAAATGTGTCTTGTATAACCACTCGGTGATCTCAGATGTATCTTGTAGAGCTAGTGTGACATTTACAGTATGATGGGCATGTTTAGTGGTTATTTCAGTAATGAAATGTTGACTTGTGAGTCATGTGTAACCAGTGGTTCTTGTAGTACTACCAACCTACTACAGGTGTAACCTGCATAACCAACCTGACATTTAGGATATAATGTGTATGTTTCCTGGTTATTTCGCTGCTCTATGGTCACATATATATCCTGGATAATCAGTTTGACAGTTAAAGTAGAATGAGTATGTTTATTAGTTATTTTAGTACTTACCTACTCTATGTTCACAAACAAACATAAACTGTATAATCAGTGTGACATTTACAGTATAACCAGCTCTGTTTAGTGGTTATTTCAGTACTTACGTCTTCACATGTGAGTCTCGTGTAACCAGCCTCACATTAACAATATGATAGGTATGATTTGTGGTTATTTTAGTACTTACCTACTTTATGGTCACAAATGCATCCTGTATAACCTGTGACATTTACAGTATAATTGGTATGTTTAGTAGTTATTTCAGTACTTATATTTTCACATGTGTGTTCTGTGTAAGCAGCCTCATATTTACAGTATAATACGTACCTACTGAGTTTCCAGGTGTATAACCTGCTCAACTGACCTTATATTTACAGTATGATGAGTATATTTACTGGTTATTTCGGTACTTAGCTACTCTCTGGTCACAAATATATCCTGTATAACCTGTGTGACAGTTACAGTATAATGGGTATGTTTACTGGTTATTTTATTACTGGGAGCGCGGTGGCTCAGTTGGTAGAGGTGCAGGCTGCAAGCCGAGAGGTCCTCGGTTCGAATCCCACCTGCGGCAACCGCGTTGTGTCCTTGGGCAAGGCACTTCATCTCCATTGCCCGCGTGGGGGCACGATGACGCCGTGTACTAAGGCGTACTGCACGTCGATGGTATGCATGTCTTCAACCAATCTAACCCTGCCTGTGCTGCAGTGCGGAGTTACGATGTTGGGGAGCTGGCAGCTGCTCGTCGTTGCTCGGTGGTTCTCTCCGGGTACTCCGGCTTCCTCCACCCGTAAAACTGTCACGGTCATGATTAGCCATTGTGCATAAATATGTGACCTTAAACATTAATAAATAAATAAATAAATAATAAATTTTATTACTTACCTTCTCTATGATTACAAAAGTATCCTGTATAACCAGTGTGATATTTACAGTATAATGGCTATGTTTAGTGGTTATTTCAGACTTGCATGTTCACATGTGAGTCCCATGTAACCAGCCTCACATTTACAGCATAATGGTATGTTTACTGGTTATTTCGGTACTTAGCAACTCTATGGTCACAAATATATCTTGTATAACCAGCCTCACATTTACAGTATTATGTGTATGTTAAGTGGTTATTTTAGTACTTACTTACTCATGCTTACAAATGTATCTTGTAAACTAGTGTGACATTTTCACATTTACTCTATAATGGGTATGTTTTGTGATTATTTCAGTACTTACCTGCTATGTTTCCAGGCGTAACCTGTGTAACCAGTCTGTGATTTACAATATAAAGGGTATCTTTAGTTGTTTCTTCAGTGCTTACCTCTCCTATGTTTACATGTGTGTTTCCTGTGTAACCAGCGAGGCATTATTATAATGGGTATATTTAGTGGTTACTTCTGTACTTACCTACTCTTTGTTCACAGGCATATCCTGTATAACCAGCATGATATTTACAGTACAATGGGTATATTTAGTAGAGATTTCAGTACTTCCTACTCGTGTTCACAGGTGCATCCTGTGTTACCAGCCTGTTATTTGCTGAATAATGGGTATGTTTCATGGTTATTTCAGTACTTGCCTACGCCATGTTCACCTTGTGTATTCCGTGTAAGAACTATGACATTTACAGTATACAGTAAAACCTGTTTTGAGAGCCCACTGTCGAGAGACCACCTGTCTTGAGACACCGCTTTGATCCATGTATTGTCTGGCTGTTTTACTCATTAATGGACCTATCATGAGAGATCACCGGGGTAACCAGTTCTCGTCAGATCACCGAAGTAAACTGGTAAAGTGCTGGAAGCCCATATTTGAGCTTTATTCTCAAGTGTTGAGGCTTCATATTCTGTGGCTGTTCAACATATTACCTTTGAAGTGAAACTATTTAGTCTGTTAGGATTTGCATTGTTAGAATTTATGGAAGAGTGTCTATTAGCACTCTCCCATAAATTCTAACAAGGCAAAGATATTTGAACAAATTTTGATGACCAAAAATAATTCAGCACTTTACCAGTTAAGCAACGTTGAGCCCAGTTAGTCCTTGGATGGGTGACTGACTGAGCGATTGATTTAGACTCCCACGTTGTGTCCTCGGGCAAGGCACTTAACTCTGATTGTCCACATAGAGGCACGATGATTCTGTGTACTAAGGCGTTCTGCACGTCAATGGTGCGCATGTCTTCAACCAATCTAACCCTGCGTGTGCTGCAATGCAGAGTTATGATGTTGGGGAGCTGGCAGCTGCCTGTCGTTGCTCGGTGGTTCTCTCCGGGTACTCCGGCTTCCTCCACCCGTAAAACTGTCGCGATTAGCATAAGTATGCGACCTTAAACACCAATAAATAAATAAATCAATGAGAGATCACCCATTTTGAGAGACCACTTTTGCCTGGCAAAAAAGGTGGTTTCTCAAAACAGGTTCTACTGTAGTGGGTATATTTAGTAGTTATTTCAGTACTTACCTGCTCAGTACTACTTACCTACTTATGTTCACAGGTGTATCCTGTGTAACCAACCTGACATTTACTGTATAATGTATCTATTTAGTAGTCATTTCAGTACTTACATTCTCAGGAGCGTGTAACCAGATTGACATTTACAGTGTAATGAGTACATTTAGTTCTCATTTCAGTATTTACCTACTTGGTTTTCACATGAGTATCCCATACAGTTAAAAGTAGAAGTCCTGTCATGAAATGCGCACAAATAGCACGTCGATCTGCACGTTAATCAATGCGTTATGACCATAGTAAGGCTATCAAATTATGTACATATAGCCTGTGTACAAGCAATGTTTCAGCCAATGAACCTCCGGGTAACCCGGAGGTCTATTGGCAGAAACATTGCCTGTGTTTGCTATGAGTAACCAGGAGAACCTGTCGTGCTTTGGATGCTATTCGATATGGCAGTTGCGCGCAGTTTTATCGGGCAATTAAGTCTAGATAAGCACACAATTCGTGACAGGACTTCTACTTTTAACTGTATAACCAGCCTGACATTTATGGAATAATGTTTAGTGTTTATTTCTGTACTTGCCTACTCTATGTTCAGTTGGTTTATCCCGTGTAAGAAGTGTGACCTTTACAGTATAATGGTTATATTTAGTAGTTATTTTAGTACATACCTACTCGGGAGCTTGGTGGCTTAATGGTTATAGAATTGGACTTCAAACCAAAAAGTTCACGGTTCGATCCGAGCCACGGGAACCACGTTGTGCTATTGAGTATGTCACTTAATCCTGATTGCCCATTTGGGGGCATGTTTGTGCTGTCTACTAATGCATACTGCACATCGATGGTGCACTTGCCTTCAACCAATGCTAACCTTGCTTGTGTGGAGTTAGTACATTGGGGAGTTTGGCAGTTGTTTGTCATTGTTCAGTAGTTTTCTTTGGATACTCCAGCTTCATCCACCCATAAAACTGTCCAACATGAGGTAACCCTGGCTGTTGAAAGTGATGTTCAGTGGTTATTTTAGTTCTTAGCTATTCTATGGTCACAAACGTTTCCTTATCGGTGTGACATTTACAGTATAATGGGTATTTTAGTGGCTGTTTTAGTTCTTAGCTATTCTATGGTCACAAATGTTTCCTTATTGGTGTGACATTTACAGTATAATGGGTATTTTAGTGGCTGTTTTAGTTCTTAGCTATTCTATGGTCACAAATGTTTCCTTATCGGTGTGACATTTACAGTATAATGGGTATTTTAGTGGCTTTTTTAGTTCTTAGCTATTCTATGGTCACAAATGTTTCCTTATTGGTGTGACATTTACAGTATAATGGGTATTTTAGTGGCTGTTTTAGTTCTTAGCTATTCTATGGTCACAAATGTATCCTTATTGGTGTGACATTTACAGTATAATGGGTATTTTTGGTGGCTGTTTTAGTTCTTAGCTATTCTATGGTCACAAATGTTACCTTATCGGTGTGACATTTACAGTATAATGGGTATTTTAGTGGCTGTTTTAGTACTTATCTACTCTATGGTCACTAATGTATCCTGTATAACTAGTTTGACATTTACAGTATAATGGGTTATTTTACAGTATAATGGGTTATTAGTGATTTCTGTACTTACATGTTGGCATGTGAGTCCCATGTAACCTGCCTCACATTTACGGTATAATGGGTATGCTTAGTGGTTATTTTAGTACTGACCTACTCGGTTTCCAGGTGTATACTTGTACAATTTATTTGACAAAGTGTCTGGATATTTCAGGTCATGTTAGGTCTTTATTGGTTAATTTGCTACTGTTGTGTAAGGTAAAGGGTTAAATTGACTCAATTATTTTCACACAAATCCTAGCAGAGGTTCAGCGTGAATCTACATAGATTCTTACTGGCTTTGTTGCACGAATCTTGCGTGAATGGATTCTAGGATTCTCGATGGAATATTAGCCTTGTGTGTATTGGCCTCCATGAGATAATTAACAAATTTACGTGTCTCTGGTACTGATGTTTGGTCAAGGAGGATAGATTTCTTTTCCATATCCAAACATGTTGTTCAACTTGCTTACATGTCACTTCCAATTTTGGATAAGTTGTCCATTGTTGTTATAACTGGGAGTAGTGCAGCCAATTTTGACAACATTATAGTTATTGTGATGAATTGATGGTAACATGGTCTGAGGTTTGCGGCTCAGAGCTTATGTTCAGCCGAGACGCAAAGCATCAAGGTTGAACATGCACTCCGAACCTTAGACCATGTTACCGTCAATTCATTGCAATAACATATATGTTCCACTACCCATAGGCCAAAACCTACATTGTGAAACACGAGGGGTTTATTTACTAAAGTTGTGATCGTTAAAAGTTGCCTTGTTTAAGGCAACTTTTAACGATCACAGGTTTAGTAAATAAACCTCTCGTATCCACGACGGCAATGGATAAATAATTAACAAACCAGATAAACTCATCCCTCTTAGTTCAAATCGTAAATCGGTTTGTAATTTAAACAACACTTCATCCAGAGCACCGTCAATTGTACGGGTGGAACATCTAGAAAAATGAAGCGGCTTGCTAGTGACAAAACAGTGAAAACACTAATCACTACTGGCACTGAGGCAACCAGAGTTGGATAATTGTAGCCTACATTAATGTGATAGAAAATTTAAAAAAAAATACTGGTACTTATAGTAACACATGTCACAGGTTTTGTATCAGGAAAGAATGCTGTACTGAGACGGATTGCTAAATTTACAAACAGGTTGTGAAAATGTCTGTTCCACCTGTATGTTTACACATCAGGATGGACCTTCAAATTGTGTTATAAGAAATCTATTCCAATCCACCACATTGACTTGTAAGGTCGTATGCATACAGGATCGGGGGCAGAACCTCACACCCTGAGTCTGGAAAAAATAAAATTATGGGGGAAGTTTCATAATTTTTTTGGCAATGTTTGGGTTGCCCAAAAATATTCTGATAACAGCCCGAAAAATTTGATCTTTACTATGTAACTGTAGACTTTCGACTGCCCAAACAAATTTTGAAAACACTCAAAACAGCCTGAAAAATTGGCTTTGTCTCAAATCGTGTGTGTATGTGTAGGGGGGTGGGGAGGGGAGGCTGAACCTGTACAAAGATATATTTAGCTTCAATATTCAACCACCAGGGTGGCGGGGGTCATACTCTCACACCCATACTGCCTGCAGAATTACTTTTTGGACAAAATCTCCCAGCCCCCCACCCTTATGAAAAATGGCCTATACACCTGTTCCAAAAAAAATTTCATAATGTGGTTGACAGGTTTGGATATCTGTGTGCACAGAAATTTGGAAAGAAGATCAGAAATGAGGTGTGAAGCTCCAAGTATGCAAGTGTCGAGCACGCGAGCACTGAAAGCACGAGGCCCCTCTAGGGACACTCCCCCCCAAAATGTTTTAACTTGGGAGCCCTCAGATGTGATCTGCGAAGTATCCTGGTACCATATTTGGCTTCTGTCTTAACCACGTTTTCCCCAAAAGTTAGTAAAAAAAATGAAACATTTTATTTACCGTCCAACAAAAAGACAAGGATTGACGAACAAGTTATACAACTTGTATTAATGCCTCACCTTCAGACACTCTCCAATAAATTGTAAAGTGGTGAGCAATGTTCTGACCAAAGGGCGTAAAAAGGTAAAAATATTGGTGGATGGGGGGGATCAGGACAAATCCAATGCAGGCCCAATTATGCTGATATAATTTTTTTTTTGGAGGGGTGGGGTATATACCTCCCTTACCTTGATTACTGCAGAAGAAAGTTTCAGGCTGAGTACGGTGTTCATAAACGTGTGTGTGTGGATGAAGCTATGATCCCTTTCAAAGGAAGACTGGGGATCAAACAATGTATGAAGGACAAACCTGTTAAATGAGGAATCAAAATGTGGGTGTTGGCTGATGCTGTGACTAGTTCTAATTTTGATGTATGCATTGCCAAAAATAAGAATATCGTAAATAAGAACCCGCAAAAGTTGTTATTGAACTTTGTAAATCAATTGAGGGTCAGTTGAATCAAAAAGGAAAAGGACATATTATTTTCACTGATAATTTTTATACAAGTCCCACCCTAGCTGACTACTTGTATCAGAAAGATACATACATTTGTGGAACTATACAAAACAACAGAAAAGGGTATCCAAAAGAACTAGTGCTACCAAATAAACAGGCAATAATACTAAATCGAGAATATTCTGACTGGTTAATGTGTGGACCTCGATTTGCTACATGTTGGAAAGACAATAAAATTGTGTATTATCTTTCCTCAATTCATGATCCTGAGGAAGAAACTTTGAAAACCCAACATAGAAATAAAGATGGAACTTTAAAAGAGCTATCGTGCACCCCCACTGTTGAACAATATGTTAAATATATGAATGGTGTAGATAGACTAGATCAAAATACTAGGTTGAATAAAGAGAAAAAAACATTAAGGTGGTACCGAAAAGTAGAAGCTAATCTTCATGTAATTGCCATGTATAATACCTATTTGATTGAAGGAAGTTTTCATGACCATAGACTGAGGGGAAAAAAAGAGCCAGCGATCTATTGTCATTCAGACTTGATGTTGCCCACCAACTCATTGGGAATTGTAAGTGTATTCGGCAGCCCTTCAAACAACCAAGTCTAAGTACATGTAATTCAAACCAGGAAGAATACCTGGATGAAAAAGGACACTGGCCTGTTGCATCAGGAATTGCTGACAGACTGTGTGTAGTCTGCAACAGAAAACACAAACATTTTATGGCAAGCCATCAAGGGATCTCATTGCAAGACAATCCTTTTAAAAGATGTAAAACAACAATGATATGTGAGAAATGTAATGCACCTCTTTGTTGCAACTCATTCAGCACCTGTTACAAGGATTTCCACACAATACAGTACAGTCGCCGTGGACTGGTCACTTTCCATGCGTGGGCAATATTTCCATGGTCTCAATAATATTAGATTCCAAACACTAATTACAGGAATAATCATCAAAAATTTAATTAATGAAGCACCGGGTACAACCCGTGTTTCATTAATTGAAATTTTGCTAATGGTGCTTTTTACTACCTGGTAAACAGATGTGTGGACATAACTGCCCACATGTGGATTACGACCAATCCACGGTGACTGTACTGTAGTTTACTTCTGTCAGTGATTTACCTGAGTTACCTGGGTTTTCAGGTAAATCCAGGTAATGACAGGTAAATAAGTGTCAGTATTGTACTGAGGATAGGTTTTAGGTGTCGTGTAAACGGCTTTGACTGGGAAACAGTGAAAACATCAAATGTGAATTTTTTACAATGATTTTTTTTATTTTCAAAAAGCAAATGAATTGTGTTTTTGTTAACGAAATTTTTGTTAATCTCTACCTGTTGTATCACCTGACAGTAATGAAACAAATGATGTAGTTCAGAAATAAATGAACGTAATGCACACAGCACTTGTTACAAGGATGTCCACACAAAAGTTTACTATTGGCAATGATTTACCTGAGCCAGGTAATTACAGGTAAATAAGTGTCAGTATTGTACTGGGGACAGGTATAAGGTGCCATCAGTTTTTATGTATATTTGGCTTTGACTGGTAAACAATGAAAACAACAAATGAATTTTTTACAAATGATTTTTTTATTTTCAAAAAGCAAATGAATTGTGTTTTTATTAATGAGATTCTTGTTAATCTCTACCTGACGTATCACCTGAAAGTAATGAAACAAATGATAAATTTTTGAAATAAATAAAATTATATGATGAAACAGAATGAAAAAAACTATTATTTTTTATATAATGGACTAATAGACTTAGGGCCCTGCGAATCGGGAAATTTATGTTCGAATCGAATCTCGAATCGAATCGGGACTGATGTCGACATCGAATCGAATCTCGAATCGAATCGGGATAAACTCAAGAAATAATTATAACTGGCATTATCTTGTGCAGAGATGTCCGGAAAGCACTGCGAGAAGAGATCGTTGACATAACTTGACAACTTGGCGTTGTTTTAATTTTCTTTCTCGTTGAATGGCCATCCAGATGTTCACTTGGCCCGACAATAAATTCAAGACATAAATATGGACAAATTAAGGTGTTACTGCCCAGAGACATTTAAGACAAACCACTAAATTGAAACATGAGACTTAAAAGCACAAATGTAATACAAGTGGCACATTAATTCCCATGGGTTGAAGTCAGCTACAGCCGCTAACTTCATGTACATTAGCATGCCTAAATACATTATTGTTATGTTTGGTTGTTTTTGTATTATCAGAATTTGGGTCTTGTAGATTTCGGTCCGTTCTCAACTCAATAACACAGTATACATCAAAAGCAGCGAAGGCGTTAAACTGTTAGTTTCTGCATTAGTTAACTCGAATAGTGACGCAGTGCTCATTCGCACAAATTGCTTTTACTTCATTCCAACTTCCAAGTACCAACTCCGAACAATGCAAAGAAACTACAGAGGTTTTCCTCCCACAGTTTTCTAACATAATAATGGGAGCGCTCCAGGCGACATGTCTCCATTATTGTGTTAGAAGATTCCGGGACTGGGAGCAGGCCTTAGGCCCATAGCTGGATATTTCGGTTGTATAGATGGGCGTGAACAGGTTACAACTTGGACAGAGCCGCTGAGTAAACGGGATTCCGCGAATAACTCTCACAAGAATTCCTGGAAATCTATAAATAGCGAATTTGCGGTGTGTGGTTTTCTGGGAATCTGAAACTGAAAGTGAAACGACAGAATTTTGCAATGAATTTGACTATTTTCCTGATAGAAACATTAAAACTAGAAGAGTTCGCTCCTTATTTCAACTGATGTCGACATTGTCGAACACTGATTCATTTTCTTCGAAGCTTCGTTTGACTAACGAATCGGCAAACTATTCGAGATCGATATACGAATACCAAAGCGATGTCGACATCGAATCGAATACTCGAAGCTTCGCAGGGCCCTAAATAAACTAAAGGTGGAAACACGTGTATTTTCACCTGTTTACACCTGAGATAGTCACTATTTCCACGTCTATTGAATCTAAATACAAAGGGATACCACTTACCTTTCTAATGGTATAAACTTTTAAGTGTACACCCAATGGTTCCAGATTTACATCGTTTTCCCTACATAGTATTTTATCACTGAAAGTTACTTCGTGTTCTAGGGATTTTATCAGAAAAGTTACCGAGTGCTGAAAGAGTTAATCATGTTCTCAGCTTGTCTGCAATTTTACCTCATTTCTTTAGACAACCAATGGCTTCCAGGTGCACTGAATATTTCACCAAATTTCATTCCCAGATTTTAACCAACCCATGTGTAGTGACCTTCGAATATTCAAGATTCTATTTAATGTCAATTTCGAATCTACTTGCTGATTCAGTCTTTCTCGATTCGGCAGAGATACATAGGTTTAATCGGTCAGTCATACATATTTTACTCCAATTGTTATGTGTTATGTAGGAGACATCACAATGCAATATGAAATGGGGACTCTGCCGTTTTATTCTGTTTCTGCGAAAAGCATCATAATATAACAGTGTTTTTGGTCATTGTTCTCAAAATTACGCCCATCAATTTGCGAACAACAATGATCATAAACATTACTGTAAAATTAGGCTTTTCAGGGAAACTGAGTAATATGCCGAGTCCCTATACATATGCAAGACGTGACTGACAGAATGTTGGAATATGCTTTCATGGTATTCTCTTGATTCAATTTGAGATTCGACTCAACATCAATATTGGACATCTGATTCGATACTGAGATTTGACAAGTTATGTTTTAATGGTACAACAGGACCATGTAACCAATGCCTCTTGGGGTGCAAGCCCTCAGTAAGTGGGCAACATAACCATAAACAATTGGCAAAACTTGACTTTAGTCTCATGTTGTGTTATGATATAGCCCAGTTGCTGACAATGACGTTAAATGCCAATAAATAAATAAATTATTACGTTCTAGTTGGAGATTCGGATAGCTGCTGGTCTTCCCGGGTACTCCAGCTTCCTTCACCCGTAAATTATGATAAAACTTTCTGACACGATATTACATGGCTGTTGAAAGTGACACAAAACCCTCCAAAACAAACGGACAAACCAGCAGGGATGTTGTCAGTGTTGTACTAACAACATCAGGGACTGGACTTTAATTAGTATTTACAAGAGAGTTACTAACACTTCCACCCCAAAACAATTTTACCTGAAAATCCCCCCCGCCCCCAACCTCAATTGGGCACCCCTTCACACTTGAGATCCCTCCTTTTGCCATTTCTTACATTAGAAAAATTGACATTCAGAACAGAACACAAAAGATAGATCCCAACATTTATTTGTTCTAGAAATTTGAACACAATCCTCCTACTTGTGAAAAGCTGGTACAATCTCTTGGTAAATGGGTAACATAGGCATAAACGATTGACAAAACTTGACTTTATACTTAAGTTTGTGTCATGATATTGCCCAGATTCTGATATTGACGTTAAACACCAATAAATAAGTAAATAAAATTATGTCCTCCGAATCAGGTGCCCTTAACATGTTACCAAGAGGAGGTCCTGCAGACAATAAAACAAATTACCTCTTGTGGCAGTGGTTTCTAGTCGATTCTTGCCTGCCTTAACAGGCAACCAAGTCATGACTAGAAATTACTGCTGCACATCTCTCGACAAGTACAGGCTGTGGTCAGGTGTGATTTTAGGACAATTATTCAGGCCCTTAAGTGTTAAGTGGGTTCTGATATACTTTCTGGTTTCTATGAAAATCAGGTTGATCATGAATGTAAATCCTGCATGTTATATATAAAGCCAAGTCTTAGGCCTAAAAAAATAAAAATCTGTTTCTCAGGCCCTCCCGCATGGTCCTTTTGACTGCCGCATGCTCTCTTTTTATAACCTATCCAAACTTAAAAAAACCAAAATCAAATTGATTATGTCTGATTTTTTACCCAAGTTAATAAAATTGTCCCTTGAGTGCAAGAAGGCTTTGCAATGCTTTAGCATTGCAAAGCCTTCTTGCACTCAAGGGATGTAATACACCATCACCCATGCTATTGAGTAGATGTGGGGGCCTAAAACATAAAACAAACCAAGAACATTAACTTTTTAATGGCAAAGAAATAATTACAAAAATAAAAAAATAAAATAAAAAACCGCCTGCACGCATGCAATTTTACAAACAATGGCCTGAGAAACAGTTTCTTCTTTGTGAGGCCTTAACTCTTTCTCAACCAGTGACTTGTTGTTGTCATTACACAAAATCTAATGCTGACATCTTCATTAATAAATATTTGTTGAGTAAAAGGGTGAGCAGTGCATTTAAAATTTGAAACTACATCCGTGCCCCTGGACGTGGCACAGTGCTTGTTTACTGACGTAAAAAAGTTCTGTTTTACTGGTAAAATAGGACCTGGTAACCAATGCCTGGGATGGAAGTCCTCTAAAATGGACAACATGGGTGTAAACAATTGGCTAGACTTGACTTTATACCCATGTTGCGGTCACAGTTAGCCATTGTGCAGAAATATGTTTCCTTAAACACCAATAAATAAATCTGAATCCATGCAGTGGTTTTTGCAACCATAACAAATAAACACAGTTCTTTCCCAGTATAGACTATTACAGTGACCCAAAGTTTTGCATGCCCCCAAAACATTGATCCAATGCAACTTTTACACAACCTAATAGCCCAATAATGCTCTCCAAATATCGGGCTTCACATACTACAATTGCCTCAGATTCGATCTTGGAGCATTAAATTTTGCAAAATTTCTCGAGGGAGGCCTTGTCCAAACAATGACCCTCTGATTGGCACCCCTCCTCCCATTTCCTTGTCCTAACTAGGACCCTCAGGTCATTACCCCCT
This sequence comes from Pictodentalium vernedei, assembly GCA_031216915.1. Lineage (NCBI taxonomy): Eukaryota > Metazoa > Mollusca > Scaphopoda > Dentaliida > Dentaliidae > Pictodentalium > Pictodentalium vernedei. Next base: position 56,144,791 of record CM062292.1, read on the forward strand.
CCTCCCACTTCCATGAAGGGAAGTGGGAGGAGGGGGGTAACAATGGGAGGGTCCTAGCTGGGACTAAACAAGGACCCCCAAAACCCTACTATGTTCAACATTACAAATATCATGGTATGCCCTCCCAAAACCGGTTATGCCCCCCCTCCCCCCCAATTATAGAATCATCAATTATTATTAGTTATTTATAAAAAGCAAATATATCTGGCTGCTTTCCTGTCCGTTATCATGAGTGAATTGCAGCTCAATCATAAAATGGACTGCACACCTCATATATATATGGCCTCTTCAGGCATTGATCACAAGTATACAATATACCAACCACACCTCACACAAAATGGTGGCAACTCACAAGTTAATGTGCACACAAGTACATCTGCGGTGGTACGTACGTCCATCTGTCCATCCATCTCCATTCATCCATTGGTCCATCCACTATTCATCCATCCGAACATTTTCCCTTGCATCTCAGCCACTGCAACTCTGATTTGAATGATATTTGGTGTTGTGATAGAGCATCCTGGGGAACGATACCTGTGTAGCGTGAGTGTCTTCCACTCATTTTTTCCAGAGTTATGAAAATTTTTGACGAGTCCTGTGTAACCAGCCTCATATTTACAGTATAATGGGTATGTTTAGTGGTTATTTTAGTACTTACCTACTCCATGACAGAAATTTATCCTGTATAACCAGTGTAACATTTTTAGTATAATGGGTGTATTCAGTGGTTATTAGCTTATCTTGATTTAGTTAAGCTGAGCTTTTCTAATCACTCTCCATCCATCGTCCGTCAACCCCCATGTTTTGGACTTCTCCGATAAAAATATTGGGCCATGTTTGTGTTAGTGATGGTCCTGAAGCGGCATTGTATTTTTGTTCAACTCAACTTGCCCAGCCCCATAGGGAGGTGGTGGGGAAAATGCTTCAAAATTTTGAAAAATCTTCTCATGACCCAGTGGGTACAGTTACTTGACATTTGGTATGGAGCTACCTTTTGAGATGTAGAATCAAGTTTGTTCAAACGATGTTCATGGAGCAATTTGTAATGCCTTTGTAATGGGAGGTGCAAGATTTCTGACACTGCCAAAAACTAAAATTTTCTGAACCGATGGTCTGATTCAAACCAGATTTGGATTGTGGTAGTATTGATTCATAAGTACTCGACTCTTGCAAAAAAAAAAGTTTTTTCTTTGTACCTCTTGAAACCAATGGAGCTAAAAATAGAGATATTTTCAAACACTCATATTTCCCATCCCACACAGAACAGAGAACTGTTACTTGGTATGAAGCATCCTTAGAACCAACAGAATTCAATGGTAAAAAAAATAGCCATCGGTTTTGTCAGTGTGTTCTGTAGAGGGAGTCAGCAAATTTGCAAAAATAAAAAAAAAAACGTTTTCTCCCGAACCAATGATCAGAATATTTTGATATTTGGTGTGCACCATCCATAGTGGGTTCGGATATAACTTTATTAAAATGAAGCCCAGCCCCTTGGTTCATATTTGGGCTCACTACAAGGGCTCGAATTTCTGACTTAAGGCAATAGGGGAATAATCAGATTTAAATTTGTACAAATCGAGTTCTTGGATTGAAATTTGATAGGGAGCCCAAATTTTAATTGGTGAAATATGAAAGAATTTCTTCAAAAATCATCTTTTTCAGATTCACCAGTCTGAATCCTTTCATATTTGGTATATAACATCTCTGAGGCAGTCAGATTCAAGTTTGTTCAAATCGAGTGCCGGGGTTGATAATTGGGCTCCCTGTGAGAGCCAGAATATTAACTTAGTGAAATATGAGGGAATTTCTTTCAAAAATCTTCTTCAGATTCACGCGTCAGAATCCTTTCATATTTGACATACATCTCTAGGGGTTGGTAAATTCACATTTGTTCACATCGGGGTCCCTGTGTTAAAATTTGGGTTCCCTATGGAAGCCTGCATTTTAACATAGTGCAGTATGGGGAATTTTTTAAATTTTTCATCAAGTACTCTCTAGAGGTGTGTAACTAGGATTAATCCACAGAGATTGTATGAAGGGATTCTAGGGGAGTTATTGTATTATGAACTATTTTAGTCACTCCTGTGAGGCTCAAGGATTGACAGTGGATCCTAAGGAGATTGATTGATTAATGTAGATTCATTCTTGGCCTCTGTTTATATCAGGTTCTGTTCAAGGTGAGCACTTCAGGCCCTGTGGGGCCTTTTGTTTCAGTACTTACATGTTCACATAAGAGTCCTGTGTAACCCGTCTCACATTTACGGTACAGTTGAACTCAGTTAACTGAATAGCCACTTTGCCAAAGAAAATTATTCAGTTAACAGGAGTATTCAATTAACAGGAATTGTGTCACTTTCCAGTATTCTAGAGATAAACATAGCATTTATTCTATTATATCTTGTTTGACAGACCTCCATGAGCTCTGTCAAACAAGAACAAGATGTAATAGATTAAATGCCTGTATTGGATGGAGGGAGGCGAAATAGGTCTATAAATAAAGGAAAACTGGGGAGAGTCAAGGTAATTTCTTCACAGGTTACAAGATTTTTTTATTCAATTAACAGGAGTTTACTCTATAACCTATATTCAATTAACAGGTCAGATTTGTACTGGAGGCATGGTAAATGTTTTTTTTGTGATGGGAAATTATATTCAATTAACAGAGTTATTCAGTTAAGAGATATCCAATTAAGTGGTCTCACTGTATAATGGGTATGTTTAATGGTTCTTTTATTACCTTGCTACTTGATTTCCAGGTGTATCCCATGTAACCAGAGTGATATTTACAGTATAATGGGTAAGTTTACTGGTTATTTCAGTACTTACCTACTCTGTTTCCAAGCTGTATCCTGTGTAATCAGCCTGACATTTACAGTATAATTGGTATGTTTAGTGGTTATTTGAAGTCTTACGTACTCTGTTTCCAGGTGTATCACTTTTAACCAGCCTAACATCTTCGGTATAATGAGTAGTTACTACAGTACTTTGCACAGATGTTTCCAGGTGCATCTAGTGTGATCAACCTGATATCTATGGTATACTGTGTATGTTTAGTCGTTATTTCAGCACTTGCCTACTTTGTTTACAGGGATATCCTATGTAACCATCTTGCAAGTTACAATATAACAGGTATGTTTAGTGGTTGTTTCAGAACTTGCCAACCCCATGTTCACTTTGTGTATCTCATGTAAGAAGCGTTACATTTAAGGTATAATGGGTGTATTTAGTAGTCATTTCGGTGCTTACCTACTTTATGCTCTCAGGTGCATCCTGTATACAAGCTAGAAAATAAGCAGACTGTCATCTGCGAAATGAGTCCCCAGAGGGTGAATTTAGTGATGCTACCCTGCACAACAGGGTAGCATCACTAAATTTACCCTCTGTGAACCTCAATCTAAATCAGGGTCTCAAAACTAAACAGAGGTACCCAGAGAATAAATTGGCCCAATGTATGGGACAGCATCATCAATTTCACCTTCTGGGGACCTCATTCTGCAAATGTCAGACTGCTTATTTTAGGCCTATCTGAATATCCGGCCTGACATTTACTGAAACTTATGTATATTTAGTAGTCTAAGTACTTACCAACGCGGGAGCATTGTGGTCCAGTGGTTACGGAATTGGACTTCAAACTGAAAGGTCCATGGTTTGATACCCGCCAGGGGTAACTACATTGTGTCCTTAGGTAAGTCGCTTAATCCCGATTGCCCACGCAGGGGCACGTTGATGCTGTGTACACCTACAAACTGCACGTTGATATCGCACTTGTCTTCAACCAGTTCTAACCCTGCTTATGTGGAGTCCGTGCATTGGGAAGCCTTGCAGTTTTCTGTGGTTCTCTCCAAGTAGTCTTGCTTACTCCGCCAGTAAAACTGTCAGACATGAGGTCTGTTGAAAATGTCATTAAATCCCTCAAAAATAATAAATACTTACCTACTCTGTTTTCAGGTGTATCCCAGGTAACCACTAAACAGCCTGACATTTATGGTATAATGGGTCTGTTTAGTTGTTATTTCGATATTTATCTACTCTGTTCACCTGTGTATGCTAGGTGACCATCCTGATATCTACTGTTTAATGGCCATGTTTAGTTATTTCAGTACTCACCTGCTCTGTTGCAAGCTGCATCCTGTGTAAACACCCTGACATGGTATAATGAGCATGTTTAGTGGTTATTTTGGCACTTATTTACTTTATGGTAACAAATGTATCCTGCATGATATTTACTGTATAATGGGTATCCTTAATGGTTATTTCACTACTCTGTTTCGAGGTGATCCTCTGTAACTAGCCTTACATATAAGTATATTGGTTATATTTAATTGTCATTTCAGTACTTTCCTACTCTATGTTCACAAATGTATCCCGTATAACGAGCGTGACATTTACAGTATAAAGGGTATGTTTAGTGGCTATTTCAAGACTTGCCTACTCCATGTTCACATATGAGTTCCGTATAACCAGTCTGACATCTACAGTATAATGGTTTAGTGGTTATTTCAGTACTTACTTACTCTATGTTCACATCAGTTTCAATCACCTCCAGAAGTTTGGATCTCTATTTTTGGATTTAACCTCAGCATTATTTCTAAAATTTCTAAATAATTGGACCCCCAAAACCCACAATGTTGTAGGTTTGTACAAATAAATAACTCCACAGAGGGGGTGCTATACAGAAGGTTAAAAAAATGTATTAACCCCACAACGACAAATCAGCACAGTGTATCAATCGTCTGTCTGACCATCCATCCAGAACAATTTTGGACCTTCATATCTCAGTCGGTGGATGGTGGATTTAAATGATCTTTGGTATGCTGATAGACCACCATTGCAGAAAGGATATTCACAAGTAACAGGTTTTGTTGGATATTCACAAGTAACAGGTTTTGTCCATTTTTTTTTCAAGAATTATGGGCCTGTTTCCAGTTTTTCAACTTAGAAACCTTTCGACTCAGAAACCCTTCAGCTTAGAAACCCTTGGCAGGGCATCTCGGTAGTCCTGCACCATGCTTTAGTACTTACATGTTCACCTGTGAGTCCTGTGTAACCAGCCTCACATTTACGGTGTAATTGGTATGTTTAGTGGTTCTTTTAGTACCTACCTACTCGGTTTCCAGGTGTAACCTGCATAAGCAGCCTGATATTTTTGTATAATGGGTATGTATACTGGTTATTTCTGGTACTCATGTATGTTTCCAGGTGTGTTTTCTGTAACCAACCTGACATCAACATAGGGATCTGCGAATCACAAATTTCTTTTCGAATTGAATCTCGAATCGAATCGTGTCTCTGATATCGACATCGAATCGAATCTGGAATCAAATCTTAAAAGACAAGTTATTTCATATTGCATCAAACAGAAGTTACGGAACACTGTGATGACCCTTACGCGACGGAGTGAACACCTTAAACACCAATAACTAAATATTCTCTGTAGCACCGTCGCTGAAACAGCTAGGCCTATTATCCATAGTTTTAGTTTTTGAAGGCCTAACTTGTTACTATTCACGTTCTTAAGAACGTGAATAGTAACAAGTTAAGCCTTCAAAAATCAAAACTATGGATAATGTTCTGGGCCAAATTCACACCTTACCTAACAATTAAACATTGTCAATTACTCAAATAAATAGGAATTGGGCCTACATGAATGAATTATCTAATGACAGTTTTATCCTATTTTTGTTGGAAATGTAACAAATTGAAGTTAGTACGAGAGATTCGAAAAAATCGAATCCTGAGACTGATTCGGGATCAATCTCGGAGCATATGTATGGTATCGATATCGAATCGAATCTCGAATATTCGCAGGACCCTACATCAACAGTATAATGGGCATATTTAGTGGTTATTCATTACTTACCTACTTCGTTTCATACTGTATCTTGTGTAACCAGTCTGACATTAATGGTATAATGGGTATATTTAGTGGTTATATCAATACTTAGCCACTCTATGGTCACACATTTTTCCTGTATTACCAATTTGACATTTACAGTATAATGGGTATGTTTAGTGGTTATTTCAAGACTTACCTACAGTTAAAACTAGAAGTCCTGTCATGAATGTGCGCTAATCTAGGCTTAATTGCACGTAGGAATTGTGCGCAATTGCCATTTCGAATAGCATCCAAAGCACGGCAGGTTCACCTGGTTACTCATAGCAAATACAGGTAATGTATCTGCCAATGGATCTTTGGGTTACCTGGAGGTCCATTGGCTGAAACATTGCTTGTGCTCAGGCCTTATGTACAGAATTTGATAGCCTTACTAGGCCATAATGCGTAAATTGACTCTCAGATCGGCGTGCTATTTGTGCGCATTTCATGACAGAACTTCTAGTTTTAACTGTACTCTGTCTCCAGGAATATTCCTTTTAACCAGCTTGACATTTTCGGTATAATGGGTGTGTTTAGTGGTTACTTCCATACCTACCTATGTTCCCAAATGTATCTTGTGTTACCAACTGGACATTTACAGTACAATGGGCATGTTTAATTTCAGTACTTACCTACTCTGTTTCCAGGTGTATCCTGTGTAATCAGCTTGCCATTTACAATATAATGGGTATGTTAATAGTTATTTCGATACTTACCTACTCTATGTTCACATGTGTGTTTCCTGTGTAACCAGTGAGGCATTATAATAGGTATGTTTAGTGGTTATTTCAGTACTTAACCTACTCTTATTTTCACATGTATATCCTTTATAACTATTGCAATATGATATTTACATTACTATGGGTATATTTAGTAGTCTTTTCATCACTCCCTACTCCTGTTCACAGGTGTATCCTGTGTAACATCCTAATAATTGTTTTCCATTGGAGACGTCTCTTAAAATTGACACTGATGCATTCGGCCATTTGTATTGACCGCCCCACTCCTTTTCATGGTCTCACTCCCACCTCGCTCAAGACTTTCAGCAGTGGGTGGGTGGTAATTTATTTTTTATTTCCCCTGTACAGACTACAGAAAGTCATTGCAGCATTACTACATTGGCACCAATACCCCCCCCCCCCCCCCCCCCCTCCCCCATCCCAAACAAAGAAAATAATATTGGTTCCGCAAATATAAACTACTGAGCAGAATGTTGATGGATTTTTCTTAAACAGTTCTTATTCCTCCACAATATTTTCATTCTTCAGTATCCCTGCAGGAACCATGGGTAGTGAAGCAGTGCCTGTTCACTGTGGTAAACAGGCTCTGTTTTACTGGTAAAATAGGAACCAATCACCAATGCTTGGGAGGTGCAACCCCTCTCTAAAATGGGCAACACGGCTTATTAACGCTTAACCCTGGTCTTGAGTTGATACCCATGTTGTGGTCATGATTAGCCATTGTCCAAAAATATGTGACCTTAAACACCAGTAAATAAATGAATAACTTGATTCAACTAAGGGCGGGGGGGGGGGGGGGGGGGGGGTCACCTAGTAAGTGGAGAATCAGTGATACTGATAGTTAATCAGTAACCACTAGTCTAGATTTCTGTCATCTGCAAGCACTATCACCAGTGTTGCCATCTGTCTTTCCACTTTGCGATAACCAGTTTTCACGTTGGATTTAATCCTGCTTCTAGAAAACCAATTCAACTTGCAATGGAAAACATGCTGCAGCATTGCCGATGTATGAATTAAATAGGGTTACACAGTAGGCCTGTTATCAGACCTGTCGGCAGCATACAGTGCTGAGGGAAACACTGTTACAAAATTCCAATTTCCACTGAAACAATACCAGTGTTAGCCAGCATTGTCAAAACCAATTGGAACATCTTTTGCTCAAAAATAATTACAAAGGTGGAGTTTTACTGTTCTTTTTTCTGACAGAGTTCATGTATCTGTGATGACAGTTGATAGTAGTTTTTAGCATTGCTGTGCATCCAACAGTACTAGTTTGGGATTCGAAATGGTAATTCCAACAGATAAATATAGCCTAAGGTTCTCATTGGTTATTTTCCACTGAAAGCTGCAAACTGAAAGATTATCCATTCTAAGAAGAGAACTGGAGCTTGTTGAATGGTACTTTTTATCGGATTGCACTAGAGCTTTCTGGTTAAAATTACTGCATACCCCTAAAACCCATGTAATCATTAGAAATACAGTTATGGGTGTGTAATAAATAAGTTTATTGGTTATATTTAGTAGTCATTGCTAGTACTTACCTACTCTATGTTCACAGATGTATCCTGTGTAACCAGCCTGACACGTACAGTATAATTGGCATGTTTAGTGGTTATTTCAGTACTTCTTGTCTGCTCTGTTTTTAGCTGCATCCTGTGTAAACAGCCTGACATTTATGGTATAATGGGTATGTTTAGTGGTTATTTCAGTACTTCTTGTCTGCTCTGTTTTTAGCTGCACCCTGTGTAAACAGCCTGACATTTATGGTATAATGGGTATGTTTAGTGGTTATTTCAGTACTTCTTGTCTGCTCTGTTTTTAGCTGCACCCTGTGTAAACAGCCTGACATTTGTTGTATAATGGGTATGTTTAGTGGTTATTTCAGTACTTCTTGTCTGCTCTGTTTTTAGCTGCACCCTGTGTAAACAGCCTGACATTTATGGTATAATGGGTATGTTTAGTGGTTATTTCAGTACTTCTTGTCTGCTCTGTTTTTAGCTGCACCCTGTGTAAACAGCCTCACATTTATGGTATAATTGGCATGTTTAGTGGTTATTTTGTTACCTGCTTTATGGTAACAGATGTATCCTGTATTACCAGCTTGACATTTACAGTATAATAGGTATGTTTAGTGTTTATTATTCGTTATTTAGTAGTCATTTCAGAACTTACCTACTCTATATTCACAAATGTATGTTGTATAATCAGTGTGACGTTTACAGTATAATGGGTATGATTCGTGGCTATTTCAAGACTCACCTACTCTTCTATGTTTTCAGTTGTATCCCGTGTAACCAGCCTGACCTCTATAGTATAATGGTTGTTTAGTGTTTATTTTACTGCTTACCAACTCTGTGGTTACAAATGTATCCTGTATAACCAGTGTAACATTTAAAGTACAATGGGTATGATTAGTGGTTATTATGCCCCCGCTTGAAACATTGAAGGGGTATCTAGTGGTGGCCTCTGTGTGACCTCTGTCCGTCCGTCCGTCCGTCCGTCCGTCCGTCCGTCCGTCCGTCCGTCCGTCCGTCCGTCCGTCCATCCATCCATCCATCCATCCATCCATACATCCGAACATTTTCCCTTGTATCTCAGCCACTGCTACTCAGACTTGAATGGTATTTGGTGTTGTGGTAGAGCATCCTGGGGGAATGATACCTATTTAGCATGTCTTCCACACATTTTTCCCAGTGTTATGGCCCTTTTTCACTCTTTCAACTTTGAAAATTTTGGGGGCATTGGCACACACTTTGCCTTGCCCCTCTTACATTTTCACATGTGAGTTCTGTGTAACCAGCCTCACATTTACAGTATAATGGGTATGTTTAGTGGTTATTTTAGTACTTACTCTATGGTCACCTACTCTTTGGTCACAGATTTATCCTGTATAACCTGTATAACATTTTCAGTATAATGGGTATGTTCAGTGGTTATTAGCTCACCTTGTAACCAGATTGACATTTACTGTATTATGAGTATATTTAGTACATTTCAGTATTTACTTACTTAGTATTTATGTATGTATCCCGTATAACTAGCCTGACATTTCTGGAATAATGGGTATGTTTAGTGGTTATTTTAGTGAACTTAGTCAAGATGTCGATTAAAAAAGTGACATGACCACGTCATCAGAACTACATGACGTGGGCATGGCACATTCACTTCCAGTTTTACATGACCCAGAAACCTCTCCATCTGGGAGGGCAGAAAACGTTATACGTGCCCGTGTTCGTCAATGGCCTGCAAGCACAAAGCGAGCATGGGCTGAAGAAGAATTAAAGCTACTGGCTGATCTAAAAAGGTGTGGCATTACCGGATTTGGTGACATCTACAAACTATATGTAGACATCTGCAAAAAACAAACCAACCTGATAGAAGCTTTGGAGCATTTAAAGCCAAATTGTGCCGACTATAAGTCGGAAAGTCTGAAAATGGAGAGGAGAAAAAAATCAGCAATCTACAATTCTTGTTGTAGATTGCGTGTGGATGTTTTTATCTCATGTACAAGAGCTAATTTTTATGATTTATTCTATTTTACTTTTAGGGTATTGAAATACGGAACCACTAACAAAGCTTGTGAGATGAGGAAGTCAGACACGTAAACTTAACCCTTTACCCAACGCAGACGATTTCAAAATTTATTACTTTAAATATCATTTTTTAAATTTTTTCGAAAAATTTCAACAAAACCATATCATGTGACCCCTCATTCCAAAGAGGGGTCACATGATATGGTTTTGTCGAAATTTTTCGAAAAATAATATTTTTTCAGCTGCAGAATTTGCATATTACGCGGGGGGTGCGGGCGATTTTTTCGGAAAGGGTTAACAGCGAACATGTATAATATTTTTTTTCCATTTCCTGTGCTTTGTACTCTATACAAGTAGAGACTGGCAACATCTTATTTAATGAGGATCTTCAGCTTTTCACATTTTGCGAAACAAAAGTGCACAAGCCAGTCTGTGAAATACAGAAGGTTTAATTGTTGCCATATATCTCGTTTTGTCCTCCTATCACAGAAGAAAAAACAACAGGAAATAAATGAAAACAGAATGTGAGAAACACTCTCGCTTCAATCACTTTTGGAAAAAAACCCGATTTCTTTGATTTTGAAAATGACTTTCTTTCCAGAAATAAATAAACTGATTAATTTGATAATTATTTTTTTTTCTTCTAAGCGATTCTTTCGCAAAGGATGAACAAAAATAGCTTTATCATATATCGTCTGAAATAAGAATGGTAACTCCATCAAACATTTTTCACTCTCAGAACAGAAACATTATGGATTACTTCTTGTGTCCGACAAAATTCTGTGTGCCCTATAAAGTGTTTCGATTTTAGTTTTAACTCTCCTTCTCCAGCATGGTTCATCTGGCCAAAGGTCTTTGTTTAGGCCTTGAAACCAAATAGTGTTTTTGGAGTCTTTTGATTTACTAAACTGTTGACGTTTAGCTTCCTCGACAATAAAGTCTTGTGCTTCCGGAAATTTCTCCCAATTTATTCTATCAAGTTTAATTCTTTTGTGGCTAGTGTTGGGGGTTGATTGTAATTGCACTCCAAATGGAGGTGTTTCGTCTATACTGGCTTGTACATTCTGTGAGATATCGTGTTCTGTTGATTCTGTATCCATTCTTTCTGCTTGTTTTGTGCTGTTTGGAACAAAAGTAAAAAATCCATTGGTCATTAGTGTTTCCATTATGTTTGGTATTCTCTGTTCGAAATCTTCTATTATTTCATTGTTTATGACATGAGCACGGTACTCCAACAATGAACTTATTTCTTATATCACTTCCTCTTTTGCTGCTTTCACAATTCTATTTGTTTCGCTTCTAAATTCCTTGATTTTTGAATCAATGTGAATTTCCATTTCAGTTTTATGCCTTTCCATATCTGTCTTAACCCTTTACCCAACGCAAACGATTTCAAAATTTATTATTTTAAATATCATTTTTTATATTTTTTCAAAAAATTTCAACAAAACCATATCATGTGACCCCTCTTTGGAACGAGCTCAACGAGCTCATTCCAAAGAGGGGTCACATGATATGGTTTTGTTGAAATATTTCGAAAAATAATATTTTTTCAGCTGCTGAATTTGCATATTACGTGGGCGGATGCGGGCGATTCGTTGGGTAAAGGGTTCGCTTCTAAATTCCTTGATTTTTGAATCAATGTGAATTTCCATTTCAGTTTTATGCCTTTCCATATCTGTCTTAACCCTTTACCCAACGCAGACGATTTCAAAATTTATTATTTTAAATATCATTTTTTATATTTTTTCAAAAAATTTCAACAAAACCATATCACGTGACCCCTCTTTGGAACGGGCTCAACGAGCTCGTTCCAAAGAGGGGTCACATGATATGGTTTTGTTGTAATATTTCGAAAAATAATATTTTTTCAGCTGCTGAATTTGCATATTACGCGGGCGGAAGCGGCCGATTCGTTGGGTGGTGGCCGAGTGGATAAGTGCACTGGTCTCTCATGCCAGAGGTCCCGGGATCGATCCCCGGCTGGGGAAAGTTCTCGAGGTGTCCGAACACTCTCTGTCAGCATCAATTGTGCGGTTGATTCTGTCATAGCATACGTCCTATCGGGTGGGGACGTACAATGGCTGTCCTCTGTGCGGAGAGAGACACACTCCGTGCAGGCTAAAGATCCCTTCGTAGTATTCGAGAAGAGCTAGGCCACGAAGTTGCCGCTATGAAGGTCATCCCACACACCTACACCATTGGGCCAAGGAGATGCGTTAATATAAGTTGCATAACTTGTTCGCCAATCCTTGTAAAACAAATAAGATTAAGTAAAGATTCGTTGGGTAAAGGGTTAAACTCCGCCGGCAAACTTTTCACAGTATCACAGAGGAGTTCTGTGAATTTACTGTCATCCTCCTCATCATTGCTACAATTGCTGTCTATTTCACTCATGTCAATTCTGAAATAGATATGAAACATGGTAAGTATTGTTTGAAGATATTACATCTAATGACTACCACCCGATGACAAGCCAAGGCACTTGGCAGTCAAACCCTAACTTTGACATATGGTAGGGTTTGAATTGGGTTAGTAAGAATGAGAAGATATACCAGTTAACCAATGTATCGTGAGTCGCCAAGCCAAGATACATCGGTTAACCGATGGAAACAGAATGTCATACCAAGATACACCAACCAATTGAGACACAAAATGTTATGCCAAGATACACCAACTGGTTGAGACACTTAAATATCGTAATTTTGAGATATACTGTTGCTAACATTTCTTATCAACCTACCTCAGTTGTTTACTACAGGCTTGCACTACAGTGGAAGAACCTAGCTCGGATAAAATACTCTCTATTTTAATCTTTCCCAAGATTTGGGAAAGAAAAGTGCTGTAAAAAACACCACGAAAAAAATAAGCCAAAACTGGGTCGAGCGCCATAGGCGCACACCCAGTATGGGACGCTTTTCCATAGTACAAATCCACGACTTCCGTAAAACAGTGCGCAATGCGTCAATTCGTCATTCTTTTGATTATCCACACACGTGGTGGATGTGTGTGCCATCTTTGCTGCAGTAACAGTGATATTTTAACTCGTTGATAATGGTTTTCCTGTGACTGGATTATGGATCTGAAGATCGTATAATAACAGGACTGTGTTTTATATATTCTCGTCTATATTTTCAACCACATTCTCATTGTTTATTATTTACTATTCCGTTTTCGCGAATGTTTTGTTATTTGACATCACGCGATTCGACAATTATTATTTCGGGAGATGAATTAATTTTTGGAGTTAAGTGTCATCTGGGACTGTCTGGACAGGATTTCTTCACTCTGTTGAGGGCTGAATTTCTGTTTTTTTGGTCCCTGTCGACCGTCTGGGTTCTGTCATGTACCCACCGGGTTTTTTTCTGCCACCTTCTCCTGTAGTTGAGGGTGTTCTTCTACTTCTGTTTCTGTTGAGTTCACCTTTTTCTTCTACTGCTCTCACCTCTGTTATTTCCAGTTCGGTTCCTTTAGGGCAATTCCTTTTGCCCTCGCCTTGGTGCGTTCTCGTGGCCATTTCTTCCGCACCTGCGGGTGGTGCGGAACGCTGTCGTTTCGGGAGCCTCCCGACTCGACCACGTCTGATGTGAGTTTACACCCTTCGTGGGGGATGTGCAGCTCCTCCCACCTCACGAGGGGCAGGGGGACACTGTCGTTTCGGGGCCCTCCCCGACTCGACCACGTCTGGTGTGAGTTTGACTACCTCTGTGGGGGATGTGCAGCTCCTCCCGCTCCTGCGGGGGGGTGAGGAATGCTATCGTTTCGGGGTTGCCCAATTCGACCACGTCTGGTGAGAATTGCTCCCCCTCTGTGGGGGATGTGCAGCTCCTCCCGCACAGCGGGGGGTGGGAAACGCTGTTGTTTTGGGGCTTCCTGACTCGACCATGTCTGGTGAGAGTTATTCTCCTTCTGTGGGGAATGTGCAGTTTTTTACCGTGGTGGATACTGCGGGAGCTGCTGGATATCTGGTGAAGAGATGCCTGGTTCCGGGACTATGCGCCCTCTCCAGTCGACATCTGAGGCTGTCACTAGGGTTGTGACTCCTCCTTTGGAGGCCGAGCTTGGTGGCTCTCTCCGCTTTTCCGCCAGTTGTAACAGCTCCCGTTGGATCTGCTGCTACTGCTGTTCCGTCTACAACGTCATTTGGCACCGTTTTTAGCCGGCCTCGGCTTATCCCTGCCAGGGTCTGCAGGGATGTCTGTAGTGTGGTTGTGGGGTGTCAGCCTCAGCCTTCCCCGACTTCCACTCGGCAATGTCAGATGGGGCTGCCAACTGAACCCCCTACTGTGTCCTCTCAGCCATTGAGCACAGTAGTTTTATACCTGCAGTGGTCTGCTGCGGTGTCTGGTTGTGTAGACGTGGGGGTATTGGCCTCAGCCTTCCCTGACTTCAACTTGGCGAAGTTGGAAGTGGCTGCTGGCCGGGCCCTCTACTGTGGTCTCTGCGCCGTCGAGCACCACAGTTGTCATTGGATTCGGATGTTCTTAGTGGGTGTTTCCGTCCACTCATTCTGGCCACACGACCAGTTTTGGGGGATCAACGTCTTTTGTGCAGCCTGGACCTTCTGCCCTGCAGAGGTCCGCGGTGACTCTCATGAGTTCCCACTATGTTGATCCTCGGGGTGTGTCACACCCCTATACACGTCTGCCTTCAGACATTTCGGCTGCCGCCCGTCGTCCCACGTCGGGTGTTTTGGAGGATCGTGACCCTTTGCTGGTTAAGATGGTCAGAGGTGAAGCCACTTTGCCGGTTCGTTCCCCTATCGAACCGGCCAGTACGGGCAAGGAGCTTAGGGAGGCCCTCTCCTTACTCACTCAGGTTCTGTCAAAAGAGCTTTCATGTTGCTTCCAGTGAGTGGTTTCCAGGCGCCCTCTATGGTGCCGCCTCCTGGGATTGGAAACGGGCCGCTTTCTGATCCCCCTGGTGTTCCAACACCATGGGAGGCGTCGGCTGGTTTGCCCACGATGGGCTATGTGTCTTCCGACTCAGGGGAAGAGTCAGACATGCTTGATGTCGAGAGCCAGCAGTCTTCGGACTTGGGGGCAGCTCTTGATTTTGTGTTTGGGTTCCTTCCGGATGTCAAACCATCTAACCAGTCGACAGTGTCAGCCAGGCCGCGATCATCGGTCGCGCGCCAACAGCCTATGGAGCAACCCACTTCTGGGCGTCTTCGACCGTGCCAGTACAGTTGGTTAAATCATTTTCAGCCTTGGACTCTAAGCTAAGTTCCAAGGCTATGAAGGCTCCGTTCTTCACCAGGGTTGACACCTTTTTTGCCTCTGGCGCGTTATCGTTCCTACGATTCCGCCAATCTGTCGGTCTACCAGACTTTGACGGTTTTGGATCAGGACTCCAATTCCCTCGGGCTTTCCAAGTCCAAGTCTGCCATCATTCCGATGACGACTCTGGAGTCCACATTGGGCTTATTGAGAGAGGTGCTTGGTATGCTTTCTCTCTCCGATAACGTCGTCTCAGCTTTAGCTGCTTATCTGCCCCCAGATAAGTTTGACGAGGTACAGGCTCCTTTGCGTGTGCTGTCCAAGGCACTCATGCATCTTACTCACACGCATGCCTGTAACACAGCTAATCTTGAATTAGTTCGAAGGGACTTTGTGCTGGACACAGGCCGATCCCTTCCCGAGGAACAGTGCGCTACTCTTCGATCTGCTTCTTTGGCAGGTCCGCAACTTTTCCATGGTTCTGTGTTGACGGTCTGGGGTGACGTCCTATGTCATTCCAAAGATCAGCTGCTGTTTCTTCAGCTTGATCAGCCTTCTAGGGTAGGCACGGGCCGTTCCAAGCCTAACAAGTACCCTCTGCTTCCTCTGCGAAGCAAAGGGGCTGATCCTTATGCCACCGCTTCTACTTCTTACTCAAGGGGTAAGGGTAAGCATCGGCAGTCTTGAGGGAAGTCCCAGGATTCTTCATTCAGTAGAGGAGGTGTTTTCTACCCTTGCGAGCCTTGTCGGGGTTCGAAATGAAGGTCCTCACCTCGACTCGTCCCAGGTTGGAGGAAGGATAGCAGAGTTCGCAAACCGTTGGGCCACCATCACATCCGATCCTTGGGTGTTAGATGTTGTTTGGTCCGGGCTGCGAATATCCTTCTGAAGGCACCCCACTCTGTCCAGGGTGCCTCTTCCAACCACAGTTCCTTCAGACATTTTACGTCGGGAACTTTTGTCCACGGAGATAGACAATCTCCTGACAACGGGGCCGATTGAGGTCATCAAGAACATTAGGTCAGTGGGTTTCTATTCCCGCCTGTTCCTGGTGCCGAAGAAGGACGGCCGACTCCGACCGGTTATCGATCTGAGTTTCCTGAACCAGTCTATCATTGCTCCCAAGTTCAGCATGGAGACTTTCAGTTCGGTCCTCCGTTCAATTCACCAGGGAGATTTCGCTTCCAGCTTCGACCTGCGAGACGCTTACTTTCACGTTCCGATTCATTGGGCGTTACGGAAGTATCTCAGGTCGTTTTTCTGGGGTGAGTTTACCAGTTCAAGGCCATGCCTTTCGGCCTCAACCTGGTTCCTTGGGCCTTCACCAGACTGATGTCGCTTGTGATAGCTTTCCATCGCACACAGTCCAGGGTGACTACTTCGGCATATCTGGATGATATCCTCCAGGGGCATTCCAATGCTGCCTTACTGGAGTCGGATGTCGCCACTCTGTTGAGCTTGCTCACGTCGCTAGGTTTCAGAGTCAACGAGGAGAAGTCAGACCTGGTCCCTTCTCAGTCGTTTTATCATCTGGGGATGGCTTTCCGCACCCAATTCAATTTGGTGGCGGTTCCCCAGGCCAAGGCTGTGATTCTTTCAGCTTTTGCTCTGACTCTGTCCCAGTCCACTTCTGCAACGGCTTGGAGTATTCTCCGGCTAATCGGTCTCTGCTGTTCGGTGAAGGATCTCATTCCTCTAAGTCGGCTGCGTGTCAGACCTCTCCAGCGCTTTCTGCTCAGTCGTTGGAGGTCGAATGTAGATTTTCTGGATTTGGTGCTTCAGTTTCCAGAATATCTTTATCCTCACCTTCTCTGGGCGGATGTCCAGTGGCTTTCGCAGGGTGTTCCGTTGGACTTACCCACGTCCGATCGCGTTCTGACGGCAGATGCCACCGATCTCGGATGGAGTGCGACGTTGGATCCTCTAGGTCTTTCCATTCACGGGATGTGGGACCAGGATCATGCAGCTCTACACATCAACCAGAAGGAGCTTCTTGCTCTTCTGAGTTTCAGGCAGTGGATCCCTCACCTGTCAAATCGCCAGGTCCTTCTGTTGTCCAACCATTCGACGGTGGTTGCTTACATTCGGAACCAGGGCGGCATTGGCTCGGGATCCTCTACTGCTTGCTCAGGATGTCCATGCTGGGGTGGCTGTTCGTCACATTCCCGGTCGTCTGAACGTCCTAGCCGACTCCCTGTCCCGTCAGGGCAGGGTCATTTCTACCAGGTGGATGCTCCACATGGGAACCATCCGGTGGACACTTTCGTGTCCCCGTGTCCAGATGCTCTGGCTTTCGCCGTGGATGCTCTGGCCCTCCTTTGGGATGGTCTTGTCGGCTACACCTTCCTACCGGTTCCGATTCCGCCTCAGTTTCTTGCCCAGATATGAACCTGCAGTCGTCGAATCCTTTCGATCACACCCGTCGCCTCGGTGGATGTGGATCAATCTGCTCCACTCTCTGTTAACGGCGGTTCCGGCATGTCTCCCTCTACCTTGCGACTTTCTTTGCCAAAGTCGCCCGAGGAGGTTTTACGTTGATCCGACTTCATTGTGCCTTCGCACATGTCCTTTATCGGGTCCTGTCTCCTCCGTAGTGGTTTTTCGAGACACGCAGTGGAGTTGCTTTTCTTCTTCAAGGAGGCACTCACTCCACTGGTTTAGCCTCTGTGGCTAAGTGGAAGGTTCTTCTGTTGATGGTGTGCGATCACTCTGTTGCTTCTGTCACTCCTTCGATCACACCGCTTGCGAAGTTTCTGGTATATGTTTGTTTCTGGGGGTATCCAGCATTGGGTACATGTCCATGCTTCGGAGACATTTTTTCATATGTGATACCGCATTGTTTCGACACTCATCCTTGCCTCTCCAAGCTTGTTCAGCTCTTTTCCTTGAAAAGGCCTTGGACTTTGCAGTTTCCTCCAAGATGGTCACTTTCTTGGGCGCTGCTCTGCTTGGGGGTGGGGGCGTTCACTCCTTTATCCTGGATGAATATGCGTTCTCTCACATGCCAGATCTTGATGGATTTGTCTTGCTATTCGTGCAGCTTCTGCTCGTCTAGCTACTGGTGATTGTATTACCAATTGCTTTTTCAGCCACGAGGTGCGTGCATTGTCTTCCTCTTTTAATAACTCTGTCAAGTTGTCAGCTGACGGATGTCATTCTGGCAGCCTTCTGGAGAAACGCTACATTCTCCTTTTATCTGCGACAGTTGCAGGAGCCGATAGAGGACCTTGGTCCTTGGGGCCCTCTTTCTTCGGCTCAGGCTGTTGTCTATCCCAGCCTTTCAGCTTTTTTCAGGGTCATTACCAGCCTGATATTTACTATATGATGGGTGTATTTAGTAGTCATTTCAGTACTTACCTACTCCGTCATTACCAGTCTGATATTTACAATGTAATGGGTGTATTTAGTAGTCATTTCAGTACATACCTACAGTATGGTCACAGTTGAATCCATCATTACCAGCCTGATATTTACTATATAATGGGTGTATTTAGCAGTCATTTCAGTACTTACCTACTCTATGGTCAGAGATGAATCCTTTATTACCAGCCTGATATTTACTGCATAATGCAGCATAATGGGTGTATTTAGTAGTCATGTCAGTACTTACCTACTCTATGGTCACAGATGAATCTGTCATTACCAGCCTGATATTTACTATATATTGGGTGTATTTAGTAGTCATTTTAGTCCTTACCTACTCTATGGTCACAGATGAATCCGTCATTACCAGCCTGATATTTACTATATATGGGGTGTATTTAGTAGTCATTTAAGTACTTACCTACTCTATGGTCACAGATGTATCCTTCATTACCAGTCTGATATTTACAATATAATGGGTGTATTTAGCAGTCATTTCAGTACTTACATACTCTATGGTCACAGAGGAATCCTTCATTACCAGCCTGATATTTACAATATAATGGGTGTATTTAGCAGTCATTTCAGTACTTACCTACTCTATGGTCACAGATGAAACCGTCATTACCAGCGTGATATTTACTACATAATGGGTGTATTTAGTAGTCATTTCAGTACTTACCTGCTCTATTGTCACACATGTATCCTTTATTACCAGCCTGATATTTACAGTATAATGGGTGTATTTAGTAGTCATTTCAGTATTTACCTACTCTGTGGTCACAGATGAATCCTTCATTATCAGTCTGATATTTACTATATAATGGGTGTATTTAGTAGTCATTTCAGTACTTACCTACTCTATGGTCACAGATGAATACGTCATTACCAGCCTGATATTTACAGTATAATGGGTGTATTTAGTAGTCATTTCAGTATTTACCCACTCTATGGTCACAGATGAATCCTTCATTACCAGCCTGATATTTACTATATGATTGGTGTATTTAGTAGGCATTTCAGTACTTACCTACTCTATGGTCACAGATGAATTCGTCATTACCAGCCTGATATTTACTACATAATGGGTGTATTTAGTAGTCATTTCAGTACTTACCTACTCTATGGTCACAGATGAATCCTTCATTACCAGCCTGATATTTACTGTATAATGGGTGTATTTAGCAGTCATTTCAGTACTTACCTACTCTATGGTCACAGATGAATCCGTCATTACCAGCCTGATGTTTACTGTATAATGGGTGTATTTAGTAGTCATTTCAGTACTTACCTACTCTATGGTCACAGATGAATCCATCATTACCAGCCTCATATTTACTATATAATGGGTGTATTTAGTAGTCATTTCAGTACTTACCCACTCTATGGTCACAGATGAATCCTTCATTACCAGTCTGATATTTACTATATAATGGGTGTATTTAGTAGTCATTTCAGTACTTACCTACTCTATGGTCACAGATGAATCCATCATTACCAGCCTCATATTTACTATATAATGGGTGTATTTAGTAGTCATTTCAGTACTTACCCACTCTATGGTCACAGATGAATCCTTCATTACCAGTCTGATATTTACTGTATAATGGGTGTATTTAGTAGTCATTTCAGTACTTACCTACTCTATGGTCACAGATGAATCCATCATTACCAGCCTCATATTTACTATATAATGGGTGTATTTAGTAGTCATTTCAGTACTTACCCACTCTATGGTCACAGATGAATCCTTCATTACCAGTCTGATATTTACTATATAATGGGTGTATTTAGTCGTCATTTCAGTACTTACCTACTCTATGGTCACAGATGAATCCTTCATTACCAGTCTGATATTTACTATATAATGGGTGTATTTAGTAGTCATTTCAGTACTTACCTACTCTATGGTCACAGATGAATCCTTCATTACCAGTCTGATATTTACTATATAATGGGTGTATTTAGTAGTCATTTCAGTACTTACCTACTCTATGGTCAGAGATGAATCCTTCATTATCAGCCTGATATTTACTATATAATGGGTGTATTTAGTAGTCATTTCAGTACTTACATACTCTATGGTCACAGAGGAATCCTTCATTACCAGCCTGATATTTACTGTATAATGGGTGTATTTAGCAGTCATTTCAGTACTTACCTACTCTATGGTCACAGATGAATCCGTCATTACCAGCCTGATGTTTACTGTATAATGGGTGTATTTAGTAGTCATTTCAGTACTTACCTACTCTATGGTCAGAGATGAATCCTTCATTATCAGCCTGATATTTACTATATAATGGGTGTATTTAGTAGTCATTTCAGTACTTACATACTCTATGGTCACAGAGGAATCCTTCATTACCAGCCTGATATTTACAATATAATGGGTGTATTTAGCAGTCATTTCAGTACTTACCTACTCTATGGTCACAGATGAATCCGTCATTACCAGACTGATATTTACTATATAATGGGTGTATTTAGTAGTCATTTCAGTACTTACCTACTCTATGGTCAGAGATGAATCCTTTATTACCAGCCTGATATTTACTGCATAATGGGTGTATTTAGTAGTCATTTCAGTACTTACCTACTCTATGGTCACAGATGAATCCGTCATTACCAGACTGATATTTACTATATAATGGGTGTATTTAGTAGTCATTTCAGTACTTACCTACTCTATGGTCAGAGATGAATCCTTTATTACCAGCCTGATATTTACTGCATAATGGGTGTATTTAGTAGTCATTTCAGTACTTACCTACTCTATGGTCACAGATGAATCCTTCATTACCAGCCTGCTATTTACTGCATAATGGATGTATTTAGTAGTCATTTCAGTACTTACCTACTCTGTGGTCACAGATGAATCCATCATTACCAGCCTGACATTTACTATATAATGGGTTGTATTTTAGTAGTCATTTCAGTACTTACCTACTCAATGGTCAGAGATGAATCCTTTATTACCTGCCTGATATTTACAATATAATGGGTGTATTTAGCAGTCATTTCAGTACTTACCTACTCTATGGTCACAGAGGAATCCTTCATTACCAGCCTGATATTTACAATATAATGGGTGTATTTAAGCAGTCATTTCAGTACTTACCTACTCTATGGTCACAGATGAATCCGTCATTACCAGACTGATATTTACTATATAATGGGTGTATTTAGTAGTCATTTCAGTACTTACCTACTCTATGGTCACAGATGAATCCGTCATTACCAGCCTGATATTTACTATATAATGGGTGTATTTAGTAGTCATTTCAGTACTTACCTACTCTATGGTCAGAGATGAATCCTTCATTACCAGCCTGCTATTTACTGCATAATGGATGTATTTAGTAGTCATTTCAGTACTTACCTACTCTATGGTCAGAGATGAATCCTTCATTACCAGCCTGATATTTACTATATAATGGGTGTATTTAGTAGTCATTTCAGTATTTACCTACTCTATGGTCAGAGATGAATCCTTCATTACCAGCCTGATATTTACAATATAATGGGTGTATTTAGCAGTCATTTCAGTACTTACCTACTCTGTGGTCACAGATGAATCCGTCATTACCAGACTGATATTTACTATATAATGGGTATATTTAGTAGTCATTTCAGTATTTACCTACTCTATGGTCAGAGATGAATCCTTCATTACCAGCCTGCTATTTACTGCATAATGGATGTATTTAGTAGTCATTTCAGTACTTACCTACTCAATGGTCAGAGATGGATCCTTCATTACCAGCCTGATATTTACAATATACAGTGGAACCCTGTTAATTGAATAGCCACTTTACCAATGAAAATTATTCAATTAAGAAGAGTATTCAATTAACAGGGATTGTGTTACTTTTCTGTTTTCTAGGGATAAACTTTGCATTTATTCTATTATATCTGGTTTGACAGAGCTCATAGAGCTCTGTCAAACCAGATATAATAGAATAAATGTCTGTATTGGATGTACTGAGGCCAAATAGGTCTATAAAGAAAGGAAAACTGTGGAGAGCCGGGGGTAATTTCTCCACAGGTTGTTGTATTTTTTATTCAATCAACAGGAGTTTACTGTATAACCTATATTCAATTGACAGGTCAAATTTGTACTGGGGGTATGGTAAATGGTTTTGGGTTGGGAAATTATATTCAATTAACAGGGTTATTCAGTTAAGAGATATCCAATTAAGTGGGTTCCACTCTAATGGGTGTATTTAGCAGTCATTTCAGTACTTACCTACTCTATGGTCACAGATGAATCCTTCATTACCAGCCTGATATTTACTATATAATGGGTGTATTTAGTAGTCATTTCAGTACTTACCTACTCTATGGTCACAGATGAATCCTTCATTACCAGCCTGACATTTACTATATAATGGGTGTATTTAGAAGTCATTTCAGTATTTACCTACTCCATGGTCAGAGATGAATCCTTAATTACCAGCCTGATATTTACTGCATAATGGGTGTATTTAGTAGTCATTTCAGTACATACCTACTCGATGATCACGGATGAATCCTT